>VXBB01013318.1:0-103584 GCA_013399915.1 Illadopsis cleaveri
TCCTGGCCCCACACCCCCTGCAACGTTCCCAAAGCAGCAGAGTTTCTCAGTAAAGCCTCCTCCATCCCCTCAGTCCCCGGTGCCATCAGTGGTGAAGCAGATAGTCAGCCAATTCCCCCCTCCTCCCACGCCACCTGCCACTGAGCCCCAGCCTCTGAAACCCCTTCCATTGAGTGTGGCTCCACAGTCACCTCCAGCGGTGAAGGCAAAGCCCAAATGGCAGCCTGCTGCTGCTCCCTCACCAGATTTCCCCCCTCCTCCACCAGAGAGCAGTTTAGTGTTTCCTCCTCCACCTCCTTCCCCAGCTTCCTCTGCAGGTTCTCCCCCGCCTGACAAATCAGGGTCTCCAGTCAAAAAGGCCGGCAAGACATCAAGCCCTGGAGGGAAGAAACCGCCTCCGACACCTCAGCGCAACTCCAGCATCAAGTCCACAAGCTCCACTGAGTATCATGAGTCCAAGAGGCCTTCAGTGGACCGCCTTGTCAGCAAATTTGCACACTCACCAGAGCCAGGATCTCCTTCCAAGGAGTCTTCACCTCCTCCAGCCCCTCCAAAGCCAGGAAAGCTCAACCTTTCTGGTGTGAGCCTGCCCATTGTCCTTCCACAAGGTGGGATTCCAGCCAAGGCTTCTGCTCAGAGTGTGTCTGGAAAAGAACCTGTGGTTGAATTTCCTTCACCACCATCCGATTCAGACTTCCCACCACCACCTCCTGAAATAGATCTTCCTCCCCCTCCAGTAGAAATTCCATCTGTGTTTTCAGGCAGCACCTCCCCAAAAGTTGCTGTTGTAAATCCCCAGCCGCAGGCATGGTCAAAACCATCTGTGAAAAAAGCCCCACCACCCACACGCCCCAAGCGGAATGACAGCACCCGACTGACACAGGTGGAGGTCGCAGAGCCTCCGGGGTCAGCTGGCCCACAAGTGCCCACGTCACCCAAGTCCAGCCTTAGCGTTCAGCCGGGATTCCTGGCAGACCTCAACCGGACGCTGCAGCGGAAATCCATCACCCGGCACGGCTCCCTCTCCTCGGCGCGGATGTCCAGAACGGAGCCCACCGCCACCATGGACGACATGGCCCTGCCTCCGCCCCCGCCAGAGCTGCTGGCTGACCAGCAGAAGACCAGCAGCTTTGGGGGCAGTCACATATCTGGCTATGCAACGTTACGGAGGGGGCCGCCCCCCGCACCCCCGAAAAGGGATCAGAACACCAAGCTGTCACGGGACTGGTAGTCAGTCCCCAGGGCCAGTGCTCTCCGTGACTTGTGGGCTGCTCTGTGATTGGCCAGCCCATGATCTTGTGCACTTGGAGAGGATGCGGATGATAGCCCCATTAAAAGAGGTGATCTCAAACTGCAGCTGTGGCTAAATGTAAAGACATTCCCCTTTCATGGCTAGGTTAAAAAAGTTGGGGGCTTAGGGGTGTTGATACTTTATTGGGAAAAGTGGGTAGAGAGGTGTTGGCTTCATTCTTTCAGTTTCATTTACCCTTCTTATGGATTGGACCAAACCCCCGTTTTCTTACTTTTTCTGCATTTAGGGGAGGGGGAGGGAGATAATTTTTTTGTAGTGTCTGTCCACGTGAGACATGTTTGTGCATGTATTATAAGTGTAGGTATATAATATATTGTGATATATTTCGTTGCAATTATAGAGGATAACCAGAATGTTTTTGTAGAACCGTATTTATTGTTTCAGTCAGTATATTATCTGGAATCGGACTCTAACTGGTCAAATCTTACCATAAAGATGGAGATGTAGGGGGCACTTTAAAGAAAGGAAATAAACCCAAACCCACAAACCTCTCAGCAGTTTGTGGTGGGTAAATTCTGCTAAGCTGAGGTGTTGAGCTGGTAACTGTACATTGTCCATTGATTGAATAGTGCAGATGCAACATACCAAAACATTCTGGTCATAATACTACTGAAAATGAGTATGTTCAGAGGAAAGAAATAGATTTTATATATAGTGGGCTGGAGTGAAATATATTTATACTATAAAGAGCCTCCCCCTCCTTTCAAATAGTTTAAAAATATTACACTGATACAAATTATTTCAAACTTATTTGTCCATGCAGTTTAATAGGATAAATATATATTATTCCAAACCATTATGCATTCTAACTGATAGTAGGCTCAACCATTTGTTTCTATGGCTCAAGATGAATATGTTTACCCCTTCTGAAAGCTGCCAGGACTCCTGCAATCAAAAATCTTGCCAACCCCCAAGGCTGACCCACGCTGATCCGTGAGCTGTCCGTGTAACTCTTACCCTGAATGAACAGGTAGGTTTCTGTAGAAAGTGCTGTGTGCTCACAGGCATGCACAGCATCCAGTCTCACCTGGTCTGTACCTGGTAAGATGTAGTGTCTTCACAAAAACAAGCATTTGGAAACGTGTAAAGAAAGTATTGTTTGTACTTGATTAGAAATTGTTAGGAAACTTTCCCTTCTGGAAAGAGAGAAGGGAGCAGCAATTTCAGGACAAGCAGAGTAGGAACTCTGTCTCTTCTTTGACCCACCAGAGACTGACCAGTGCATTAACCTCTTTATTACAACATTGCACTTCTAGCAGTCAAGGAAGAAAACTGGAAATAAAACAACCTTAAAGAGGCAATAACGTTTGCTAGGAATTTCATCTAAGGGCCCGTATGAGTAGAAAATAGACTATTGATTTGCTTGGGTGTTGTTAGTCACCGATTTACAATCGGTCACCAGATCAAGTATGACAGTCCTTTTTCTTCAGTAGCTACTTCAGTAGCTTGATTGTACAGTCTTACTCACATATTCAGACCTTGTGATAAGGTAATGTAAGTGGTCTTATGTATCATTGCACATTCCTTGCAGGATGGTGGGACACACCCTTTGTAAAACGACTAAAATACTTGGACTGTAACTACCCCATCTTCAGCTGCTACAGCTTCCCTTGTCACCATGGGGATATTGTCAATAGGCTCATAGGGCCAATAATTTCACTGTTTGCATACTTCTTCTCCAAAAGCAAACTTTTAATGCTATCTTTTTCCCAAAGAATGAAACAAAGACAGCAGCTTCACCTGGCAGTATCTTCACATGTGTAAAACCAATATAAACTGATTTCTCATTAGAAATTTCAGGATGATAGATTTAAGAAATATTGTGACAGTGTCCCCCATTCCTTTTTTTTATACAGTTTTTTTTTTTAAACCAAATAATGAAATAAATGTCTTTGTGAATATTTTATGAATAGGAAAAAAGTTTTGCTAATTTGAGGTGGAAAATTACACAGCTATAACTATATAGTTTTAAATAGGTGCATCATGAAAAGAGAAAAAATTAGTGGTGCTGTCTCTGCTGACCTGTTTCATATGATTTTTTTAAAATCTGTTTCAGCACCTCTGGAAATTGTTTTAGTATTTCAGACTAGATTTTTTGAGCAATAAGAGTATATACCATTGTGTGCATTTTTAAAGCACTGCTATGGAAAGGCACTTTTTTGTATCTTTCAAATTGTTCACCAAGTTTTGTTTCTACTATTTTTGTGCTTACAAAGTGTCCTTAAAAGCATTTGCATTGTTGATTTTAAGCATGCTCAGTGTAGCTGGTGACTAACTTCACAGGAGGGTTGTTAAGCTATACTGCAGTTCATGGGTGCTGTAATTTTCACCGTTGGTCCTCTCGCTGTTTTGTCCTGCGCAGCTCCTGGGGCTCAGACACACCAGTGGGCAAAAGGTGCTCGCTACAGCCGTAACGGCTCAGCCCTTAACCATGGCGGGTCAGTGGGCACATTCCTGGCAAGGTGCACCTGGACTGATGCAGCATGTGCTCCCAGGTGAAAGCAGTCAGGGAATTCTGCTTGCCCCACCTGCTTTTCCCCAAGACAGCCTCACTGGTGTGTGTCAGTTCCAGCCCTTTTACTTTAGTTCATTCAGTGCGGGTACCTCTGGGCTTTGGACTCGGCACATCAATGTTTTGAGTGCCATTTCTTCAGAGGCATGTGAGCTTTGTTCTCGTTTTCCTGTGCCCACATTCACTTCCCCAGTATCTCTGCATAGGCAATTAATCCATGCTTAACTACTGCAGCTGCCCACAGCTATTGGTTATCTCTTTAGCTGTGTAACTAAGTCTGCAGCAAAAAGAATGAATGTCAGCAAAGGTGGCACCCTGTATTCCTTCTAGTTAGTTTCCTTCCTAAGGCAGTAGTGATCCAGTGAGTGGCTGCTGCTTGCTTTCTCTCAACTGAGCATGGAAATTTGGCTACAGTGTGGTTCAGACAACGTGGTTGCCTTTTCAGGTTAGGAGACACCCCACCATTGTAACTTGTTTTTCCAGTATATTTACTGGTTTTGTGACAGGAAATATTTAGACCTTATCTTGCAAGTAAGATATTTTCACCCATGTGCAGTCATCCCATAATTGCACCATATTTATTAAATCAGAAAATTAAGGGGCTGGATTTCAGACACGCAGGAAGAGGCTTCCTGCTACAAACATGGGCAGTAACAATTTTGGCACTGTTAAAATAGTCACGTGAAGGCTGAGTGTTCATACTCCAGACACAGAAGTGTCTGTTTGATCCCAAAATATGCAGAGTGTACGGCTGGAGTTGCATTACATGAGGCAGTGCACAGGCTGGGCACTTGTTAAGGTGGGTGTCAGGGGAGCCCTGCTGCTGCAAGGGCAGCTGAGAGGGCTCAGGTGTGTTTGTGAATCTTTTCTACATTTGGTCTTCATTTCCCCTCTGCTATGCAGCGTAGCATCCACCTCTGAGTAGCAGAGCCCTGTTCAGGCAGGTGTCTGTGCCTACAGCCCAGGTGTAAAAAGCAGGGAGCTATTCTCAGACACTTACATCACAATTCAGGTGTTGGGGAGTTGCTCTGAAAGGGAAAACTAGGCTCTTGTAGCAGCACTAAGCATAGGTGAGAAATTATTTTTAAAACCAAAAAAAACACAGGTTCTAACCAAACCATAGGTACCATGTTTCAGGTGGCTGTGCTAGGGGTCCTGTTTAGGCTTTTAACACCTGTAGCGGGGAGAGGAAGTTAGGTACAAGTGTCTAAATAATTCTCTTGTTTTCTATGGAAGAGGAAGTTCTCTGCTTCACGCTGCACAGTGGTTTCCTCCTGTGGCAAACCACCACTAGCTGCTCTGACTTAGTGGTGACCTCAAAGCCAAAGAGATCCTCTCCTGAGCTTTCTCTGCAGTTGTCTGCAGGGCAACAGTGAGTGACACATCAGGGAAACAAAAGTGCAGGTACCTGGATTGTTTGGTTTCAGGTCTGAGGGGAGAGAAAGCAGTTTTTTCAACAAGTGCATTTTAACATTTACTGCTCTAGGCTTGCATATTTAAATGTTTTCTAATTCTTTCTTTCTGTGCTCTTAGGCAACCAGATAAATTGTATCAGCTCAGAGATAAAGTGTGGCCAGTCTTCCTCTCAGTTAAAGTTTTTTTCCACAGTTTAAGGAACCAAAAGTGCCGTTTCAACAGCAGAAGGGCAAAAAGAGAAATTTCCTGCTTTACAGAAAACAGCATAGAACCAAATTGTTTTGTTACAGTGGTACCATCGCAGGTAAATTTGTTTCTTATTCAAAATAAGATTATAAGTGGGTCCTAATATGAGTATTACTTCAACTAGTGTCATGTTAAAATCAGTCACACTCCAGAAAAGCAGTATGAATTCCTGGCAGAAGGTAGTGAGGATGCAGCCAGAACATGGGAGTTTGGTTGGTTGCTGGGGTTTTTTTTTCCTTTTAGCATTGTTGAGGTGTAGATCACATAGTCACACAGGACTCCTCAGCTGCAGGTGAGTCTTACTACTTTGGGGCCCATTGGTGGCACCTGGCGTTGAGCTCTGCATTCATTCCCTTGCACCATTGGGGCAGATTCCAAACCAGAGGATTTAACACTACAAGGGATAGTTTTTCTTGGATATTTTTTGCCACATGCTGGCGCGGTTTTAAGCTTTATTTTGGAATTCTGAGTTTGTCTAAGTTGAGTAATTTTCCTTTCTGAATTTTCTTTCCTTCAATTAAAAAATGCCCTTGAAGACTGACCAAACCAGGGTTTTGCCGAGTGCTGCTGCAGGGGGCAGCACTGACTAATACTGTGACACAGGCTTGGTCTGGTTTTGAGAAGACACTAAACTGCAAACGAGATGACAAACACATGCTTTTCCTGCACCGTGTAAATTACTTTAGTTGCTACTAACCAACCACGGGGATAATAGTGACTTGGATAATGATCATTTGGTGATAAAGTACTGGAATGGTCTGCCCGGGGAGGTGGTGGAGTCACCATCCCTGGCTGTGTTTAAAAAAAGACTGCATGTGGCACTTGCTGCCATGGCCCAGTTGAGGTGTTAGGGCTGGGTTGGACTCGATGATCTTGGAGGTCTCTTTCATTCTAGTGGTTCCCTGAGGCACTCAGTGGGGCAAGGACTCCGTGAGCTCTCTCTGCTCAGCAGATGGATCTTGAGTAAAGGGGACTTAGAGAAGGTAGAAGACCATGAGGAACAGGAAACTACTGTTGTAGACATGAGTGAGAAGGACCTTCAGTAACAGGTTGTGGACACTACCCCCCCTCTCCCTTATTTAAATTCTTGAAGGCAAGTTGTCTTTTAGAAGATTTGTCTTGTAGGAGATTTGTCTTTTAGGAGATTTTGAAATTCAACCGTTTGCTACAGTGGAAAATAATTTCCTTCCATCTTTCCCAAGATGCCAAAGATGCATTCTGAGCTAAATCCCAGGTATGCAGATGTGTGTACACCAGTATCTTGTTGCCAGGGGTCTCACACTGCTGATCTCTAGCACATGTCTGGTGAGAGAACAGGGTGCCACTCTTAGATGTTGTGTGTCCCTTGCCTTTAACCAACACTGGGAGCTGGATACACACGTGCAAAGGACAGTTTAGCAAACTAAGCCGTGCCCATGGCACCCTGCTGGCTGATTTGGTGCAGCACAACAGCGCTTGTACTTCTAAAAGAAAAACAGAATGGTTTGTCACAAGTTGTAATTGGAAGTGGACTGCAGTGGACCAGAAATGAACTGGAGTAGCAGTTTGGTTTATAGCTTACACTAATTGTTACCAGTCACTGGGAATATTCTGTATAATACTGGAGATGCAAGTGTAAGAAGTGTCATTGCAATGATGATTTGTCTGTGCAGCAAACTTGTGCTGAGTGCTGTAAATACATTCATGTTTACTGCTTTAAAAAGAAAAATTGCACATTTTATCTTTCAATGGGATTGCCTCCCCTCTTCTTCCCTTTCCAAAAAGAAAAAAAAAATAAAATCAAAGCTCTTTTGGACTGATAGCTTCAGGTTGGGGGGAGCTTTGCCATATTATAAATATATATAAATATATGTATAAATATACTTTTATAAGCATGAGAGAGGACAAAAGAAATACTACATTATAGAGTACCCAATATAGATCATTATACAATGGAATATGCACAATTCAATAAAGATGTAGTTAAATTTAATACTCTGTTTTAATCCTCTGTCTTGCAATTTTCCTTTTTCATGAGCTCAGAACCCACACTGTGTTTTCAGGTCATCAGTGGTTCCTTTTGGTAGGGGTCAGGTAGCTGATGGCCCGCAACTGTATACCATTCTGTGCTCACTGCCAGTGACACTGCTGTAATTCCTCTGCACAGTTATTTCTGCTGGGTCAGAGCTGCCTGTACCAGCCACTGCTGCACACCGGTTACAGGTGTAGAGGACCCCGTGTGAAGGCTCACCTTTTCCATCTGCTCCTTGCTCGGGCCTGCAGAGTCTGTCCAGCTCTGCTCACACAACAGCTGCTGGCTGGTAAGTGCTGCTGTGGCCCCGCCCTGGGGGCTGTAGGGAACACGGCTGGGAAACGCTCTCAGCCTCACACTGCCGCCCTCAGCAGCAGATTGGAGAATTACAATAGCGAGTGCAGGAAAGGGGGAGTTGCAGAGGTTGAGGAGCTGCTGAAGGCAGCAGGCTGGATGCCAAGGTTTGTACATTTGCTGTTGTGGGAAGTGCTGTGCTCAGAGATCCTCAGACACAGGGCTCCTGCATGCACACACCACAATCCCTGACCCTAGTGCGTTGAAGTCTGTAGCCAAAGACAAGAAATGTGACACGGCTGTGGCACGCTCACAGAACACAAGGTGTGCTTTGTTCTTTTTATTTAGGGCTCATAACAAGAGGGTTTAGTACACAGCAACAGTTAATTCCAAGTACAATTAAAAAAATTTAAAAATTGGGTTTTGCACTCACTGGAAGGTGGTTCAAATGGCACACACACTAAAACGTTACTGGCGGCATACAGCTCCCCAGAGTCCTGCGGGCCTGGTCACTTACAGTGGGCTCTGCATCCATCCACTGCATCAGCAGTGGCAAAACCAAAAGCACAGCGTGCTGCTCCAACTGCAAACCAAAGTGGGGGGTATCTGCTTTCAGAAAAAAGTGCATGGACAAAATCCATGTTAGACACTGACATCTCCAGAGAATTCATAGAAACTACTTGTCCATGCAAGTTGCAAAAGACACTTTTTCAAATGTGAAAAGAAACACTTGTTCTTTACAAAAAAATCTCGGACATGTCAGCACTTACCGAGGCGCTGTAATGGAAATAAATTTGTACATAGCTCTTCCTATTAGTCAATAGTAGTAGGATTCTTCAGAGGTGTAAAGAGAAACTGGAACAAACGTACTGCACCCATTTCAGCAGGGTCCCCATGTCAGTGTTCAGCAGGGTCCTGGCTGTAGGCTTACCTCTGGACAGCAGGCCACTGCTGCCATCGCTGTCTTATAATATGTCTTGTAATAAGCACATGTGCTAATAGAATTAGTATATTTAGAGTACCAAAAAAACCCCCAAGCCCCTTCCTGCATGGGCTGGAGATTACACAAAACACATGGGTGGATTTTTTTCAAATGAAAGCAGCAGAACACCATGATCTGTGAATTATTCTTTCTAACAGCAGTTGTCAAACCTTGGCTGCATAAAGCAGCACGTCCCCATGGACATGAGGTGGGGGTCCCACTATCTTTGAAGTTTTAACATCAGAAATAAGTAAATAGGGCTGTTACTACACATTGACTTCAGCTACTGCAGGGGAAAATCCCCAGAACAAACCACACATTGTTCCCTTCTTGTACTGTTCTGACCTCTGTGTAATAACCATTTTATCCACAAAAATGCAGCTGTGGCAAATACTGGGAGATGCCAGAAGCTGGGGAAGGTGAACACACCTGTAAGCACAGTAAATTCTTGTAACTGGCACCCCAGAAGCTGTAGCCTATGATCCTGCTGGTGCCGTTTGCACCACCATCCCTAGAGGTCAGTGGCGTAAATCTTCGCCTTAGTGAATGCAGCAGTGCTGTACATTCTCCACTGGCATGGTTGCCAGCACAGGTACTGAAGTCTCTGCATGGGGTTTGTAATGCTGCCTGAAACGCTGCAGTGCTTCACCAGTGACACTCGATACTCTGAATGCAACTACTGCTCCTAGTAAAGCCACAGCACCATGGTCTTTTCAACAGCATCCTCTAAGCAGCTTCCAAAAAGGGCCTGCAGAGAATACAGATGTCACCTGTTTTACAAAATATCCTATTGCACCTCTAGGAGGAGAAGCTCTGTAAATGCTCCCAGTTTACTAAATCACATAAAGTTCCGTCTTTTCCAGAAAGGTAAATGTGGAAGTTTTGCTCTGGAGCCCACACAAGTAACTAATAAAAGAGCAAACTCATTCCAGCAGAGAGGCACATCCACAGCATCTGCTAGGAAGCAGTGGAAGTTGCTAGGAAGAGCACAGCATTAAGTCACCATCAAGCACAGGTGGGAGACACCACAGAAGTGCAACAGTATCAGTGCACAGTCCTCTTCCACCTCTAGTCAACAATGTGCACATCCACAACAGGCAGGCAGCCCACACTCCCTCAGCTGGAAAAGGCTCCTCAGACCTGCTGCTTCCTCGCTTTCTTTTCATGATCAATAGAAATACCCCAGGTAAAAGTGGCACTTTTCAGAAGCTGCATTACTGCTACTGTCAACTTTGGCTGTCATCAAGAACCCTCAGCAGCAAGAAAACAAAATGCCCAGCAGCTGTGAAAGGAGAACAAACTGCTCTAGCAAGAACTAGCTGGGACTAAGCCTTTCTGGCACCCACGGGTAAGCCACCCAGCCACGCACCATGGGACCTGTGGTTCACACCAGCAGACATCTCCAGACGCTTTCATGACATCCCACTCAACTATCCACAAGGACAAGCTGAATTTCAGAACATGGTCAGCCTTCTGGTAACACACCAAGCTCTGTCATCTACCTCAGGGCCATGCCACACCTCTTGTCCTCCAGTGAGAGCAGTGGCTCTTCAGTGCCTCAGATGTGTCTGTGTCTAACCAGTCAGACCAGCAAGTGATCCAGCATTGCTTCAGCTCTCTGGTGCCTACTCCAGCCAGTGAACATGGACACACCTTCAGGACCCTTAGGCATAGAATTTGCTGGTTGCTTCTCCTACCCCTCTCACCCCTCCACTGCAACAGCTGGGGGGAAGAGGAAAAGGAGGGGAAAGAATGGGTAAGACACATGCAAGCAACCTCAGCTCTCTCTCTTCGGCTGGAATGAAGGCACCAGAATGAACCTGCTTCAGCACGAGGTGTGGACACACTCGGTCAGACCTCCTCTCATGCAGGCACGGGACGGAGAGGCAGCTGTAGTTAACAGCTTTGTCCCTGGCGCCAAGAGGAAGGAAGAAATCTTTGATACACAGCAAATCAAGGCAAAATACACCGCTAGAAGGATGCTGAACAATTTCTGTGCACAATGAAAACAGCTGGCTGGGCTAAGGCAGTTCTCACAATGGGAGAAACATATACATTTTGGCCATTCAGCACTCTTTGGGCTATGCTGGAGTGTCTCCTTCCCCCACCTCTCATGCATACACACTCCCGCTTCAACAGCCTGTGATGCAGAACACCATGAGCTGTGGCAGCAAAACTCAGCAGTGAAGAGACGTTGTGCATCTTATTTAACATACTGACGTGTTTCTCCCCCACCCCCCATTTGCCACCCCCTTTTAAAGTAAACCTGTAAATTAAAAAGGGGTGGGGAAGAGAAGGTTTTGGACAAGGAGAAGTACAAGGGACAAAACTGGAAACACAACCGTCACTGACTTTACTAGCATGCAATCTATGTAACATTAATATACAAAGCCTGTTTACCTTGGCCTGGTCTATGACCATTACATCACATCATTCCCAAACAAGCAACAGAATTAAAATCTGTACAAAATAAAAATATGCGTAAAACTCAACAAATTTCTTTACATTAGTACTGCATAATAAAGCATAAAACCAGCAGGAGGTGACCCAGAAATTCCATCCACAGCAGTTCTTGCAGGATAAACAATTCCATGTACTATCAGCAGGGAGCAAACTAACCCCTGGCCCATCAGACCAAAGCCAGTTCTTCAGGAGCTGTCACACATTCCACTTTCAGGGTTTTGCAGCCTCATCCTCTGTGCTGGGCTCTGGCAAGTGTTCATCGCACACTGCTCTGCTCTCACAACACAAAACTTGCAAGACGAAAACCCAGCAGATTGAAGATTAAGTATCACACACAGTGGGAGCACACACTACCCCACCCACCTGCTGGAAGTGTTCAAGCACAAGCTCTTGCTCAGACTGGGTTGACACATTTCACTAAAGTGTGACCTGCCAGCTGCAGCTTGGGTACAAAGACAGAGATTCAGCTCTCACTTAGGAACTCATTAAGCTGCCCTAACAATGCATTTGAGCACTGTGGGCTCAGTTTTTGTCACAAACACATCCAAGGCAAGAAAAGCCAAGAAAGCTCTGATATTCCTGGAAAACACAGCTCCCCTGTAAGCACCAAAGGCTTGTGAATGCTGCTGTTCAATCAACTTTGCTACAAGCACCACCTCTCTGTGCCAAAAGCTTAGACCTGCCCAATGACACTAGAAACAGTTATTCCAGTGACTGCACAACCAGTGGTTCTGGACTTGCTTCCACAGGAATGATGGGCTGAGGGAACTGAACATGGCTGCTTCTTAGTCTTGCTGCAAGAAACTTTTCAGAGTGTAAAAGGCTCAAAGAGTATCTGTTCTGGCACTCATCCCAAACAATTCTGTCAGCTTCCAGAAAAAAGACAACATGTGGATTAGCAAGGGAGAAAGCAACTTCTATCTGCATGTTTCTTAAAAATTATCCTTCCTGCAGACTTAAACCAAACCAGTTTCTTGCACGCTGTCACAGGAGTTCCACAAGCTCACAGCAGGTGATCACATTCCTCCACGGCCTACAAACACACCTATTTGTTTCTTCCTTCTTCCCCTCTGAGCAGCTATGGCACCTCCCTGCCCAGGCTGGCACCAAGCCTGCACCTCCATGCTGGGACTGCAAGAGGCAGGGTCGGTTACGTGTACTGGTGCCAATGCCATCACACAGCCAGCCCTGCTCTCCTGTGCACTGCTCTGCTCCAACACCAGCCCCTCCGGCTGCAGCGTTGTCTCGCCTCGGACAAGCTACACTTGGTACCAGCCAGAACTTGGCCAGGTGACAGTCTAAAGTTGCCCAGGAAGATGCCCTTGCCCAGGAGGCTCTCACAGTACAGGATCAGCTCAATTCGCAGGCTAACAAGACTTAACAGGAAATTTAATTAGTTAATGCATGATATTTACCCGAAGGTAACATTTAGATATTCCTAAGGGCAGACAAGTACAACCATCACTTGCAGTGATCTGCTGTGTACAATCACTGAGCAGGATTTTTAACTGAGACTAGATTAGAATGCCAAGTATCATCACAAGGGGCTACAGAGCCTTCACTTGGTATTACTCCACCCCAAGCCACCAGTACAGCTCAAAATATCTATTATAATAAACAGTGGAGAGGGCTAGGGGAAGAGCTAGGACTACTACTAGTTACTGCTTGGATTTCCATGGGAAACCAGTACACACAACAGCCCTTTTTGCTTCCGCTGAAGAGATTTTGGCAGCAGACATGAAGACGACAATTGCCGTTTGTCCTGCCTCTGCACAGGGCTCTCACAGTACATATGCAAATCTAGTCATCAAGTACAAAATAGCCAATTTACAATACCTGATTGGATTTTTAAGATTATATTGTGCATAAAACTAAAGTTGGGGGGCAAGTTTCTCTAGTGCAAGCAGGCATGAGTAGATTTGAACCTTAGATCACCCCCTAGAGTTAATCCTCAGACCCCAGGAGGACCTGTAAACTTTGTTTCACCTTCACCATCAACGGCATCTGTGAGTTCTGTTTGAACCGGCAGCAACCGTGGCAAGGAGCTCGCTGTGGAGAGGAGCACAGTTACATCAGTGCAGAACACAAAACAAATATGTGGCATTCAGAAGATGAGAAATGGGAGTGGGGGTCCTCTGGGCTACAGCCATCTGAATTGTCTAAACTCAAAGGTGAGTGAATGAAAGCCGGCTCTGTGTGCCCTGTGTCAGCCTACGTGTGCAGAATCCAGCTATCTGGAAGTCAGTTACAGGAACGTCTCTGTGTAGAAATCCCAGTGTTTGCTAGCACGTGACTGTTCTTCCAGCTGCACTGGAGTGTGGTGTAGGAACAGGAGCAACCAGCAACCTTCACCACAAGCGTCCAGGACATCTAGTGCCAGGCACTGCTTCCAATGGTAGTACTGTGAGGGCACACAGGATTCCTGAGACAGATCCCAAGGCCTGTCAGAATTCGAGTGAAGTATGAGCTACTCAACAAGTTTGTTAAATCTGAATGGGTCAGCTTAATTCAAAGTCAGATAGCTCAGGATAGCCTCTGCTGGCAGCTGAAGAGCCATTTGTTCAAACAACTCAAATCACTATTGTCTTATCATGAGGGGGAAAAGAAAAAAAAAAAAAACAAACCAAACCCAAAAGAGTGGTTGTTACAATTATCCTTCATTCAGTTATACTGGATGGGGCCCCAGAGGCTGGTGGAGATCCAGGAAGCCCTGACAGCTCCTGCAGCAGGAGATGCAGTGTTCTGTCCTCTGGTCTTCACTCTGAGTAATGCATGATGGACTCCACATAGTTCCCCGGGAAGAGCCCTGTCACTCCGTTCATGACCCCCTCATACCAGCCATCATCATTTTTCTTGATGACGTAAATGATGGCACCTTCCTGAAATGAGAGCTCATCTTCCTTGTCCTTGGTGTAGTCATAGATTGCCACCACTAGGAAAGAACAGAATGTGACTGTTAGGAGAGGTAGGGGAGAAGGAGGAAAATCCAATCACCCTCCCTCATCCAGGCACTGCCTCACCTGTGAGTGTGCAGAGTGACCTGCTGAGAGAAAGAGTCTCACCCACTCCCGCTTGTACAAGCTGATGCTTTGATGTACATGAGCCAGGACTCCTTTAACTCTTCTACTCTTACTATTTCCAGACCCACCAGAGGAAGTGTCCAACTGTATGATGATCTTTTGGTGTGGAATGATATAACAAGGTGGTTGCGAATCCCCATGGCTATGAGCACTCAGAACTATTCCTACATGTGCTAAACCAGATCTCAGCACAGCTAAGAGCAGGAAAACATGCAAGAGGGAGTGTAGCAAGAGCTCTCTTCAGGCCACAGTACAAATGAGCCAAGGCTGATGTCCCTTAGCTACTTCCCCATTTAAATCTCTAAAGGTGCATGTGCATCTCAATATCCAGCAGCCATCCCCAGGGCACACAGCACCAAGGTGGGCTAATCCCTGTTAGGAGCCATGAAGAAGGAAGGTGGAAATGTACACACACTGTATCAGGACATTTTTCTTACAGCTGTAGAATATTTTACTGATGGCACAAAAATTGTTAGGAAAGTCAAAGGAATTGGACAAAGCACTTGGAAATATTAAACAGAACAGTCCTGAAATGCCAGAAAATAGACATCAAATTGATACATGTTTCCAATCCAGTGGTATCATTATGTGTTTCATAGAGAAAGTTAGTTATGCCAGACTCTGAGTACTTTAACAAATAGCATCAATCACTGCTTTGAGCACTTGGCAATGAAACATGCAGTGCTGCCACTAAGGAAAAAAAAAAGTATGTTGGACAGGGATCCTAAAATCTTGTACTGGGGATAGATGGAAAGACACTCTAAACTAAAGCAAGGATTAAAAATTAACAGCATGTGTTCATAAATCCACTGTCCAAGAGTCCTAGTAAACTCATCATTCTTTACAAAAGAAAAGAGGTAATTTCCTTTCAAGGGAGCAAAGGAATCAACACAAACCAACACTAGGGAAACCTGGATCCAGAAGAGATTATTAAATATACAGATCAATCCCAGTGGAAAATCAGAGCATGTACAGAATTTTTTTATCATGTGACTAGTGCATATTTTAAAAGCACATGTTAGCTCTACAATTGTGCCAGCAGTTGTTAAGTAACTTATTCTGTACCGTTTCAGATATATAATTCTAAGCAAACGAAACACCAATGGAGAAACAAGTACATTTTTAGCTTAGAAAACAAGTGTATGAACATGTGATATATTCAATTTAAGTCCTTCAAAATTCCTAAGGGTTTTGAAATTTCTTCCTAGAGTACTGTGCTATTTTTCTTTATTCTCTTGTCTCTTGATGACAATAATAATAATCATCATCCAAGGATCATGGTAACTTCCAATTCCTTTCTTTCTAACTTTTGAGTGTACTCCAGTCCCTTTGGATACTGAATGGATTCATTATTTCATGATCACAAGAAGGAAACTCTTCCTTAAGTTTGTGAAGAAAATTTGCTTCTTGTTAAGCCTTATAAAATTTATCTGAAGCCTGATTTTGTTTTTACATCACCACTGCTTCCTCCAGGATGGTATCTGTGTACTGGCAACAGTCCTCTCTCTAAAAGGCTCTTTAATCCTTCTGTCTGTAGTCCCACAGCTCAAGCTGTGCCTGTCACATGCCCTGAGTTATGAGGAGTCCAGGCCAGAATTGCAAGAAAGGCTCCAGATGAGACAGGAAGCAGCAATACTGACTCAGGAGGTGGCATCCTTCCCTGTCAGCCTGAGCCAGGGACTCTTTTAGTTTCTGTCTGAATATGTTTCAATGCAGTTATGAAAAACAGAATTACTCATTTAGGTTGATATTCTTCCAATCAGTGATCTTTGGTTCTCCAACAATTACACAGAGTTTGGCTGAACTCTGTTATATCCAACTGACCACAAATGTAGGCTAGGCTGATCATCCAACTGGAATCTGTGAACATACACTTTCTCTAAGTGGTACAAGCGCAGTTTTTCCTTTTGGATACGCACTTCTATTCATCTGATTTGCAGAGCCAGGTCATTTTCTTATCTTTTCCTGCCACACATCCAGACACAGAGCTCAACGAAAAAGTGCACTGCACATCCCTGGACACTGCAGACTGGCTGTTGCTATTACAGTCACATGGCAGGGTCCTCAAGGTCAGCATCCCCAGTAACTATATCCTACTTAATTTCTTCATCTGTTCCAAATGGATCTGCTATTCACTTCCATCCTCAGCTGCAGGCTAGAGCAAATCTTAATGTTAAAGGTACCTCCCACACTGCTTGACCCTCTACAGAACAGGGTCAAGGAATCCAATTCCAATATACAGCAACACCTCTTTGGTGCCCCAGCTTCTATTGCAAAGGTCACCTACCCTAACCCTATAAAAGTGCTCTCATATGAACTTAAATAGGAGAATGGTCATATCAAAAGTACAAGTACATATCCTAAGAATTGGGAATTCTGCTTATTGGGGGTAAATGTGTTGGAAGAGCTACTTCCTTTCATCTGTTTAGTCTACTTTGAATCATGTGGCACAGAATACTATTTATAGGAACTTAAGGAGTTGCCACAAGATAAATTATTTTGCTGAATAAAGCATTATAATTCCCAGCAGTATAAGTATACACATTCTTTGAGTATTAACATTCTCTTTTAGTATAAGGTTTCTCATTAATTTTAAAGCTTCAAAGTTTGCTACAAAAAACTCAAAGCCAAGCACTTCTCTCCCAACTCCAGCAAAGCAGTCAAATCTCAAACATGAGCTGAGTAGAGTTCTTTGTGTAACTGCAACAGAATCCCTATCTATGTCAATATCTTGGTTTTTTTCTGGTATCCTAAAACTACTATTTAATAGTCCTTCATACATTGAAAGCAATTGTATTTTCTTTTTTACTTTTAAGAGTGTTTCTAAAAACAGACAATCTTTATGTTTTGGTCATTGAGTTTTAAAAATACAGATCAAAACTATGTTTTTGCATGGTCTCTACATCAACAGAGACAATGTTTGGCTTCTTATACTTTTGTTCTCCACAGGAAACATTTTCTGACTAAAAGCATGACTTTCTCCAGCTTATCTTTAAAGACTCCCCATTACAGTTTTGCTATCCCATATGGTATGGAACAGATCTGTGTATAAATGCATCTATATAAACTAATTTAGTTCCCAAGCTCATGAAGTCCCACAGGAAAGCAGAACAGAACTATCATTCAAATATCATTATTTCCTCAAACAGAATGCTGTTTCTCAAGGCACCTGCACACACCCCCCCTTTGCGTTAGTCTGAGACACCATAAACACACATCAGGGCTTCTTCTTTCTCTTTTGCTGCTGACTGAAGTGCTATAATACCAAATACTGGTATGAAGGAGTCTAGGCAGACTCCATGGCCAAAAGCAGGATGGCAGGAGCACATACAAAAAGTTGTTACAAATAAAACCCTCCTGTCCCTTCTAGCTCCAAACTTACCCTTTTCTAAGTATGTCCTGGGTGCCCAAGGAGGGTCCTCCTCAGCATAAGGATCGCTGTACTCCACCACAGCTGCTTCTTCCTCCTCATAATCCTCTGGAGGTGGGGGTGGAGGTGGAGACTCATCAAACACTGCCTCGTCCACTGGCGGTGGCGGGGGAGGAGTATCTGAAACTGAAAATAAGCAACAGGACAACCATGAAAATGTCTCTACAACCCTGGTAGCTGCTTCAAGTAATGCTCTCTATCCCAAATAATTGCACTGGGACCAACAGCTGTAACTTGTGAAAATACACTAGAGACAGGAAAATTCAGAGAAGGAAGGACCAGGTGCCTCCAATACAATTATTTCTTTTTCCCACCCTTCACAATTTCAGACAAACTTGCAGAGGCAGTAGAGAATGCAGAATTCTGGCTATCTACAGACAAATCTTTCATCAACTCAATCCAAAAGCCACATCCAGTAATAAAACATAGCACAAGGAAGCAGCAAACTTACTGTTTTCTTGAACTCTGGCCACAAATCCCATTAGTGGTAACTGTGGAGTTACCTGTAGGATGGAGGGGGGAGGAGGAGCAAGGGATGCTGCCACAGAAATTAAAAAGAGAGAGGCATCCAGTTAGAAACACAACAAAGCAGTAAACAGGAAAGTAGACATCATCACCACTCAGACAGTGCAGCAGGCTGCCAAGAAGCTGAGATAAAAAGACTTGACATTTAAAGAAAAATGGCTCAGGTGATTTAAGCATATTCCTAGTCCTTTCTTCAAGGATATCTCTCTATTTTTAAAATTTCCAACCCAGCTCTTTTTCATAATATTAAGAATCCATGCTGAACTATTTTTCTGATTTGACTAAGAGATTCCCTTAAAATGAAGTTTCTTGCTACAGAATATAGCACTTTATGAAATGACCTAACTAATAAATATATCAAGAGGACTCTCTGCCTATAATCCTCCCCTTTTCATATCTAATTGATATTTCTGGAGGTGACTAAGAGCATCCTTGAATCCCTAGTACTGAAAATGGATAGAACTCCTTTTTTTTCCAAGATGTAGGCCAAAAACCCCCATTGAATGAGGCAGCTATTTTAGACAAAACCGAAAAAGATGTCTTTTGAGAACTGTGCAGATCTGAAAGATGCAACACTTCTGATCTTATTGACAGAACAGTGCACATTGTGCTGCTGCCAAACCACAGGGCCTATTCCAGATGTGCTGTCTGGTTTCCTCCCCACCTGACTTCCCTGCACTGAACTCTGAACAGCCCTTTCACTGGTACCAGAAGAGCTCTCTTTGTACAGTAAGAGCTGCCTTTGTACAATATATGTGAATGCCCAGTTAAAGAAGATACTTTCAGCCAGTTACAAATGCTCTTAACGCTGAACTATGGTTTAAGCCTGGAATGTGAGTTTGAGTTATCCAGTTAAAAAATCAGCTAACTAGTTTTATGTGAGTTTAGTATCACTTTGAATAATGCAGCAAAATTCTTTAGGCAAGCTGCAAGATGATTTTTCAGACAGCACACTTTAGGAGAAGCACAAATAATGAATTTCTTGTTAGTATGTGGCATACAAAAAACATTTAATCATGTCCAAAGGGATTAAGGGGGGAAAAAAGTCTATACTTCGTGTACCAGTACATTTGTTTAGCCACCAGAGAGAACTAAATACATTTCAGGCTAATTTCAGAAGCAGTAAGAAAACTCACAGGTATGATGTAGCATTTTTCAGAATTGATTCACATTATCATAGCAAGAGAAGAGTTCTACAGCATTTACAACTTGTGTCTCAAAATTTCTAGTTTGCTTATTCCAGTAACAACTACCTTCGGTGCTTTGAATTTCTTTTGTCACTCAGATTCACATTACTTTCAGAA
Source organism: Illadopsis cleaveri (assembly GCA_013399915.1). Lineage (NCBI taxonomy): Eukaryota > Metazoa > Chordata > Aves > Passeriformes > Timaliidae > Illadopsis > Illadopsis cleaveri. The sequence goes on from VXBB01013318.1 coordinate 19,576, forward strand.
CCACATACCATAAATGAAAAGACTAACAGCAACCATCCTTTTTGTTGCAAAAATATCTTGCATCTCTATATAAAGTAAGTTCCATTATCTCACCATTTAATTGACATCTCTTGAGAAAATACTGAAATACATTTCTGATTACAGTTTCTTTGACTCAAATGACGTGACCTCAGAGTATTTATTCCTTCGAGTGTAACTACAATTGCTGTGGAAAGATTTGGTTTTGCATTTTTTCAAAGCAGAAAAAGGGAACTCGAATTTTAAGTCCTACTGAAAAGCAGTAACATTCATCAATTCAGCATCCTTGTCCCTGCTTTTTCAATTACATATGCTATAAAAGTGTTTCATTTCAAAATGATTCCTCTATTCAACATCACATGGATTCACAGAATCCATACCTACCATAGGAGAGTAGCTCCAGTTTCCTTGGTCTCTCAGTGTACTTTGTTCATGAGCTATATATATTTCTTTGAAAGAAATAACAAGGCTTTCCATGGAGAAAAATAAATCACTCCAGACAAGCATGCCAAGCAAATACAAAAAGATTCCCAGGTTCAGTTTGGGTTGTGTAGTTCAATCACAGTGGTGATGCTAACACTAGCTGACATCATTCCTTGTGTATCTTAACCCCTCAGTCTGTGCTTCACAGTCTTTGCACTGTGCAGGAACTATCAGAATATAGTGTCTATATGCTATATAATTACTCTAGTTTTGACCTTTAAGAGGCAATACAATAAATATTTTATTACTAATTATTTTGTTTATTAAATGCATCAGAAGAACTTAACCTCTGCTGTATAATCATCTTAAATGTCCTCTCCCATCTTCCTTCCATGCTGACCACTGATGGGTTTAATACACAGTTGCTGTAAATTAATTCAGAAATGCTCAAGAGCATCTTCCACCAGGCAGCTTCAGACTGGTAAGAATTCAGCTGTACAAACGAGGTGGGATACACCCACCACCTCAACACTTGCCCAGGCTCTCGCACACAGTTTTTAGCCTGTGCTCAGCTCTGTATTGCTTAGGTAATCATATCCAAAGTTGCAAGGTTAAAGCACTTGTTAGGTGGCTTGGCTGGCAAGAGTGGCTTTGGGAGAGACACATGCTGAGATCATTTAGAGCCTGCATTTCTTAATATTTTCTTATCATTGTTAAAAAGGTCTCATCGTGAAGCAGAAATATTGTATTATCTTGAAGTGGCATTTAACAGAACAGGGCAATGCAAGTACCTTTCATCCTTCTGTCAAGTGAAAAAACAAACACGACTATGCCACCATTTAAAAAAAAGGCAATGGAAGTAACAGGACTGTGTTATTGCCAAACAGCCTACAAACAATAAAAAAGCCACAGCTGGCACCCTCTTCTGCCTCTTGTAAGGTCTCTCTTTCCCCTCTTGTTTTCTGCCTCTCTTCAGGAATGCTGAGAAAAAAATGTGGCCTCTGTGCCATCCCTACTAAACCTGCTACTTCCAGACACATCAGTGCCTCTGTTCTTAGGGCTTTCATCAATTATGCATGCTTGAGCATCCTCTCCTTTCAAGGTGAACTCGAAAAAAGCCTTGGTTTAGTGGAACTGCAAAGCTAATAAATTCTGTATTCTGCTGGTATATCAAAAAAAAAAAAAGTCTCTTACTACAACTGCTTATTTATATTGTCTCAGATATGCCAATATAACTGAAGTATTTTGTGATTTACAGTTCAAGTGACTAATCACCATAATCACTACCTTCTTTCTGGATACACAGAATGAACTGTGGTTATGCAATTTATTTTAAGTCTATTTGGCATTTTCTATGATTAACAAAGCAATGGCAGCTTGCAGAGAATTATCCCTTTGCTAAAGCAAAAAACGCACAGCAGTCATAAAAAACTCTCTGGATATACTGAAAATCGTCTTTATTGCAAAAATTGCTTTATTGTAATCCTGAAAGGTTTCTTTTGTTGCTATTACCCTTTCCTTCTTGCCTCTTCCCCCCTTCAGCCTTCAACATGCTTAGAAAATATAACCTATTTCAGGCAAACTGGGCTACAATTTAGCCCTACAAACTCCTCCACTTCCCTGTGCCCAGCAGGACCATTCATTTCCATCTCAAGCTCAGCACAAACCTCACCCTGCAGGGCAGCTCACAAACAGTAACAGCCAAACCTGAGCAAATCCCCTAAATGCAGATTGCAGCATTTGACCTAATTCCAAGTTCAGTGCTCAATTAAAAAAAAACAACAAACCAACCAACCAACCAAAAAAAAAAAAACAAACCCAAAAATAAACCCAAAACAAAAGCAACCAAGCAACACACACACCCCCTTCAAATCCTACCACCACAAAACACCAGCATACTGTAGTACTTGCAGGTCAACATTCAATCTTGCTGGTATCAGGGCATTTCCTGACCAGAAACCTTCAGTGTGTCCCCTGGATCTTTCTGTAGCTTTGTCAAAAGATAAACTTTCCCCTAGTCTGGTATAAAACCCTCCTGTCCCATCAGCAGCACAAGAAGAAGGACTCCTTAGGTAAAAGGCTATTGTGTTATGCTGACACACAGGACACTCACTCCCTGGCACGGTCTCCTCTTGCTTTGTAAGGCAGATCACCCATAAAATAACATCACTTGTGGGCTCAGCAGATGACACAGCTCCAAACATCACTGGTGTCTCCAAGGTGTCTAATGCTTATCCCTGTGTAACAAGCACAACTGCTTGAACTGTACATTACCCAGAAGGAAAAAGCACATAAGATATAAAGACTGACTAATGAAGAATCAGCGTTCTGGTGCGAAATCAAATACCCATCTCACACCAAAGCAGGTCCGTGACACATGGTGCAGTCAAGGACTAAAGCTTGTCTGATAGGGACTGTGACATCAAACGTAAATTATCTGGCAACAAAGCCAGCAGTTTTTAAGATGCTTGCCATAATGCAGCTTTGGCACAGCTACCAGCAACATACTGAAAGTGCAAGATCTGCAATGGAGACAGAACACAAAATTTCAGAGAGCTGAAGGTCACTGTTCACCACGACTGAGCTCAGTGGAGCAGCCCAAGTTTCTTACCTGGGTTCTGGTTGTAGAAGGGGCCCCCGTTCATCTGGCTCTGAAGGCTGCTCTGTGATGTGATGGAAGGAGGCCGCCGATACGGCAAAGAGCCGCCGATGGTCGGGGGCGTGTGCCGAGCTGCAGGCCTGTTCATGCTGTAGAACTGAACGGGGTGACCTAGGGTTGACACACAAATGCATCAGCAAGGAGAAGAATGATGCCTGCTTCTCTCTGCCTGCATTCAATTTCAAAGATTTGGAAAGGTTTCTGCTCTTTATTTTAACACAGTCTGCACCTAGGAGGAGTCAGCCAATTCAGCTGCCAGACTGGCAGGACACCGAATGTCTCAAGAGCAATGCAAAACATAACTCTCCCAACTGCCTGCACTCAGCACTGCCTACAAAAGCCAGCAAGAAAATACAAGGTGTTTAAGCTATAAATCTTAAAAATGAAAGAAAATAGTATCGGTTATCTATTTAAAATAGTGTATTACAATGACTTCTTGTGAATTTAGTTATTTCTCAACCTGCAAAAAACTCCCCAAAACATCACAGCTCCCCAATGAAGGAACATACATGTAAAAAATAACTGCAGGCCATTTCCAGGATTCAAAGCTGTTACCTTTTGCAGCTGAAAAACACAGTACTACCTATCTTAGTGCCATTTAGAAAATATTCAGAGAATCATCTGGGGAGTAGAGAATGTTAGAAACTGCTTGAAGGATGGAATAAATGAAGTCAAACTAAAAGAACCTCTGCAAGGGAGCTGTCAATTAAAACAACTCCTCAGAAACTTGCTCTGTATTTTCATTACTTGCTGTATACAAGACATTGGTTGTGAATCCCAGCAAGCAATAAATGAAGCATGGTATCTTCTGCTGTCACATAGAATTCTTTGGATTTTAAACTGTATATAGCAGAAAGCTGGATTTATTATTCCCATATGCATTATTATACCCCACAAACTATTCTGTCTCCACCATATGTCCTAGAAGCAAATTTGAGAGTTTGCAAGAAAACAAGGGGAGTAGGGATGGTCACTGTGGTAGAGGAGAGAAGTAAATAAAGAAACAGAACAAAAGAATGTACAAATTTTTAAAAACCTTGCATTGTGCTTCATTATGTTTTGCACAACTTCATACCAGGTTAGTAAATAAAAATACTAATTGCTTGCTGTTACTTGCTTGGAAGAGCAAAAGCATGAACTACAGAGTCACATTCCCTCTGCTTTGTACCAATAATGTAGTGTACCGTATGAAAACATGCACTTCTTACACATAAGGAACAGTTACGAAAGAATCCATTCTATAAAGGCTTTGTCCCATTTTTCCTGATGTGTCTTTCCAATGTGTGGGTCTCTCTGTTACTTAATGTACTTGCACAAATTGGTGGTGATTGGAGAGAAGGGAGGAGAGAGGGCTAAGAGGTTTTTAAGGACCAAAAGCTATGATGTCATAAGTGGTGACCTATCCAGTCTCTTCAAATACTTTATTTCAGAGAAGCCATACAAGCAATAAAACAGGGAAACAAAAGATCTTAAAAATAGTAACTAATGTGAAATTTCTCTTATGAAGTTGTTAATGTGAATTTACAGTCATTAAAATATTAAACTTTGTTTGATTTTGACTTATTAAAAATATAGAAACAATATGGCTTAAGAACTGGGATACTGACAGTGCATCAAAAATGGAAAACTGATTGAGGGCCCATATGCCACAGCTCATCTTCATGAAAGTAGTTCAAACATCAGGATCATCTTCTGAGACCAAAATTCATCACACTTTAGAAACTTCTGGTCACAGTTATGGATTCTAGTGTAAATATCTTCTAATTCTGTATGAGCCACAGGCCTTTAAACTACATGCAATTTCAAGAATGCTTCTGGAACCCGGTGCAATTTTTACTAAGAGATGAACACCAATAAACACACAAACCAACTCCTACCCCTGTAAGCAGCCTCCACCATAATGTAAAGTAGCAAAGCATGCAGGTAGCTACACAGGACTTTGGCTGTCTGAAGGGGATTTTAACACTGCAATCTCCTCATCAAAAGGGGATATGGCTGGTAAGTGTGACACTCTGCAACTTCAGCACATGAGAAAATGGAAAGTGTCACGCTAAAAAAAGGAAGTTGCAATATACACCCTAAGTACCACAGATGAAAACAAAATACTTTAATAATAGTCTGCATAAAAAACCCTTGTATTTTACCTAGTACTGGACACAAAAACCCTGCCCTTTTCATCAGTTCATTAAAGGGAGACTTGTCATTTGACAGCATTGAAGAAACCAGTTACATAAATTATACTTTGCCACATGCACTTTTTTTAAATTGCATTTATGAAAGAGAATAATAAGACCCAGAACTATCAGTGCTGGTTCCTGCCAAACATAATTATTCTATGAGGTACTCAGTATCCAAACAGAAATAAAATTATGATTTAGTAAATTATATAAACGTAAAAATAATAAAATTATAAAATTAATTGATTGCTGTTCATAAAATCAACACACCTTGAATTGTCTATCGTAACCATGACCTTATATTTGGGTATTAGCAGATATTTTCTAGTTATAATTAAACTTTTTTAAAATTATGAATCACTGCTGCCAAAGTAACTTTGCAAAGCCTTGGATCATGATCACATCTGTGTTCATCTGCCCAGCAGCTGGAGCAGAGACTCACCTGCAGAGGGTGTGGAAGAAACAGCAGGGGGAGTTGGAGAGGTGAAGCCATCAGCAAGGGGCTGAGCTCCTGCAGCAGCAGCAGCATCTGGGGCAGCGGAGGAAGGGGCAGGAGGAGCAGGAGGAGTGGGGGCAGGAGCAGAGGTAGCAGGAAGGGGAGAAGTGCCAGCTGAGCCAGCAGGGGCTAAGTGAAGAGAGGAGGAAGAAGTGGAGTTAATAAGGAGATATGTTAGCAAGGATTAGAGAAAGCCTCTGACTATTCAGTGTTAGCTGCTTATTAGCTGCACAGTATTTCAGAATGCACGAGATGAGAAAACAATGACGCTGTTAAAGGCTCATTCTTGTGTAGATGGTAAATGAGGGTCAAGCAAATCCACTTCTTTCCAGGTCTGAAGGGAACACAACCCAAAACTTTTCAGTGAAAGCCATTACTTTTGAAAGATGTCTTTGCATTGTGTTATTTATGCTCCAATCTCTAGTATGGCTGTTCTTTAGCTTTTGTATGAATTAGAAAATATAAAGAGGAGACCAAAAAAATTCCAGCTCTTTGTTTCAGAAACATGTATTTCACTGCAAGCCAACTACAGGCTCTTCTTCACTGAAAAGGCTGAGCAAAGGAAAAAGAAGTACTAAAACACTTCCTACTTCTGGAAAGTCTGGGGCCATTGCATTGAGCAAGTATCTCTGTGACAATTCAGGCTTGCATTGATTTACTCAAGATTTACTCTGTGCCTGCCTCTCATTCAAATTTTCTAAAAACATGCTTCTATGTATCTGCATAAACAGCCAATGAAAAAACATTTATTTGCTTAAAAGGACAAGGGAGAAGTGTCCCTCAGCCCACTGAAAAAGGTGCTGTGTCCTACCGTGTCATATGCAGGCAGCCAGGCAAAAAATTCTGATGAACAAATTAATACATAAAAGGAACATTACAGCACATCAGACACTCTCAGAGAAGATACTACTTGATTCTAACTCATATTATCAATAGCAATGAACTCTGGGCTTCCCCCTTGGAGTTCAGGAAACTGCAAATGCTCAAGGTTAACAGTGAGGCAGAAAGAGGAAAAGTTTTCATTTACCTGGATAGACACTGGGAGGAGATGGTGTGGGAACAGCAATGGGAACACCTACACTTCCACTTCCACTGTTCTCTCGACTGCTGCTCCGACTGCTTGGGTGGCTTCCTCCACTACTGCCACTGCTACTGTAAGAAATCAAAGCAACCAGGGTATGAATATGCTGCTGTTCATGCTGAAACATAAGATCCCCCACAGAACACCTTATGAAATCAGAGAAGTAACAGGGAACAAGAGAAAAGAAACAAGGATGATATAAACCTATACAAAGCTGGGCTTTCCTAAAACTCCCCACTTTGACTATAACAAAGAGGTTTTTTTTCAGTAAGTTAGCCTTAGTGAACTTGCCCAAAAATGAAACACTTCCAGAACCTTGTTCAAAGCATGTCATTCCAGGGTTGCTAAGCCCCTACAGAGCAAATACAGACCTTTTTCCTATAACTTTACAACTTATAGAGTGCTTAGACTGTGATTCATATGCTTTCATATGAGACTACAAAAGCCTAAAAGTTGTAAGACAGTAAAATTCAGATTTCTTATCTTTTAAGTCCACTTGTTTAGCCATCCTCAAGAACTTACTATGTTTAAAAAGTAAAGATTTCAAGGAAAGTATTTAGAGCTATCACATCATGAAACTAACTGTTCTAGAGAAAAAGCTACTCTTCTGCAAAGCCTCTGGTAATGCAGTTTAGCTTTCCCCTATGTTTTAAGTTAACAATATTCCCAAAGCATTACGCTACAATTTCAGCTATTCAATCTATAAACATTGAAGACTGTTCAAAAATGTCAAGTATAAGCATCTAAGCAGCATTTGAACATGTAGAAGGAAAGTTCTGTATGAAGTCTTCCCCCAGTTTGATAATCACTTAGTAAAATAGTCTCATGATCTACCCTCTTTAAAGACTTCACAATCTCCGTAATTCATTAAGTACTCTAAGTGACAGCACCAAAACCGAGGTGAACAGGGGATTAAGTGGATAATGTTAACATGACTCCCTATTCTGGTTTTGTTAGTGCTCATTCTCATCCCGCCAATGAGACTCCCAGTCCACAGGCTGAATGAAGGGTTTCCCAGCAGAGGGAGGTGCAGAGGCTCTGCTCTCCAGCACAGCGGGTCCTGTCGCGGTGCCCCAGGCCAGGGCGGTACCTGTCCAGGCCAGGGCGGTACCTGTAGGTGCGGTTGCGCTGGTTGACCGAGGCCGTTCTGACGGGGCTCTGCTGGGCCGGGGCCATGGTGCGCGTCGGGCTCGGCACGTAATCGTTGGGCACCACCGGGGGCCGCACCGGCTCCAGCGTGCGGTACGGGGAGTGCCGCCTGCACGGCAAAGCACACCCACAGCAGTCAGGGGAACGCACACAAAACAGGGACTCCTCACGCTTTGAAAGACACCTACATATTGATCAGCAATGCGAGCTTAAATAATGGGCTTTTTCTATAACTTCGCAGTACTTTTTTTGTAGGATGAGGGGGAAAAAAACCAATTAAGGATGTTCTTCAGGTACTTCAGTCCTCCCATCTGTGTTGCACATCCCATTTTTGTTTTAAAGGTATGCCATTATCTTGCATTAAAATAAAGCACCTTGTTCTGTACATATATACATAATCACACACCAGCAAGCAGCATTCATCCCACTTATAACACATTTTCCTAAGGTCAAAAACAGGTTCACAAACTTTGCAGGAAAGTACTTTATCAAGCACAGCACAAATAAATAACAGTGCCACATGCTCATTTTTCAGTTCTTTAGCACCACCTGCTAAAGCCACAGCTAATGACATTTTACTCTAAAGTATGTAACTAAGTGTTCTGCACTGAGAAAAAGGTTCCTGTTGGAAAAGGCTGATGATGCCCACTGACTTCTGGCAGTAGCACACTAACAATACAAAGACATGATCAGTATTAAGAGGATGCAGATGTAACACCTCTTGGCCTTTGTGAATGGTTAAAATAAAACCACAAAACCTCTGCCACTACAGAAAAAGAAAGAACCTTCCCTCCTCTTTTCCCTTCTGTTCACCCACTCAGTATCTGCACTTACCCAATAGTTCCTTTTCCTGACATCGGTGGACTTGGTGGCTTCTGGGTGGGTGGTGTTGTGCGAGGCAGCCCACCCATCTTCATATTCTGGGTGCTGACCTGCATGGAAGAACGGGGAGAGAAACGGCCTTCACTGAGCTCAGGGTCCAGGGGAGAGACACTGAGATGCCTTTAGCAATTAACTCTAAGTAGGGGAAGGTTTAAACAAACAAAAAAATTGAGAGGCCATGCGTTTTATGTGCAATTTCCACTCTGCTAGAAGTCAAGAGTTGTGCTCAAAGGACTCTTTATTACATAGTTTTTAGAAATTGTACAAAAAAGTGAATTTGCCTTCAGGTTATCACATAAACATTAAATCTCTGAGAATAGAAACACTAACTAACTTGGCTGAACCTCCCAGTCATCTTTTGAGAAAAAGGCAGCTATTTCACATGGCACTACTGAATGGTAAAACTGCAAAAATATTTTTGAATACTGTTTAAAAATACTAAGGCTTATCTAACAGGCCACAATCTAATGCGATTTATACAGATATGGAGAAGTCAAAGATCATATAAATATGATCTGTTAATGTTTTAATGTTTTCACAGCTTATAAAAACTTTTAAAGATATTTACTTTAAATATTAGTTACATTTATATAATCATACAGAGAAAGCTATCTTGAGAAAAACACAAAGGTGTGTTTCCCCCCCCTCCATTAAATCTGTAGCAATTTCATCTCTGAGAGTTAACAAATACATGGACAGGGAGAAAATTATTTAGCAGTGATGTGATATAACTGCAGTTGTCCACTTCCCCTCTGTCAGGTTAAAATACTAATGAAGTAAATTTTACATAAATAATTTACTCTAACTTCTTTCAAAAACTCATCTGCATTCCCAACTGATTGATTAATCTAGGAATTGTAAACAATTGTTACCAATGTGCATTTTGCTTCTGTGTAGTCTGCCAGCCAAGCAGAATTCCCTCACTGCACGCATCCTTACAGGAATCAGTACATGGTCTGCTTACAAAACAGCTCGCATTTACCACTGCCTGAGCTATTGCTTAGGCACAGAGATAGTCAGCAAACCTAAACAAGTGTGCTTATATCCCTCTCTCTGTTCTTCCTCTCATGCTCTATCTCACAGAGTTTCTTCTTTCTAAAACTAAGTCCTGGCTACCGCCCCCACCTCCCATAGAAAAATGAAACAGCGATCAAGGCACTCAAGAGTATTCGCAAACATCACTGAAGGCAAATTACTCCTTCAAAATTTGAATCCTCTAACAATTCACTTAAAACCTTGGCAATGTTTAGATTTGTGAATTGATAAATATTGACAAGAGTGTAAAGAGTAATATGTTCACTATTCTAATCCACTGAGATTTGATTCTCTGTCTCTAAATAATCCCAATGCTATCACATTTTTAATCTGCAGGGAGGAAAAGAAAATCCAAGCATTGGAAGGGGTATTTTGTCAGATTCCAAAACAGATGTTTGGATCCAGTTGTGTAAGTGTACTCTGTAATGTCAATTTAAGACAAAATTATTTTGCACGGCATTATAAAGTCCTTTAAGCCAACTCTAAGCAACAAGAAATCTAAAGTTAATTCAAGTGAGGGATGAGGTAAGCACTGAACTACAACTACTTGAAGGGAAAAGGGGGAAGTGTAAAATGAAATACATTTTATTCTATACACGTAACATTTAAGAAATAGCAAAATCTGAATTTTTTTTTAAAGTTGCAGCACCCCCTGTATTTCCTCTTTCATTAAACGTGCCTGTTTCACCCACCTACCTATTTGAGTCTTCAGAACAAAGCCGCACAAACAAACAAAATCCACCTTAATTAAATGCTCACTGAATTGTCACTTGCTGTATTTCAAACAGCCCACTCGGCCTCTGCTTTTGGATGTCTTTAGATGACAGACCAATCCATGTGCTCCTGAATAGTCCATTTAGGGGTTTTAACTGGCTACACTATTGTTTCTGACGAGATGATGTAACCACTGGCTATCACTTGACAGTTAATGTAAAATTCCATATGTTTAATACAAAAAATGTTATTATTTTATATATAATGACTGCAAGAACAAAAATGAACCTCTAGGCATGCTCAAGGCTACGGCTACATGAAAAGCCAGGATGGTTGAGGTGGAGGATGCTGGAACATCACACCAGGTACAGCCAGAAGTGGAGGCAACACTTGCCTCACCAACACACAACTCCAATGGTGACTACTTGGTATTTTCATTAACACTGCAAATATACAGATCCTTGACTAAGGACAGGAAGAAAGCTTTAGAAAATGTGGCCAAACAAAAAATGATCCCTTTTTAGCCCAGGAACCTGGCAAAAAGAAACCATCCTTTCAAAAAACTAACCTGAAAGATGAGGAAATTCACTGACAGTAGGTTTAGTTTCAGGGTCTTGGAAAGGACTTTTCAACATTGAAATTGAAATGTTCAGAGAGCAAGTAATTTAGATTTACAGGGTTGTCTTCAAATCTGACAGGACGGATGGCTTTAAAATCAGCTACTCTAAGTTGAACAACTCTGTGAAAATAACTTCCCCTTTGACTTATTGCCAAATAATCACAGAAGAGAAATTAAAAATATACAATTATTTCAACAGTGCTGATCAAAATGGACAGGTCCTTGAAAATAAAAGCATGCAAGATGCTAAAAAAAAATCTAAAACTGCACCAACTGAGATTAAAACACTGTAATATATACAGCTGTCTTCTTTTATAATAACTTCTACTGTAGGGGGGAAGGAAGGCCATTAATGCCCCCTCTCTTCCAAACTTTACTGCGTTGCCTTTTCTATTTTACACACATGGCTGTAAATACAGTTTCCATACACAAATCCTCACCCACACACATCCCTCTTACAAACATTTAAAATCTGAAGCAACCACTAGAACTCAAGGTCATATTTGCATTCGCTGTCAAGTTTAAAAAATCCTTTTTCTGGAGTAAGCTGGTATTTGCCAGAAGTTGCTCTGTTTCAGACATCATTTCCCCTGGTTCTGCACAGCTGGAACTACCCAGATGCAGCTGATTTAATGAGACGGTGTAAGCAGAGGAATGCATCCGTCTGATGGTGGTTTGTTTGACTGCAGGACCCCACAGGGCTGGGGCTGATTTCTAGTTTAAATCTTGCAAATCATTTTAAGAAAATGCATAGCAAAAGAGAGCCTGCAACCAGAAAGACAAAGGAGTATCTATCTCTGCCTTTGCTCACAACTGCACAGTTAACCAGCCAACCACTGTGCTTAGAACAGGAAAAAAATAAGAGAGGCAGTAATGACCTGGGCATAAAGCTCAGGAAAACACCACAGCTGACTGATGTAAAAGCAGGAAGACAAGCCTGTAAACAGACAAATAGGACACAAGGTCTGTGCCAAATGCATGCAGGGATTTTTCAAATAATCTTTTTTTTCTCTTTCACAGAAGAAAAAAAAAAAAAAGTAAAAAAATATTACCATGAGAAGTTGTGGAACACCAAATAATTCTAGTGAGATGTTGTCTGTTTTTTTTTTTTCACTGGATACCTTGAAGAAGCTTTTTATAGATGAATTAGAAAGTACATGCACCACAGAAAAATATCTATCAAAGCTGTAATTTTGTCAGCAGTGGAACTGGAATTGGAAGTTTTGCTGAGGAAGAAACTACAAAAACTACTTAAAAAGCAGATCCTTGTTAAGGAAGACATCCTAGAAAATGCTCTGGGATCCAGCCCCACAGTAACAGCTGTAAAATGAACTGTAAAGAAATTAATCCCTATGGACCATTCTATTTCAAGAGGGTACAACAGTATTTCATCCAATATTTTCTATTATTGAGCTACAGTTTTAGAAAGGCACCATCTGATGACTTCAAGACACAATATGGCACTCACTAGAGCACTCAGAAAAAATATCCTCCTAAGCTTTATTTTTTTAATAAGTAAGACTTAATTGGCCAATTTCTATTTCTGGCCAGTAGTTTTTCATACATTTCAGTGATTAAGACACCATCTTATGGTCCTACCTATGACCGAGTTTCCTTCATAGTTACCTTTTATCAGCATTTAACATACTGAGTTTCTTTAGCACTCCACTGTATAAGGAATGTGTACTGAAATAAATTGGCAAAAACTGATAAATTCTGCCATTCATTCAATTTAATTCTTGGGAATATTTTCACAAGCAAAAAAAATAAATTTCACTGAACAGGAAGTGCAGAAATACACAGTCGGGTAAGATGTGAGAGCTGGTCTAGACACTGCAGAAACTATTTGAATCAATGTCCTGTATTTATACAGACCTGAGGCACTTACCTGCAAGAAAGCAAGCAAGGTGGGCTTTTTGGGGGGTTGGGTTATTTTTGGTTGGTTGGTTGTTTTTTTCCTCCCAAAATCCTGAATACCAGATACTCAACACAATCAAACCTTAGGAGAAGCTACTTCTAAAGCTGGGCACAGCCAGAAATTTTAAAGTGGTGCTTTACATTCACACTGTATTTTCTAGAACTTTCAGGATGTCAAAAGAATATTTTTTTGCCCAAAACTTAGTAAGAAAAACTGTCCCATCAGTGATGTTTCACAGATTATATTCAGAAACTTCAGACAGTTCCTCAACCTCTTGAGCAATTTTATATCCAATTACAGGAAAAAACAACCCAAGGTTGAACAAAAACTCCCTTCCCATGCCTTGCTTCATCTTGTTAACGCTACAGAGATGATGAATAGATTTTTGGCCCATCATCTGCTACCTCAAAGTAAATTTCTTTTCAGGCTGTGCCCAGCCACTCAAATACTTACTGTGCATGTCTCATCAAACCATTTGCTTGTCAGCTCATTAACCAGTTTATATGGAAGTGAAATGTATAAATTTCAGCCCAGTTTTGGCAAATGACCACAAGTAGAAGCTTCAGCAAGTGAGCTTACTTACTTTTACCACATCCACTGTAACTGAAGAACCAAATCTGGTGAATACAGAAAGGCTTAAACAATGTAATTTTCAATTGATTTTCCTCTGCCTTGTAACTGAAATTTTCTTCAAAATCTGTTTAAAATTTAAGTTACTCAAACACAAATCCAAAGCTACAGTCAGTCAGTTTGATATTATAGCTGTTAGGTAAGGCCAAAGGTTTTTTGCAGTCATGAAAAAAATGCAGGCTAGACACTTCATATCCAATCACTTTTAAGTGAAATAAAATAACCATTCACACAGAACTGGGGTTACTAACTGCTTTTCAGTCTTCTTTCAGCCTGATGCACAGTGACTACAGTGAGACAAAGAATAAATCAAGTCTACTGAGAGATGCTGTGCTGCTTTTTGCCTTTTTTGTTTTCTCTTTTAAACCTTCATGTTTTGCCCATGAGAAGTTGACTGACATGTTTGATTCCTCAAATCAAATTTCTAATTGGGTTCACTCTAGTAAATAAAGAAATGGTGTTATAACAAAAAAATGTTTTCATTCCAAACCTATAAACAGAAAAAGTATTTACTCTGAAAAGCTGTAGAAACTCTTGTTGCCACTGCAGATAATGCAGATATGTCAGTTCACATATAATCTATAATTACGCAATTTTAAAACTTTTCTTAGGATAGTCATTACTTGTCTATAAATTGCAACTGCAGAGAGCAACAAAGAAAATGGAGTTCACAAATTGTTTTTTTAAGAACACTGAGAAAACCATCATCCAATATTAAGTGTGTCCAGAATAAGACATATTCAACATCAAAAGTGTTCATTTTATGTAAATAATAAAAAACCAGGGAGGAGACCTATTTTTCCATTCTCAAATTAAAAGCATGTACACCTCACACACCTTTGTGAAAATAAATTTCAAATGACATGTGAGAATTCTCTCACAAATTAAGTTTTCCAATGTTATCAGAGATGCTACATACACTTAAATACCTGACTAAAAGTACCATCTGTCCAATTTCACAGGGACATCATGGAGATATCTACAGAAATACTTGGTTTTACAGGAAATCTCAGGAGTTTGCAGGATTGTTTTTTTAGCTTTTTCTAAGCACAGAAAATATTTAAAAGTATTTCATGTCAACTTGGAACTTCCTTTAATTAATATACTCATTCTACATATTGGCATTCTATGTTCTAAAATACAGTTCCCTCATTACAACGGTGGCACCTGCTACTAAAAAACTTCCAGTCCCTCTTTCCCCAAACCAGCTGTACTTCAGGAGGAGGAGGAGATCATCATACTCAATAAAGGCTATTGCCTATCTATCAATTAATGTACTATGAACTCCACCATAATATCATGTAACTCAGTTTAACTGCTTGTCTGATTGATTTGATGCTTTTTATTGCTGCTCCTGCAGCCACTAAGACTACTAACATTTAAAGAATTTTACATACTTCAGCCTGAGTTCTTTGATGCACTATTCATTTAATATTCAACTAAATAAATCCCATATATTGTTAACAGTTATTAGATATTTTACACAATGATGAAATTTCTGGAAGTTTTCACAGATGAGTGCCTCTGAGTATTTAAGCACTGCTATCAGTTTCTGAAAAAATTAAGAATACTGCAACTTTAAAAAATAATATACAGATTTGAATTTGTTATACATCTTTGGAGCTCATTATCTGAGCAATCTCACACTGAAACATGAATCCCAATCAAACCGTAACTTACACCGTATATAGGATAAAAAGAATATTACACAGGGGGAGGCTCATAGTCAGCTGCTATCTAGTCCATGTACACTTTTGTCTACACAAAGCTAGCACAACATCCCTCCCTCATAAATGACTTGCTAGATATGCTGAGGGCAGCTAGTATTTTACCACAAAGCTTTTAAAATTAACTGTGTTAACTTCCTTTCATATACACATCAATTTATATCACAAAATGCTTATCCACAATGGGTTACTCAACAGAAGTTCTGAGACACAGAAGGGAGAGCAGGTGTTTTAAACAATCAGTGGCATTGATGTCAATCATCTCCCCGTGTGTAATAATCTCAGAAGAAGAATGGAAATCCAGCCCTGGGGTTTCTTACCTTAAATCTAAGCAACCACTTAATGCATAAATGGAGCAAATAAAAGAGGTAAGGAAAAAAAGCATTGAAAGGTTAGTTGGAACTTCAGGATATGAAGAGAAAGGAAAAAGAAAGAAAAAAGTTAAGCATTCAGCATTAACAAAATAATGTATCAGTAGATCACAGAAAGAGTGGTTAAAGCAGAATGTCATGAACAAAAGATCTTCAAGCTGAAACTTTTAATATACATTGACCACAAAGCTGTTAAATTATTAAAGTTTACATTCAAATGCTTGTACACTGTTTACTCAAGTTCTTACACTGCTAACAAAAAGGCAGCTTCTTTCAAAATGTATTGTGAGATCTAGATGGATTAACTTCAGAGACTAATTTATTTGAGCTGTCAAAGACTAGCTTTATCAATGAGCCTGAGCTCATTTAAATTGTTTACGTGCATTAGCACATTTACAAGTAGCTGAAATGGAATCTTCTGACATGTTAAGCTAATGTATGTACTTTTCTAGAGAATGCTGTTAGTTAACTTGATGCCATGAGATCTCTCTTGAACAAAGATCAAGAGCAAATTATTACATCTTGTAAGGAGTACAGCACTCTTTATGGTCACTGTACTACATATCCACATTTCCTAAAGTATAAATTAGGACATTAACCAACAACAAAATCTTACATTAAAGCCTAAGTGCTAGCTTTTTGACACTAAGTTCTGCATCTTACTGGCACAATATCATATATCTTATTTCTCCATAATAATTTATTTTAAAATTACTTGTCTTTCCCTTTGAATGATCTGGTTTTAGTTCAATTATCTAAATGTATCATTAAATTTGTTACACTTTCTGCAGCACTGAACAGTAAATATTCAAGTAAATAACTAGAGCATCCAGAGTGACAGATTTGTTTCATCAGCTGAGGAGAGACGCTACTCTACTAAAAAGAAACAATCTGATTTACTAGAAAATCTCCTGTCTTCGAGTTTAAAGTTCTGTGGATCAATTAACCAATATGGTCTCTGCCTCGTACAGCTACACTGGGAAACCAGGTCCCCCTGTACTGGCCACAGTGGCCAGCCACACTGCAAGGTCCATCTGCAGAGACCTCAGCAGCATTACTGATAACTACAATGCTTTAATACACACCTCCCTGAAGGGAACACTTATTTTTTTCCCATTCTCTTGACTAAAGAACTCTTTGGTGGGAACAATAGGTTGGAAGACTTTAACTTGGGAAACATTTGAAAAAAATTGAAAGCAAGTCTCTTCCACACAAAAGATTCTTTAGATTTTTGCAGCATTGTAGCTGCAGGGAGAGAAGATGAGAAGGGACTGCTGGAATGATACAGAGGCACTTGAATTCTCTCACATCTATTTAGAAACCATACTATAGAGCAACCCTCCTGAACATCATCTCCACTATGCTTCAAATTTCTGAATGGAAGGAATAAGATACTTAAGGGCCTCTGCCACTTCTCTCAGCATGGCATACTGAATTTCTCAGTCAAGAATCCTTCCTTTTCTTCCAGTATTATTCTGTCCAGCTTGCCATCTTTCTCAGGGGTTGCAATGAACGTCTGCTGCATCAGCATTCTGCCTGTCCTGAAAATAGGTAATTTGAGGTACAAGTACTGGAGCAGAAGCCTTCAGCAGAAAAAGGACAAAGAATGCAGACGGAGGAATCCTGATGCTAGCTGGAACTTTACCGCTGTTTGTGCAACAACTCCTTCTGAATGCTGACCTGAATGGAAAAGTATGGCAGCTCAAACAATAAAGAGCTATATATAGGCAAATTTAAAGCTTCTACCTATTTCAATTTTTTCTCTCTGTTCTACACCCAGAGCTCTAACAAACTAATTTGTTGTTACTCAAGCAAAACAAAAACAGGTTCATAAGCACAACTGGCCACCTTTTCCCCCATCTGGCAAGAGCTGTTCTTTCTTCTGTCCTAAACCCAGGATTAACCTGATTGGAACACATTTACATTCTTAAAGACAGCATGACTTCAAGTTCTCTGATTATTGTTTCACAAGTGCACAATACTTCTTCATTTTCTAGATAAGCAGAGTGCATGATAAATATAATTTAAGTCTATTGCAAGTACAACAAATGAATGTAAAACACACTTGAGTCATCAACCATTTGATGAACTATATTCCTTCAGAGGAACATAATTCATTGCATCTTAGTATGACTCTGCTACATTGAGGTAAATGGGATACCAATTATAATGATTTAGAGCCAGTGCTAAATAACATTGTGCTGCAGAGCAATTAAAAACTATTCTTTAATGAGTTCTAAAATGATCTCCCTAAAACAAAAAAGTGATGATTAAAATATTAGCAACAGCAATCCTACAGGTTAATATGCTCCATCCATATCCAGAAGGAGATCTGCTGACCTGCATAAATTAAAAAATTGGTAGCAGATTTTAACACACAACTGGTAATAATTTCCTGGTCAAAGCTGTAGTTAGTAAAGTTGGGTATGCTTTTCTGTTTGTCCTTTTTTAAATCTTCAGAGGTTGATTCTTTGGGTAAGAAATGGGGGGAAAGAGACTTCCCATTAATAAACAGATGTTGAAAAGACCTTAAGTAAAATTGCTTGGGAAAGATATTTAAATCAAACTGCTCAGAATCTGAATTTTAAAAGTTACATTAAACATTGCCATTACATTGCCACTTAAATGGCCATCCAAGCAGACAAATCAAATAGGACAATAGAGATAACCTAATCCAGTTACAAGTCAAGCAAAAGGAATTCTGGTATACTTTGACTGGAAGAAGCATCTTACCTTACTGCTACTGAGCAGGTGTACAGATTTGTTCGTTTGCCTTTTAAAAATGACATCACTTTGTGTTATTTACCTTTCATTTCCTTGAACTTTAATACTGTCAGTGTTCTCATTTCCTTACTTGTTTTCCTGGCAGCACAAGTTAACAATGAACTCACACCTGCTAAGACTGTGTTTATATTCAGGATGTGCTTTTAAAAAGGCGTATCTAACCTCACACATGATATTACTGCTGCTGCGTACATCTAACAGCCACCAGTTGTGTCTCGGTCTGATCTCTGCCCTGAAATTCCTTCTTTTTCCTAATCTTGAAAGGGAAAACCAGCTGGCTTTAAACTTGGCAGTAATATTCCCATCCCAAAACCCCATATGGCACAGAGTACGTGGAGCGCTCCCTTTAACAAAGGACGTCACTGGGTTTGTGCATAACTGACCCTGGCAGAAAGAAGAAAAGGGAGCCCACAACACTTCTCATGCAAACCCTTCCTTTGCGTGAGCGTCAAAGTAAACCAGTGGCAATCACAGCTGGATCACCCTCTGTGGTGCTAATTCAGGCAGAAAAGTGATGGTCATTAGCCCTTCAGTCCCCACTATATCCCTGGCAACTGACCCAAACATTAATAACAGCATCACACAAGTTGATATTCAGAATCAGTTTAAAAGGTGAAACTCACAGTCCCAATTAGAAATCAGATTCAGTGAGTTTGCAACATTTAGAAACACTGGGGCAAGAGAAGGGGAAGGCACAACTGGAAATGGGACAGGACTCCTCTCATGTTTATAGACACATTGTCCAGGCAAGGAGAAACTGGTATATTACTATGAAAAGCATCAGGTTATTTTGAAAATATACAAAGACAATGAATTTGCAGTTTGGCTGTTTTAACAATATCACCTACCTTCACTCCATGTCCAATATCATCTAGAATTGTATAATCAATAGGTTTCCTGATGTAGCGAACTGGTCGCTCCAAGTTAGCTGGTGCAATGATTTTGTGAGTTCTTGAGGTGTTTTTGTTTGTAGTCAAGATACCAATTTCTCTTCTAGCAACTTTCTCTTTGTGAATGTCCACCGTCTACAAAAGACGCAGTGTATTTACTAACAATGGTATGCATTGGAATACAGAGTCAGTTTTAAAAAAAAAAATTAAATCAGTTCTCATGTTTCAAAGATCTCTACACTGTACTAAACATATCACTACATATACTTGATTACATCATCTTTCTTTAACTTACTGCTGAATTTGCCACCTCAAAAGCCACACTAATAGCTGGGAGTTCTTTGGGGTTTTGTTACCCTCATTCTTTCAGTTTCACAAAATTCCTCCTTCTTTCCATTCTTAGTAGTTCGCATCAATTTACTGACATAGTTTTATAAGATTCCTTCACTTATCCTTTTTTATTTTACAGCTACTCTCTAAGCTTGTCTTTGACATAGGCTCCAACTAGATGAAGTGTAAGGATGCCTTCCCAAACTTTAATTTCAAGACCTGAAAAACAAACCATAAGCAGGTTTTCTTACACTGTAAAAGTTTGCTACATTAGGACTGGTAATCCTATGATAGAATAAAATTTCACTTAGACAAATCAAAAAAGTGTTTTGGTCATTACAACTCACTCATCACAAAGCAAAGATTAGATTTTATAATGTGTTCCATACTACTTCATCCACAATAAAGCCAGAGGTTAAGCCCATTGCCTTCCCTTTGGATGCCTAGGGCCAACACTGGAAATCCCTCTTTATATACTAAAATCAGTACCACAGGGGAATATTTGGTGTAAGACAAAGTCCTGCTGAAAATTCATTGCCAAAAATATGTACGTGAATCTTGTTAGGTAACAAGAGTAAGAAAACCCTACCAAAAAGTCCACATATCTCTTTCAGGAAAATATAATCTCTTAAATCATGGGTCATGGAATTCCTTGCCTTATTTAAACCAGAAATAATTGTTTGTTCACAAAACAGCTTTCAATATAGGAAATTTGCTAAACTGTGAACAAAAGTTTTAGCTACAGGATAAAAAACAGAAGTAAAACCAGCCAGAACCACCACCCTAAGGATTTCTAAACACTCACAGATTTCTTGTTACCACTTCAGTGATCATGAAGGGCTCCAGAAACACTTTTCACAGTTTTGAACCAAGTTTGGTAGTAATTGGGAACAGGTACAAATGAGAATTCATTTCATAACACATTTTTGTCTATTTTATTTTTCTGTGGGCAGGCACTGGGGCAGTGGGGTTGGATACACTATTTTTACCCCGCTGTTTGTGCTACTGATAGCAAAACAAGCTAATGGAACCTCTGCTACCTTGAACAACCATCACATCCTTTAAAATTACAAAAAAAAATTTTAGAAACCCCAACCTACTACTAAGAACTTGTACCACACTACTGCCCCAAACTACTACCAAGAAGTTGTTCCTTTGCATTATTCCCACAAATACCCGGGGCATTATATGTGAGCTTACAGTACTATCATCAAGATTACTTCGTATTTCCCAGCAACATATTTTCAAATTTTGTAACTTTGCTAAAATTAAGCACTGACTACAGCTTTGTCATGTACATTCTAGAACCTATAGTTCCACCTGCCTAGAACTCTGAGGTTTCCACTAGAGGTGCTTAGCTATTTCTTAAAATAAAGCTACAGAAAAGTAGATTTTAAGGTCAAAAAATATTGGCAAATCTCTCTTTGGAAAGCTCGAGTTTGTTGAGCAATGATTTGAAATGTAATAGGGGTAGTTAAAACTATCTGGGACACCTGCAGAAAAACCCACCCAGATTTGGCCAATATATAAATTCTGCAGAAATTCACAACTCACACTAGTGTAACAGAAACACATCTATTTCTGCAACTACTTAACAACTAAGCCACTCTCCAACAAATTTGCCAAGGTCCTTTCTGAAGCTCCCCAAGATGACCAGGACTATACACCAACCTACAATATAGCAGTGCAGATCAGATCTTCACAGCTCTTACAGTGCTATATTCATGGTACAAGCACAAGTGCAAACAGAGCACACCAACATCTTCCAGGCCAAAGCACCTAAAGTACACCATTCTCCGTCAGGGTAAGATGTAAGATTTCCTTTTCCATCTCAGACGTTTATCCCTCCTCTGTGCTAGACCTTTGCTTTTGCAGCATAGGGACTAGGAGCACACATTCTGAAGAAGATGGTCTCCAGACCCCTCATCTCACCAGTCAGAGGGCACATACTGTCTTAGGAAACTGAAGATATGTGATGGCAACAACTTGGGAGGACGGTTTCGTGTTTGATTCTACTGATGAATCCAGTCTCTACTGCAGACTTTACATGTGGTCTAGACATGTCACTGGAGAACTGCAGAGACATGACTCTTGTATGTTCTTTGTCTCACAGGCCCCTGATACCATTTGCCAGAATATTAAAAAACTTTGGCTGCAACAGCAGCTGCACTTCAGCATGTACTGGAACATCAAAATCTCGTGGGTCTGAATCTGGTCCTTTAAAACCAGTTTCATGCCTTGGATGTTGCACTCAGAGCCTTAATTTC
This sequence comes from Illadopsis cleaveri, assembly GCA_013399915.1. Classification (NCBI taxonomy): domain Eukaryota; kingdom Metazoa; phylum Chordata; class Aves; order Passeriformes; family Timaliidae; genus Illadopsis; species Illadopsis cleaveri. The sequence goes on from VXBB01013318.1 coordinate 41,746, forward strand.
AATCCACAAATCAAAAAGGAAGTTGTTAGTGCAGGGTTGGCAAGATGATTTCTCACTTTCTATTTCAAGTGCTAGAACTCTGCAACTTTGAATATGTTCTTTCAGTACTTTCTTATGTAATTATCTACCAATACAATGCAAGTACAGATATTTAGTGCTCATGTTACTGTAGCAATGGTATCTTGGCACTGTGCAAAGCTGTTTCCATGAATGAGGAGTGGGTTTTCAATAGGAGCCACCAGTACAACCAGCTTCCTTAAGGACTATGGTGATCATAAGGCATGACTACAGTAACAAACAATAAGTGCATAAAACCTAATTAAAACCTGAAGCTCATCTGGTGGGATTTCTCTTGCATTATGATTCAGAACATCTCCTTAACTTGAATAGCTATGGAATGAATAAAAGTATACAAACTGCACCTAATTCTGGTCCACACATCTAAAATGGTATTGAAAAGCATTATGCTGGCAGTTTTCCAAACATTTCATTTTCTTGTTTAGTAGACTATGGAAGTCATGAGATCCAAATACACCCATAAAATAGCACAAAGGAACACTGCAGTATTCCATTAGTAGAGGAGCTAACAAAGATTAACCTGCTACTGAAGATGATGAAATCACTTATCCTCAACACACAAGTACTTATTACCTCCAGTACTAACACAAATCCCTTATCAAGGCAGGAGACTGCACCAAAATGTTTACTCATCAGTTTAGAAAGTTCTAATGAGAAGTTTTTGGGGTTAGAGCTGGACTAACAAAACACCTGCCCTGAAAACTCTGTTAGGAAAAGAAGATGGGATACACTGTGCCCTTCTACAACTGCTTTCTAACAAGAAATTCTGGACACCTGACAGCATTATTATGCTTTTTAAAATTTGTTTCACAAAGCTCCATTAGCTTTGGCAAAAGCTTTTAACTGACAGTTTGTTAGAGATCAGGCTCATTACTGTCATCTTTTCATATGCTTTCCAAGATCCCTGGAATAGCCAAGGGAGAGCATAAGGGGAAAAATAAGTGTGAACCACTGCATTTTTTTCTATTTTCTGGTCATTTTGAAACATCAGGTTTTCATACTGAATTCAACAAAGCCAGTCTCAAGCTCTGCAAATATTAAAACAAAAAACCTCATGAAATAATTTCTGGAAAAATTAATACTACTTACAAGTTCACTTGAAAGTCACTAAACTCATGAGTTTTGAGACATATTCTCTTCTACCAGTAAACAAAATTTCTCAAAGTATTAAGTTAGCATTTAACTAACTTAAGTTAGTTTTGGCTGGGACAGAACTAATTTTCTTTGCAGTATGGGGCGATATTTTGGATTTGTGCTGTAAACAGAGCTGATAACTCCAGGATGTTTCAGTCCCTGCTGAGCAGCAACTGCACAGTCAAGGCCTTTTCTGCTCCCCATCCCAGCCAGCACTGGGCAGCCTGGGGTGCAGAGGAAGCTGGGAAGGGACACAGCCGGGACAGGGCCCTGCTGACCCCGGGGACAACGCCCCAAACGGCCTCATGGGCAGCAGCCAGGCTGGGGAGCCTGGGGACTGCCTGGGCAGGGCTCAGCTGCTGCTGAGCAATGCCTTCGTTTGCAGCCTTTCTTCTTGGGCTTTGTTTCTCTCTTAAATATTAATTTCCTATATTGCTATTCTCACCATCATCATTAAACTGTACATATCTCAACCCACAAGTTTTCTCACCTTTACCCTTCTGATTTTCTACCCATAGCCTGGTAGGGGGAATGAGTGTGCAGCCATGTGGTGCTTAGTTGCCAGCTGGGGTTAAACCACAACAGCATGTTGAAAGTCTGAATTACAGTGAAATTTCAGAGATAAGAGTCTCCAGAAGCCTTCATTTCTTCCTCTTCTCAAATCATTCCAATTTAAATTTATAAATTAACTGTCAGTCTGGGCTTTTAAAATTCAGGTTCAAAAATCTTAGAAAAAAAAATGTTGCTTAAATATAGTATTGCTGGACTTTTATTAATCTTATTAATTTGATGCAATTCAAACTAATTGCAAATTACCTTGAAAACTGGATGATTACTTTAAAATTAGTAACTGCCTAATTTTGACATGTTAGAAATGTGACATTGTCTCAAGTTGCATGTAATTTATACACAAAAAAAAAAGAGATCATAATGCCATAAAAATGCTGAAAAGCTACTTGTTCCATAAACAGGTAACATGCACTGTGAAAAACTGGCCTTGCATCACCATTTTTTAAAGTGTTTTGTTATTCTTGTGCCTTACAAGAATAAGACAACTGAGAAAGGTCACAAACCTTTACTGACTTCTCACTGGAAAGTCCAAGTGAACTTCCCTGCAGAGACTGAGCAGCTCACAGATGTTGCTACAGCCCAGCTAAGCAGCACCTGCTGCCTGCAGAGAGTCCAAGTCTATTCCATGCCTGTTCTCACAGCCAAGAGCATGGCAGTCAGTTCTGTACGGGGAGGATGTAGCAGACCTCCCCACAACACAGTGCCACTGGAGAAAACTCATCACTACCACTCATCCTTGTGATAACATGCTTGTTTATATAATGAGCAGCAGTTTTAAAAATGACCTTGCTAAGTAAGAGATTCTGTAACTAAACCTGAAAAAACATTCCGCCACATACAAATATTAAAACCTGAAAATCTGCCAGAATAATTTAAAGTATTTGGACATTAGTAATGTTTCACAGTGGCTGCTAACTTGAAAGCTGCAAGATCATTTCTTAAACAAGTATAAACACTTGTACATATGATCTGTATTTAAGATTTAAATTCTTAGTCAAATATGAAACACTGTGGATCATCTAGTTCTGGACAAGGTTCAAGAAGGCAAGTAATAATAGATTCATCAGCTTTCAGACCAAACCAAAGTAATTCTAATTTTTAAACCAATAGGATTTAATCACTTTCATAAAAATAGTTTCAATAGTAACAATTTCCTTATTCACAACCTATATATAATTTGAAAAAGCACAAATGATTATCAGCTTCCTTTTCAGCTCTTTGATTAGGTTGGCATTTAGAAGGAAACACAGAAAGGGATATAAATTGGGATTCTACCAATGAACAGAGAACCAGAACATTTTATCTTACAAAGTTAATCACACCTCTCCCAGTCTGAGCTACTTGTACAAAACAAGCACTTTGGGAAAAGATTTCCTACCAAGCACCAAATGATTCTGCTCCCTTCTTTGGAGAATATATGGAATCCTAAATCAGAATTAAAAGCAGGATTCCATTCAGATACCACAATCTGCATGCATGTAATGTTTTCTAAACTTAAATACCAAGACCTACTGACCAAAGCATTAATACAAAAATTGCTTTACCATCTGTAATTACCAACCTGTTTCCTGTTCTATGTTACTGACTTCATTTCAAGTCAGGCTGACTGAAATGCTAATTTGGCAGTGAGGTACTACACCACAATGCATTTTCAGTACTGTTAGAAAAAGCTCACTAAACTTGACAGCCAACATAAACACCAAGGAAACCTTCTGTAGATTAGGCTAATTTCAGGAGAAGTATAACCAAATTTCTTGAAAATAAATTATTTATTTACAGAGAAACTGTGTGAATTAATTTTTAAAAGAAAAACAAACATGACAATTAAGACATAACACACTACTCTACAACACTGGTATTATGGTAGGAAGCCATTTCCAAACACATTAACTCAACTTTATTAAGTTCCTTGGATCAATACACTTCATGTATGTAATATCCAAATCTTAAATACTGTCTGCTCTGATATTATTTCTTCCATAAAGATTTGGGGAGCATCCTACATACAGATGATGCAGGCTTAAAAATCCCAAAACAAAGCACATTAAAAAATCCCCCCAAATAAACTAGATTTTCAATTTTACAGCAGTATTTAAAAAAAAAGGACCATCACAGATTTTTTTTGGTTGTTCAAGCTCAACCTATGAAATTTTGCAGATACATCTTCATTAAGTGTTGGGGTACTGCTAATTTATTGCTCTATTTTAAATAACTAGCTGCACTGTATAAAGGTCAAAGACAATCTAACCTAGCTCTCAATCTGCATAAATGTCACCTTCTCAGGAGGAAAAAGAATTAAAATGCTATGGCCCTTTCCACAAATGCTACTTCACAGAAGCTGTGTGACAAAATGAATTTTCCTCATTCCTGAAGTGCAAAATATACTGTCTTTTGCATCAGGCTCTCGAACAGCTGGAACATGTGTGAGCTGGCACTAGCCTGTGAGGAAGCACATACACACAGAGCATATAGATACAGCACACAGGCATACACAGGGTAATTCATAACATTTTCTGGGGAAAAAAATTAATTTACTTGTCCACATAATGATTAACAAGGAGCATTTAGCAAAAGAAATCAAACCTCCAGCTTATTTTTGATGCAGATCCCTAAGACAACTGAGGTAACCCAATAGCACAGCACTATCAAAAGAGAAAATCCTCCCCACCTCTTTCTTTGTACTTGCCCTGGGATTCCTGTGATCCAATCAGAGGCAATTCAGCCCACTAAACCAGCATAAAATCATTCACTTCTTTTGCTGGTTCAAATAGATCTAATCCATCTACTTATTTCCTAACCCACACAGCCCCTACTTTCAAATGTTTTTCTAAATACTACAATATTCTTTATTTTAATTTATAGTATCACATGAAGATCAAGAAACCCTAGTAGCCAAAATGTACTGGTCAACTAAGACAAAATATTCAGTAAACAAACACAAAACCCAGAAACTGGTGTATCATTGTTTTTAATTTCTCTTTTAATCCAACAGTACCTGAAAAATCTCCACTTTTATCTATCATTCATTCTCAGCCCATTCTGGCAGTCAAAATTCTCTCATCAATGTGGTGATTGAACCTGGGTTGCTGATTATAGTAGCTTAGTTTATTGTTGTTCGACACAACTGCAAACAATGGCAGGAGTTCTGCAGCCATACACAAATTGAAACATTAATTTTGGCTTTTGTTCATGTCACTGCAAAGTGCATTTTATTAAGAAAAGCCAGGAGCAAACTGTTTTTGTCATCTATGCTGTTGTCATTAGATGCCAGTATTACAGCAGCAGAAAAAGTAAAAAGATGACGAGTACTGTTTTCCATCATCCATTTCAGATTTCTTAACATAATATTCTCGTTTTACCATTAGCAATTCTGTGCTTTTCACTAATGCAGAATGACCCCCTCTCCAAACAATAATCTGGCTGAGAATGCACTTAACCTGCTTTGGTATGTAAACTGCTCATACTAACACTGGTATAGAACCACATGATGAGACCCAATCCCGGAATGAATATGAGAAGAAATGCATCCTTCTGTTTAAATTCTTCTCGCTCACAAGATGTCAGTTCAGAGTTTCACTTGCTATGTAGTATCAAAGGCAAAAGGAAAAAGCCTCACTTGTGAAATGTGGTTGATTGAAGATTCCATGCGCCGGAGCTGGGATGCCTGGATATCCAGCATCTGGAGGACATTGTTGGCCAAAGTGTTGATCAGATAGGCTACGCTTGCTAACGACTGCGTTGTGTAGGCTTTGGTTTCTTCCAGGGCTCGCTGCTTATCTGCTGACTGAAAAACAGAAAGAAAAGGTTCATTTAGTGTAAAGTCTTCCACACAAAGATTCTTGGAATAAACTCTTTTTGCCTGTCTTCATAGACAATGAATTATACAAGTCAAACTAATTCAATTTCATTCCATAATTAATTCCACAATTTAATTCCATACTACCTTTGTATTTTAAGAGTTTCTACACTTTCTAAGAAGAATTAAGCTCCTTTTTTTTCTTGAAATACACTTGGAGTTTTCTTGAAAAGAGTCTGACTTCTTATTCAGTATTTTAGCAATTTACTTGAAAAGCACTCAGACACCTATTATTTATTTCTCCTAGATTTCATATGATTTAGAACTTCGTATGATGTTTCATTTTTCTAAACTTGGTACTTCATTTTTAACTCCTAACAACCTACAAGGACCTGCCAATTCCTCATCTCTCCTAATCATTTAGACCTCATTGTTGTCACAAATGGTCATTCACAGTGAATGAACTACAATTATTCCCATAAGATGGTAGTTGAATACAATGTGAGAGGAATAATTTTTAAAAAGAGTAAGTCTATGTTTTCTTCTTAAACATGTTTTGTACTTTCTCACATTGTCAATACTTTCTTCTATGAAAAATTAACACGATCTGTTTTTCTAGTAGTAGAGCACCTAGAAGTATTTAAGCTAACAATAGACAAGATATCCATTAGAAATTTAAAAACATACATACAATTCAAACAGCATTAAAAATAATAAGCTAAGAATCTAATTGTTAGGGTTCTGTGTTTCTCCTTGAAAAATAGTTACTGTCACTAAGATGTAATTCAGTACAAAGAATACAGACTAAAGCACTGGCAAAACATACAACTAAGATGCTAAGAAACTTTCCAGTTTCCAAGACTTCAGTATACAATGAACTTCACGTTCAGGTGATCATTAGCCTCTCACAGGCTGATGGTGCTGTTTCTAAAGCAACGGTTGATAAATGTTCTCTACTCCCACCTGTCATTATAACACTGTATTACATTATTTCCTTGGCTTTTTATATCATCCACATAGGTTGGGTATCAAGATTCAAGAAAAGTGCTGCTATTAAAGACGGAATTTAAAGTCATTCCGTATCTTTCAGCACAAGCTGAATCTAACATCCATTGTATTATATGTACTTTGAGAAACACAGAAGGTAAGCATATCTGTATTTCAGGAAAACAATTCCTACAGCTCAATGTTTCCCAAAACCTTGTAGTAAGATTCTTAAAAGGAGATTGCTAGCTTTCATGGGAAAAAAAATCCCACACATGTAAACACAGGTACAAGATTTCAATTAAGGGCTCACATGAGAGATATTCAATACTTTGTCTTTCCTGGTCACTTCCTGTGTCCACAAACATCCATAAGTTAGCTGGTCAGTTAGCAGGCTGCAGTGGTAGCAGTTCCTCATCTGCTAGGAAGGAGGAGAGCAGCAGCTGCTGTTCATCCAAGAGCTGCCTCCATGGGGCAGGAAGGAGAAATGCTGCAGGAGGTGAGCGTTCTCACCACGTTTTTCTCCCATGCACAAGATAAGACCAACAGAAGAAGGAACTGAAAATTTTAGAAGCCTCTCAGGGCACAGTATGAGGATATTCTCCAACAGGGCACAATTAGAAATGATGCCTTATATTCAACAATAAAGAAGTTAGAAAAATGCTATTCCCAGATCTCATTTAAGAATTCATGACTTTTAACCAGCTGAGTAGTATGTCTTGTACATAAAAGAGCTTGGAACTCAGCTTAAAGACTCCCAAATGAAGGAACATCGAGCTCTTTACCTCTATTCTCACATTGCTGGCTTGTAAATACACTCTCCCCCTCTTCCTGCTCATATCCCCAGTTCAGCTTGCCCACTCCCCTGCAGCAGGCACGTTCCACAGCCATTCAAACCATTTCTCAATGGCAATAATAAAAATGACCAGCAGCTCTCCTGTTTTGCTCTGCAGCTGCTGCCAATCTATTTATAGAAGCAGAAAATGCTGATTTCCATTAGTACACTGTATATCCAGAGAAGTTGAATATAATCCAGCAAACACAGTATTTTTTCATTAACAGATGAAGTGTTTGAGAACAAAAGGACAACTACCTATAATTTTATATATTATGAACTTTTGCTATGTTTTTTCTGCTTAAAGAAGCACGAATATGAATCCATGTTCAGAGCTAGTCCTTCCAGGGATGTAACCTAATAGCTAAATTCAGGTCAGCCCCTGTTCAAACCAACAACGAACTGACTTCTCAATGTTCAAATGCATTAAAGATCTCATAAAGCAATACTATAAACTACTTTGGAACTGTTACTAGCACAAAAATCCATTTGATGGAGGTGATGTATTTAGCTGATAACAACTGTGATTTGCTCTACATGTCTCAGAGACTGAAATTCTCTGAGGCAAACTCTACTCACGTTTGGCACAGCAAAACTGAAGCTTGAACTTTCTTCTTGTAAAGAATCTGTTCAAATTAAAATGACTATTTGAACTTACTACTGTCAATCCATTTCAAAAGAACAAAAAACAATTAGTGACAGCATTTTAAAATAATCATGTTTACCCTGAAAACTTTCAAGAAATGAAAACTTGAATGACTCACAGCAGTAGCAAAAACTCTAGAACACTTACAGAAAAATCCTAAGTTCCCCTGTGGAAATATAACGATAAATGTCAATTAAAATTCAACCCAAAATGATAAGTTGTGTTTAGCATGAAATCCATCTTTTAATTTGATAAGTAGATTTCCAGAGATGGTACCTTATCATATGCTCCTATGTAACAAGATCCCTATTTACACTCCACATGGACGCCAAATTTCATTGCTTGCAAATGCTGCCATGCTCACAGAGTAAGTAACTATATAAATAAAGGGATTTGTGCTAATAAGATAATAGTTTCAAGTCATCAGTAAACAAAATTCAAACATAATCCTCAGCAGTCTAAGTTCTGATACTCCTGATCTTCCTAACACCAAAATACCAGCCAGTATGCTTCACATCAGACTATAAGGCAGATAAAAAGTTATTTCAATATCCATACCTACCAAAATTCTCTAGTGAAAGAAAAAAAATCAAACTGATAAGACTCTCTACAGTAGTTTCAGTAACCTATGGAATACTGTTTCTGTGAAGAATATCAAAAACAAGAGAAACATGTTCATTATAACAAAAGGCTTGTTCCTGTGGATACTTAAGCATAACAACCAGATTCCTTGAAGCCCTTCAGATCTCAGAAACATGGCGTTCAGCATGATCAAGCACTGGTAGCAAGTGTTTTCAGTGCCCTGACCTAAATTAAATGCCATCAAGTAGATCTTTGAGTACCCCTTCATTTCAGTGTTTAAGTACCTTTAGCACTCATACACATAAAATTATGCATGTCTGTGAAAAAATACAGGCTTGTAACATCTACCCACACACAGTTCTTTGGAAAAAAATGCTATCAACCATTAGATCAGTTTGATCTGTATTTTTAATGGATAACAAATTTAAAAAATCAAAGCTATTGTTTGATAAACAAGTCTCCTGAAACACTGCCAACATAGGGATCCTCTCATTCCTAGACCTGACATACCCATTCCATTGTCCATGCAGGGCCGCATGGCAGACTGAGGACCTGACCTAGTTTATAACTAGCTTAGAAACAAATGATTGTTTTAAACTCCACTCACTTCCATTATCTTCCCAAATAGCTAGCACTAGAAACACTACCTCTAGTAAAACTATGTAGATGCCACAAAGAAAAAACAAAGCAACTCAGTGAATTATGGTCTGAGCAATTGTCATGGTATTACAGAGACTCAGGACCTACTTTAATCAGCAGTACCTGTCACCGTAGATGTCCCCAACACCAAGTGCACACTCCATCTGCTGTAGTGAATCAGACCAGGTGGCACATCCCCAGTGAAAATCATCTGATCCATAAACCAAATTATAACTTTTGCCTCATCCAAACCACTGCATAGCCAGATAAACACAAGGAAGGATACAATCAAGAATAAACAGGGAAGAACTATCCAGAGTTGTTGAGCTCGCTAGAAAAGGAACAAGTGCTGGACCATCACTGCAGTTTTTCCAGCCCTCTGCTACCTGTAGTTTTTCTTCACCTGACCTATGCAATGTCCCATGTTTCCCTTAATATTTTGCCTTTAATTGTGTTTAAAATGCTGCTGTGTCTCCACCTCTTAAACCTGTAACTTTGACTTCTCACACCATGTTAAAATACTTGAGCATCACAGCTGGATCATCTTTACAGCCTTAAATAGAAATGTTTAGACCATGTCTTCTGTGCCCATGTTACAGAATTTCCAGGCAACAGCTCAGCATTTACTGTTTATCATTTTTCTCCACACAATGTACACCCAGGTGCCCATGTGAGTGACAGGGCAGCATCCTTTTCTCCTGCTCTCAGCAGCAAGAGCACCATTTTGACTCACACAGAGAGCTCATCTGATGCTCCTGCCAGCCACACAGAGAGGGGACAGTGTCAGCTACTACTGGGAGATGCTCCCCTCGCTGCAGCAGGAAGTGGCTCCCCATGCACCGGGACACGGCAGCAGCCATGGCTCTGCCCAGCTCTCCCCTGGAGAGTCTTTTCCATTTGTGGGAAGCAGCCAGCACCGAAACAGTTATTTTGTCTCAACCAGAAAACAAAACAAGCTATCAACCACATGGAAATGTTTCACAGGATGAATCCAGCCTGAGAGCTACACCACAGACTACAGTGACTATACAAACTGGGGCTTTTAGATAACAGGAGATCAAAGGCGTTCAAGTCAGCTACAAATGCACAGACTTCAGAGTCAGTCAGAAAAGCCATGTATTACATACACAAGGCAATAGCGTGTGCTTGCTTTCAGACACTGGAGAATTATTAACAGTTTCCACTTCCACATGCCAGACCAACAATGGACACTAAATCTAGCAGCTCAGGAATGATCATAAATGTTCACCTGAAAATATTGCTCATTTTTTATTTGACCAAATAGCTAGCACTAGAAGTTATGTGGAATTCAACCTGCAGTAATGTTAAGATGACTACTTTTCATGTCAGGATGCAGAGCCCAGGCATCACTTTTTCTTCCCGCTCTGGAAGTTCCATTTACATTGCACAACTACATTACCAGATTTTAATAAGAAATAGCCTGGATTGCTGACTGTATAAAATATCCTTTCAGTTTAGGGATCAAATGTCTCAATGTTTATTCTCCTACCTAAGAAAGCACAAACTTTTATATTTATACAAGCAATTAAAAAAGACTATAAAGAAGAAACTAAAATATTGAATGGGGCAGATGAGAAAATAAAACATGCATAAGGTATCCAAAATAACAAAATTACTTGGCTATATGATTGGCAAAAGGAATTCTTACGTGCATATATAGCATCAAATGCAGGGCTAGAAAGAAACCAAGAATTTACGGCATTCTCCCACCCAAAGAGTGATCAGCCAAATCCCAGTGATAAGGTCTGTTATGCCTCTGTTAAGAACCTGAATAATTTTGTACAGAAAAGCAGCTACTAATGGATAGAGAAATTCTACAAAGAAACAAATGATGGGAGGCAAGGTGAACCCTACAGTAAGATTTACAAAACATCAATCCAACTAGATAAAACTAGATAAATGAAAAGCAATTCTACCAAATTAGAAGGAAACACTTCAAAGACAGCAACATGTTAAAAAAGAAAAATACATTTCCTATGAATTGGAAAGAGCTCATAAAGACAGGTCAAAGTGGTGCATGAAAGGAAGTATTAAAAGCTACTGGCAGTTTAGTTGGTTATTGTAGCTACTTTCTTTTATACTACAGTTCTAAAAAAAAAAAACCACAAAACCAGCAATTATTATTTATCCAGTAGTCATCATCAGCTTGGAAGTTCACAGTTTTGCAGTCAGGCTAGCAAGACTTATATAAATTCTACTGGAAGAGCCAAAAAAAGTCTGGACCTATTAGGTGAGAAAGAAACTGTTCCTTATTACAGAATATTAACACAAGTTCTTGTGCTTAATATCAGTATGACTACAATAAAAAATTCTTCCAAGATTAATACTTAATGTTGAATTGAAAGGGGGTGAAAAAATACAGCTTTTCATTCCTGAGGCTACTGTCTTTCACATCTTTTAGTAAAAAGAATTCTGAATGGAAAAAAAATCTCAATTCATACTCAAATCAACTCTTCAGTGTGCAATGGATTTATGCAGTAATATTTAGGCATAAAAGTGGAAGCTGAGGTTGAAGAGTTTGACATCAGACTAACTACACAAAAAAGTATATCCAGAATGTCGTGATCAATTCCCCAACATATAGAGCATCCCTTGCTATTGTTCCAAACAGCACTGTTTAGTGAAACAAACTTATATATATGTGATGAAAAATAGTAAAATTTTAAAGGTAAGATAGAAGATTAGTTTCATTTAATCAATATAACAGTTGCTCCTTTTGATTACTGTTAACACAAACCCAAGCTGGCATTTGTCTTACGACTAGCTAGCAAAAGCCCTAAGGTTTCTGCTGAGGTTGCATCAGCTTCAAGAAGCCTCAAGAACAAAAGCTGCATGTTAGAGTTCAACAAGCTTGCATTATTCAGTACAAAATGTGCCCAACTGTGATACTGACAAAGCACACTCCAGTTTTCCTGTGAAAAATAGATTGAGCTCTTATATCATCCTTTTCATTTTAATTGTTGCTGAATTCCTTGAAGTTACTGAAAGCCTCATACATAATTAAGTATTTTACACACTTTTATTCAACTGCACAGATGGCATTTGCTCAGCCCATCCAAGTGCTTTCTGAGGTCCTTCCGTGAACTACAAAAAATGATTGAGAAGAAAACTGAGCATCATTAATCCAATAATTAAGTCAAAATCATGCCAAAAACTTACATAACTGTCAGTGAAAAATACAGTAGTTTTCTGTTTTAACAAACTGGCTCATTAAATACTTGCTAAAAAATATCCCTCACTCTTCTTTCACTACCAGAACTGCTCATTCCCAGGACAAAAAACATGTACCCACAAATTCCTAAGGAGCTGGTCTCTGACACATGGGAGAACCAGGCACAAAGAAGCAGAAGCAATCACTGACATGTTAGAACAGAGGGCAATGAGCTCTCCCAGAGTTTCAGAAAAAACTAAGGGCCATAGAGCTCCAAGGCACTTATTTCTGTGGCACCAGAAAAAACCCAAATTTCCCTTCTGGATGCAGAACAATCCATGTGTTCTATTAGCACACAGGACACAGAGAAACTCACTCCACCTGTTCTTTAATATAACCAAAATTGCACAGTACCTGGAGTTAGCAGTAGAACTGTTTTGTTCCTGTGAATTCTAATAGCATCATCTCTATACCATTCATCTCCATGTGCAAACACCTGACTCTGTGTAATTGCTTATTCATGATTATATAATGAATATATATATAATTATTTCTGTTATTATTTTAGAAAGACAAAAGGCTGGCTTGACTGCTTGATTACCCTACTCAAATGCATACATCTTTCTTTTAAACCTAAGGAGAGCTCATAGTCATTGCCCATTTACATGTACTGTGCACTCTAAATATTATGTATTAATCAAATGTTAGGCAATATAAGCAAACAACATTTTGGACACAAATGGGAAACACTTCTCCACACATACCCTGCCACAAACTCATTCATAAGTTCTCTGACAGCTTTCTATTATTCTGCATTCAGAAGAAAACATGGGCAGCAAAACACACTGAGACCAAGAACAGGGGAAGCAACAAGATTATTGAGACTGGTAATTTGGCATACAAATTAGTAGAAATGGTAGTAGCTCTAGAGTTTGGAGATAGAATATTTTTACTTCACAATAATTTTAGCATGACCTTATCTGAACACTAACTATAATTAATCTGCTTGAAAACTCTTTGTCACATCTGTGAAGAAAGGAGCACAGCATGTCAAGTCTCCTAGTGACACAACTCCTTTTTTATTAATGAACTGCTCTCAGAAATGACACCACAGTGTAAGAATCAGCACTAAATGCAACTTCAGTTGTGGGTGAGCCATCCAGGCACAGATAGAGGTTCCTCAGGCACCTAAACCATCCCACCTCACCAGTATCTGTCAAGATGAAAGGGAAGCACTTTATCCAAAGGCTCTACTCAACATCTACATGAAAGCAATTAACTTGCTGTTCACACAAAGTGCATTTAAAATTTAAACACCTTTAAATGTGAACATACTGAAGTAAACTCCTCTCTTTACAACAGATAATGGGATTAGGACTATTCTCACAGCACTTTGAATTCTGTATGTCCTACATTTAGTAAAACACATCATCTTTTGATCAGAGATCACACAGTAATCAACAAAGTTGTATAACACTGTATAACACTGGCATTTAGGCCAAACACAATCATTACAGAATATACTGGGTTTAGAATTAAGAATGTATCAAAACTATCACTAGATTTTATAATTCCAACAACATTCAAAGAGCAAGTAATAAATGTGGTCTCTTAAAAAGTAATTTCCAAACACAAGGTTAACTGCATTCATCTTAGTACACTAATATTAATATCATATAAATAAATTTATTCCCATTTTTTAAAAATTATTTATAATTGCAATTTATCTTTATTTATCTGCATACTAATAGCAAGCATGCTAGCTAAAGAATATGCTCTCAGCATTCATACTCTAGTAAAGTCTTTGACATCAAGTTATTCTGTTTTCCAAACTATTAAAAAGCTGTAATGATTCACTAAATGTCACTAGAACTTCTTGATTACAAGTGTGATTGCCTAACTTTTAAGATAAACTCAGTATCAGTAATCTGCTGCAGTCTCTACAAGGTCATTTGCATTAAATTGCAGCCTTTTGTTTTCACTGCTGTAAATTTATTTGATGTTTTCAGTTCTGTGCTGAGCCTCAAAATGTGGGTTTGATTAACAGCTAGGAAAGCTACCTTTCAAAGAAATACACACAGAACCTAACCTCCTAAAAGGAAAAGCTGCTTTTTAAAATACATACTCCATTCAAGGCCACCAGTGAGGGTAAAACTAGCTCACTGGTTTGAGATCTATGACAGCAATATCAGTCTACCCAAGAGAAAAACACAGCAAATGGGAGCTGTGGACAAGCACAGCTTCCCTGACATCTGATCACCTGCACCACTTTTCATGCTGCCTGCATCACTGCAACAAATCTGTCATCTGCTTCCCTTAACCATCACAAGAATCAAACTCTGTATTTATTTCCATACATTCACAAGCACAGCAGACCAGATTTCACACACAAATGTCCTGCTCTCATCAGACCTTGCAGGTTCCTGTTCCTTGCGAATACAGCCAAAGCCCTGTATATGCAAAAATAATAATAGGGCATGATGTATTCACACAAACCTACCAGACAAGGTTATAAAAAACTTTTTCAACACATCAGTAACACAGTTAAAAATGATGCATCGCGAATTATATCACAAGAACAGCATGCTGGCATCCAAAGGCATTTACATCTAAAATATAGTTAATATGTAGTTATATTGCTAGTTATCCATCACTGCTGCACAGCATCACTTTGCTCTTGCTCGAGAGCAGTGAGGAACCTATTCCCTTGCTCATTCTGTGAAACCAGTGGAGGTTTCACCTCACTCTGGAAGCTCTTCTGCAATAACACAGCTGAGAGAAGTGGGTCATTTCCTAGTTCCTACAACAACATAATTATTGTTGGCATTCCAGATACAAGGCCAGTTTTGGCTTTAATAGCAGCACAGTATCAACACATTTGTGGCCATAAGAGGCTAGGCCAATACAAATGCACTGAATGAAGAACCTCAAAACCAGCAAAAATCCACAGGCTTAACTCAATTATCTCATGTATTTGCTGTTCTACAACTCTTCATTCACCAAGGATGCTTTAGCATGCAGAGGTCTCGCTGAGTTTACAAGTCCAAGTCACTGATAAACTCAAATTTAATTTTACAGTTACTTAATAAAAATAAAGCAAGTGGTAGAATTTGCAAAAATTACTTCATATGCAAAGTGGCTTTCACTAGTAAAAACTACAGTCATATAGTAATTACATTCTGCTGTACAAAAAGTGCTAATTGTACAAATTGTTTTCCCCACTATCAATATCAGATGAACAGACTTATCTCTGTCTCTTGAAATATGACAAAACCTACCATTTCTAAGAAAGGATATCTACTTCAGCTTTACAAAATATTATCTAGTCACAGGGGTTTATGTAACAACTGAGTTATTTCCCAATTTTGCCAGCTTCTTCCTTCCACTATAAATTCTCAATTCAATTCATTACACAGCAGCGATTGAGGTCAACTAATGGATTTGATTTAGAATCACACACAGGCAGAGTGTGTGTGGCAGCAGAAGCAGATTCTGCTTCCAAGTGTCCACTGCCAGACATCACAAGCTCATAGCAAGGAAAGCTAAGTAGGACACACAGCCACAACCTCCACCATCACAGCTCACAGCCTAACACACCCCTTCAAACAGCAGATGCAGGACACCTGCAATGGCCAGGCTGTAACTGCAGCACAGCCGGAGAGATACACACCCTGTTCGGCCTGTAGCTCCCCAGAGAGGCTGGCAGGTGTGGTCAGTTACCACAGCAACGCGGAGCTCCGCGGCACGGCCCCCTGCCTCAGACACTCCAAGACTGAGGTAGCTGAAGGAAAGCCTTTCCTGCCTATCCACGGCACGTGCAGACCTGCTATCCTCACAATTCTTCCCACATCATACCCTAACTAATACAACTCTTGCAATTGCTATTCACTTTCTCTACTTCCTCACATGAGCAAGCCCCCAAATTGTATCACACTAGAAGTTATACTTTAAATTAACTACCTTGGGTAACAATGGCTAAAAAAGCTTGAAGAGAAGAGGCAAAGCAATCAGGTACCATGGGTATGCTCTCCAAAGAGAGCAGACAGAGGGTTTAAACTAACAGGGGGCAGGAATTTGCACAGTCACTCTTCCTTTTCTAGGAAATAAAGACGCTTGGATTACACATATTCCTTCACACTGATCAGTTAACCCTAAATTTGAAATTTTTCTTACTTGGCACTTTTTAAAGCTGCTACCAATTCAGACATAATGAAAGAAATGAACTGTCTTCAGATCCATGCCCACAATCTGACAGAACAGAAAAAAACATCAAATATAAAACATAAAATATTATATTTTATATGGGAAAGTACAGATCAAAATAAGAAACTTTCACACAACAGCTCCAATATACAATATTCCTCTAGGAGGCAAAAGAGCCATTGGCAGCATACCCCAAAACCTAGAGATTTATGCTATATTAGCAGAACCTGGGTGAGCTGCAGCAGCAGTTGATCACTCTACAGCACAGAACTAAAGAATCAGAAGAGGTTTCCCTCATTCATCCATGCCCAGTCTGTCCCTCTTTCTTTTTCACATTAAAACAAACAGGACAGCTATCCTTGCCTACTGCAGAACCACCCAAAGGCCCAAGTCTCTGACCCCTGCAATGCTGCACATGCCAGAATCCCATCACCTCAAATGCACATTTGCACCCTGTTACATGACCAGACACCGACATATCCTTGTCTGACTAAAAAATCACAATAGCCCACACAACTCTCAGGCCTTTTTCCTTGCTGTCACTGTAAAGGCTTGCCAGAAGGAGGGCAGAAGCAAGAAACAACAGGTTGATCAGTTCTTGATATGTTCACGTTCATCTCACTGAAAGCCGATCTCTGTCGTACAACCCACCTGCTGAAGCTGGTGGCAACACTCAATGATACCCAGTTATAACTGAATCCAGGATGGAGATTAACTAAACAAACTAGCGTGACAAAGTGAAAGAAAGTTAGAGAAAGTTCACTATGAAATCAGAAAATCAAAACCAAAAACTTCTTGTTAAGTAGGTTTGTTCCCTACGTGTCCTGAGAGAAGCATCTGCTCATTTTTCTGGCAAAGAATGTTTTTACAACCTTTTGCTCCTGTTACCATAGCACTGGACAAAATACAATATTGGCAGAGTGACAATGGGATTCTGGCCTCTTCTTCAGAGACAGTTAGCCAAGCGCAGATCTCTGTCCTGCACTTACTAGAGAACATTTTAGAAATATAAAAGTCATCTCCTCAACTGAGGAGTCCCAATCTAACCTCCAAGGGTAGACTGCTAGACATAAAGATTTTTCAGGACCCTTCTTGTAAGAGAGTTGTCTACAAACAAAAAATCATACGGTTACAAAAGGTTTTTCATTTCAACTAGACTCAAACTTTGCTATGCTGTTACAATTTAAGACTCACAGAAAATAAGCACAAAAAGCCTTTTTCTGCAGGCACTGTAACTAGCAATTATTCTTTTTCCCAGTTTAACAAGCAGTTTTGGTCCATTTACTTCAAAATTATAAGCAAACCTTCTGTCAATTGCTATGTAGCTCAAGAACAGCAAACCAAGTTGCTATATTCAACCTGCAGCATGTAACTTAACAGCACAGCATCAAATGTTCTGTAATTATTTCCAGCAAGATCTCTATTTTACACACACATTTTCTAAGCATGACCTACATGGACATTAGGAACAATAGTTCTTATCTAAAGAGAGACTGTTTCATGCAAGTGGTAACTTAGTTTCTAAAAACGATACACAGCCATTTTACATGCATAAAAGGATGTGTATTTCATTTTTCATATTAACTACACTGCAACTGTAACACAGTAACCTCCATCCAATTTAAATACTACTTCTTTCTGCAGATTACTAAGTTACTTTTTTAAGAATTAACAAGTAACACACTGAGGTATCAAAATCAATATGCTTAATAACCAAATCCAACCTTGGCAAAGACTTTCTCCACATAGAATAGTTCTAACATTCCCCAGACTTGAAACAAAGTGATTGTGACGCAGGTCATTGAGCCATTTCAGAATTTCTCTCTAACAATATGGAGAGTTTTCTGTCTGGTAAACAAAAGCCAGGACTTGAAACACACAAACTACCAGGAATAAGGGTCTTCTTTCTTAACAACAAAGGCACATCATTCAGAACATCAATCAGCAGGAGCTTGAAGAGACAGTATTTATTTGAAAATTCCTTCAGAACAATATCAGAATTTCACACAGTAAATGTTTAAATCTGCTGTCTTAAAACAAAGCAATAGCATTACCTAATAGCCAAAATAATGGAACTGGACCGCCTGGCAGTGATGCTTAAAGTTTTAGCTTTCATATTTTCCAGATTTTGTAACTCTGAAATTCATATAATGTGTTAGCAAGTTCTCTTCACAGTTCAGTCAGACAAAACAATCCTTTTCCAGCCTGAGAACCAAGGACACTGTTGCAGCTTCAGGCTCAAAAAGTATAAACAACAGCGAGTTGAGGAGAGCAATCTGGGAGGATGGGACTCCACAATCTGAAGCTTTAATTGCACAATCAATCCCAGTATGTAAATGGACTAAAACTTAAATAAGTGTGAAAACGTGTGACCTGTCCTCCATCTTGCGTGTAGCCTTGGCCAGGCTCTTGTATCCCCTTGTACCCCAAGGTGTATCCTTTGAAGAGCTTTTTAATAAATACCTACTTCATTCCTTTAACACTGTCTAGCTCTGTTCTAGGCAGCCTCTCAAGGCATCAGCAGAAGCTCTGTAAATTCTACAAGATTGTTTTTACTCTTCCACACAAAGAAAGTAGATCATGCACCAAAGAGATTCTTTGAATCAAAAGCATTTAATAAACGTAAATGAATACAACAAATCCCATGAGAATGACTGCAGTACCAAACAAGAGCTTCTATTTCTAAATTGTTTGAGTTCCTTTGTTCTAACATTTAGATGTCAGCTGAAGACAACACTTACCTACAACTCATGTGAAAACCACAAAATTACATGTGAGGACATTTTGAAAAACAGAACTTCAGCAATATCCCAGTCAACATCCAGGAGAAAATCTCCATGATTTGGACATTGTAGAGGCAACAATTAAGAACATAGTTCTATCAGAACACCTTCAAAAAATCAATCAAATTATTTGGGATCCAACAGAAGACAGCTCTGTAAACCTGGAAGCAATTCTAAAATGAAAAATAAACACCACATAGAATGGCACAAGAAGTTCTACAAAGTCTGTCCTGAAAAAGGTAGTTACAATAAAAGCTTCAGAAAAGGACAGAGGAATGAATCAGACCAACACTCTCAACGTACTATAGAGCATCTGCAATGCTCCAAAATTCAGCTGCCCACCTCTGTACACATATTAATGATGTTCCAGACCTCAGCTTCCCCTAAAGTACTTTTTTAACAACAACAGCATCTGCAGGCACTATCTTATTTTACCAAAATAGGTGAAATAATATTTTTTCTTTTCTCTGTTTATCTAATGTGAGCCAGATTTCCATCAGGCCCTTTTAGATTTGTTCAGATACTGATTTCAGCACTTACTAGTGCTGTTCTGCCCAAGACCTTTACAAACACCCCTTAGACAATCCTGCATCAGACAGGATGCATTTCTGTAAGAGCAATTAAACACCTTTTTCCCCCCATATTTAAAGAATTTTTACTATTTTCAATATTTATAATTGGTAAGCATTCATATTGGACAGAGAAGGCACCATCAGTCACAGATATCTCAGCAGATGACAAAAATGTACTGCTATTTTCCCCCTACAACAGCTACATCCAGAGTAGCCCAGTAAAAGACTAGAATTTTTATGAAGTAAATTAATCCATTATTTTCCTCACCTAACAAAACTGCTAATAATGAATTTTTCCAAATGCAACAGTTTAAAAAGTGAAATTTTTCAAACAATTTTCAAAGAAAAGTCATATACAGACCATGGTTGCCTCAAATACGGGAAACACTTCCTTCCTGCTATACAATCTAAATTCAATGACAAATATTTCAGGAAAGTCATTTTAATCCCACAGTTAAGAATTATCAGGCTGTTCCCCACAAAGGCCAAATTTCATCCTCTCTAACTAGAGCAGTAGGAGACAGGTTTCCACAGTTGGGAACTCTCCCAAGGGCCAGAGCTCTCAGCCCCAGAACACATCCCAAAGGCTGCAGGTGTTGCATGCAGTGCTGCAGGCAGCCCACCCCACACCCACAGCACTGCACTGCAATGGAGCAGCTGCTCACAGCACAGGTAAGACAGCACCACCTGTGCAGCGCTGCACCAAAACTGCAGAAATGAAAAGTTACACCATGAAAGTTGAAAGTGACATTGCAGACTTGTGAAAGAACATAACACTCCTCTTACAGCAGTTTTATGCTCCAATACAGGATATGAAGAATTCCCATGACTGTGTTTACTTTCACCATAATTATGACACAGACTGAGTCTCAACCTTCGCTTATTCACCAAATTTTAATGTTATTGTTCTGACAATTCTGAGCAATTTCTTGTCACAAAAATAGAAACATCAATGAAGTGAAACGACAAAAATAAGAACATTTCAACTACCAAATGCTTTTTCTGTCATAAAAGATTCTCTTGCCTTGCATTTTTCTTTTTAATGTGAATTCATTTTCAAGTTGTGTCAACAAATTGCTACGACTATATATTCAGCAAGTTCTACTACCATCTGAAAGAAGGGTTTTCTCTACACCTTCATGAATTAAAAGTGCTGCATGAATGACCTGTTCATTTGACAAGGTATGCCTAAATATTATCACCTCTCTACCCATCTAGCTGTGGAACAAATAAAACTCTCCTGGAGAGTTTCACAACATGAATCATTGGTTTTAAGACAAAGAAGCACAGAGAAAGCATGAATTTTCAAGCTGCTTTTCAGACAAGCAATTCTCTCCTCCTTTAAGAAGAAGGATCTACCAACTGCATAACCTCTAGCCCTCCACCTTCCTAGACATAGGCAATTGGCTTTTTTTGTATCACTCATCATCTTCCAGTCATTTTACTGAACAGTTTGTCCCTAAAACTCAGGAAAAACCACTCATATTCCCCCTACAATTAGTCAAAGAAAACCATGGAAACGATTCTTGAAGGACTGTGTTCAGAACCTTAAGGGCATATAGAACCCAGACCAAAATAAACCCCTTCCACTGTTTGTACACAAAAGGTGTACTTACCCTGATTTGTAAAGTACAAGATCTGGAGATGACATCACATAAGAGGTGTGTTACTTAAAACCAACAGAATTAGGTATAAGAAGCTGCCTACTCAAGTTGGGATTTGGTCTGTGCAGAGGCACTTACACACCTGTTTAGCACACACAAAAAAATACAGTTTGAAAAATGAATACAATATTTTCAAAAGAACAAACAAACAAAAGCTCATTAATCCTTGCATTTCAATCTCCACAGAGGTTGAAATCCTTAACATTACCATCTCCAATACAAAATAAATTTAAAAAACATTTTCAAAGTTTTGGCCTCTCAGAGAGACCCTGGGAGTTCCACTGAGTACAGCAATTACCTTGTGGTAACGCCAAGACTCCTGAAAATTAAAGTCAAGTCAGTTCACCATAGGAGGACAATCATTTCACTCCTTTAAAAAACCAAGAAAAGTATTTTGGGCTCCTTTATAAGAAGGGAACTTGAAGTAATATTCACACAGTAACTGCAGCAGATCTCCAAACCAAACTTCAAATCTAAAACTGCTACTTTACCTCTAAAACAGCTTTCTTCTCAAATGATAAAACACATCACATTGCTTATGGAAAAAGCCAGCTCCACAGAAACTCCTACTGCTGCCCATATCATAGCACAGAAAACGGAAGAAATTGTTGCTTGGTTTAGGGTTTTTTTGGTATAATTAATTTAAAACAGAAAAGTAATTTCCTTAAGTATGTTTTTCATTTTAAAAATATTGTGTCACTCAGAAAATTTAACTTGATATTATAGATTGAATATTACACAGTTGAGCATGCTGCTTAGAAAAGAAGTTAAATGTAATAAAATTCAAAACTCTGAGCCTTTAAGAGCGGCAAATAAATCTCATTCTTCTCTGTGTCCTTTACAAAAGTTACAACTAAAAAGAGACTAAAAAATTTCTGAGAAAGTAAAACATATGGAAAATATTAACCTCTGCTCATCACAGGAAAACAAGGGAAAATCCCCTTCCCTTTGGAGAACTTTTAAGCACAGTCTTTACAGAGGACAAGTGGATTATTGGCATTGTATTCCCCACTTGTTCTTTAATGAAAAAAAGTTTTATATGTGTATATATGGTTAAATAAGTTATAACTCTGCATTAATAATCCAACTGTTGATCAAATGAGACAATTCTTGCATAGTGAGTACAACTTATAAGCCTTAGTTACATGAAGGGTCTTAAAATGGTACAAACATCTGTAAGAGGCTGATCACAGTAAAAAGTTCTGTTTCCAAGGATCTGCATTTGATGGATAGATAAGTATAAAAATGAGAACAACAAAAATTAGAGGCTTATCCCTCCCTCTTGCTTCAGTCATCAAAACTGAATGTATTTGTAGCACATGAGTTACTCACTCCAATAAATGTAAAGAGTTCATACATATTTAGAAAATACAAAATTTACATTTAAAGTAACTATTAAAATGGGAATTATTTACAATAGTTTTAACTCATTCCATCAAGTGTTTATAGAAGTCTCCTCAATTTGGAGATGGTTTAAATTAATGGCTATCACCACCAGAAAAATATAATAGTGATTCAGAGTCTACTGATAACTTTCTACCTTCTATTATCCAAACTGATTAATTTATACAGATACACATATAGTCAAAGAATTACCTGAAAGAAATCAGGAACAGACTGCTCTTATGACAGTGTACTCAGAATGTGACAGAAATGCTGCAAAACCAACATCCTCACTAATTTAGGCTGATTACACATTATTCTTTGATCCAGAGATTCTGCATGCTCAGCCATTCTGCCCCTTCTGAGACAGAGTCACTCCATGGGCATCACATCTCTAAGGACACGAACATTAATAAGCCTAAATCTTTGAGGCTAATTTCTGAGATCACTAACAGATGAATAAAGTGAGGAAACTGAGTATATCAGAAAACACTGCAGCCTGATTTACCATAAAAGACAAATAAATGTAATGTCACAGTTTCATTCTTCTCTACAACTCCTTTCACTCCCAGTTCACTAGTTATTAGTCATGGTGGAAAAAGCCCATTAATTTTACTACCACCATTTCAGCACACACATATATACTCCATCAAATAAAAACCTTTAGCTCTCTTTCCCACAAATGAAATTTATCTAGATCTTATTAAATTGACATGAGTAACTCAACACATTAATTCCCTCTCCTTGGAAGGCAAATCCAACACCAATTTGTGCAAAAAACCATTACAAAGGATCCAGGCTGTATCACATTCAAGGTACAGAAAATACAGTATTAAATAGAAACAATATGCCCAATAATCCAGTGAAATGAATTACAGTGGACAGTGCAAAATACTTCATATAAGACACATAAAACTCCATCATGGAATAAATGCAAGGCAAAAGCATATGAAAGGAAAAGACAGAACTGCTTATATTCTCATTATTTATTTAAAATGTCTAGCCTTTCTAGAATACCATTAAATCCTGAGCCTTAGCTCATAGCAATAATTCCATAGATTAAGTAGCATTACCTCTCAAACTTAATTTAATATCCCTGTACTCTACCCAAGAAAAATGGGAAACCAGTGTACATAGTTCATACTTTTCAAAACATTATTTGAATAATCCTATAATTCATTATTTCTCTGTCAAAATAACCACTCCTTTTTTGAGCCTCTGCTCATAGTGCCATTTTTCAGTGTCTCTCAAGCCTGTCATCCACCTCAGCCTCTTCTTTTGCTGTCAGCAGTGTGGGGGATAAGAGGTTGGCTTTTGTTTTTACTATTTCTCTTTTCTGATATATTTACAAACAGTGAAATTTACTGTAAACTTTCCATAATGGCAGGGTATCTTTAGTATCTGTAAGATTTTTTTTTTATTTCCTTTTGGCTAAATATTTTTGGCTTGTTCCTCCACAGACCCTCCATACAGATAAATGAATGTTAGCTGATTCAAAATAGTCATTTAATTTGGGATATGTAACATTTTTACATCTCCCACAAGTTGCAGCAGACCTGTGGTTTTTACCCAGTTAAAAGTAGGTAGACAACAAACTTCCACAACCTGCAGCAAACACTCTGCCTCACATGGAAGGCTATGAACAAGCTCTGCTTCTCAACCAACTTACAAAGTGGCTACTAGTTAAAAAATTAGAGTGAATTACAAATGGTGCAATGCCCAGCATTGCCCAAACTTACAGTCTGAAAGGACACACTTAAAGATAACTGAGAATCTGCAGTGTATATTGAGTGAACACACACTATTTAATGATTGTTATTATCATTAAAGTGAATCAAGACCAAGTGAATCAGTGTGCTTTGAATTCACAGGACACTACTCAGTAACAAATGACTTTGTATATTTTGTTTGTTAGACACACTAAAAGTTTTAGTTCGAACAGAAGTCACACTCAGAAATACTACTTCAGCTGAGTTTGTATATTCCTGTCAGGCAAAACCAGCAGTGTTCAGAAGAGGGTTTGACTGTTTTATGAGACAGACTCTACAGAGAGACAGCACTGATTCCACTTTCAGAAGTCCCATATTACGTACAGGTTATCTGTCCCAACCCTCTCATGTTTAACAAGTGTCAGCTCCACTGCTCACGGGGGGCACAGAAACAACACCTGACATTTTCACTGCAGACCTTCAGGCCCAACAAGCAGCACTGCTGCTGCAAAAAAGTTCGAAATAACCGCACTCGATACCTGGTATCTTGATGAACTTCTCACTTACCTTAAATTGTCCATCTAACAGCTCACTGCCTCAGTCATTCCCTCCTCCTCCCTCACCTCACACTCCCACCATCCCTGAGCAAAGCAATGCTGCTGCTCTGGTCAGCAGGAAATTCACAACAGTTACAGAATACCCTAATAAAAACATTTGCATTTACTTAGAAAAGTTTTTAAGAAAGAAAAAGAGTAAATTTATGAGTTGGCACAAAGCTAGCTTTGGCTGTGTGTTATAACCAACACAAGTTACTAAAACCCCAGACCAAGGAGTATTTGTCCCTCACCCTGCATTTCACTGAGCATAAAACAAGTTCATCACAGTAACACTACACCAATAACAAGGCAAATTCTATTACTTATTATTATTCAAACTGAAATATCACTAAGAATAGATATTACAATGACATCCTACTGGGAAATAAGCTACTGGAAAATGGAATAGCATATAGAGAGTCTACACTTCAGAGCACATAAATTTCAGTTTGACAGAGCAACTTAGTTGTTGCACCTGAGAAAGAAAAAATTAAGATTTCTCTCTGAAGTAGACACAACTCACTTGCAAAAACATATTAGTTCATTCACTTCAAGAAAGAATTGCCAGCCTAACTAGTGAGAGCCCTGAGAAGAGGAAATGCTCCTAAATTCAGTGTGCAATGATGATGTTTCATCTGCTGAGATGGAGTTCTGCTTTATAAAGCAGCCCAATGACTGAAGTTCCTGGTAGGGATATCCAACAAAATTTACAAAACTTGGGTTACCAAGCAAGAGGCCAATTTCAGGTGTGCAATTAAGCATGAAACACAGCATTTGAAACAAAATTTTAAAAAAGGCCATCAGCCTCTAGACATAGACTCTACTGAATAAATCTGCTGCAAACATAGTATTTAAATCAATGATTTTCATCAAGAAAATATTCTGCTGAACACTACAGAGTAAGATTTCACTTGCTTAAAGCACTGACTGAAGATGCTCTTTCCTTACATAGGCACCACTTTCTGCCTCAGCACTAAACCACAAAGATTAATAACTCTAAACTCAAGTAAAACACAAGCAATGGACAATAAATTTCAGAGAGCTGATTAACTGTAGGATGCAGAAGCTTGCTACTCTGAATTAAAATTCTTGATCAATATAATTCAATAGCCACAGTCTGAAAATAAACTACAGAAGGGAACAACAAGAATGCCACTTGCAACCAACATTCAGTGTTACAACATTTATATTTGCAACTTGCATATTTACAAATTTTATTTTCCTACCTACACATACAGTATTACCACCAGCAACTCCCATTACCACTAATAAAACAGCTCATGCTATTTCCACATCCACTCTATAGAGGACCAATCCAGCACTTCCTGAACTCCAGGTTGAACCTGTGGCACTATTAAATGCATTAAATTAGCTTTCCTGGCAAAACACAGCACAGGTGATGAAAAAGGAAAGTAAACTGGTTGAGTGGTATATCCTTCAACAATTTTGCCAGCTTCACTGACTCACTTACAGGAAACATGTTCCAGATTATCCTCACTAAACTTCTCAAACCTAACCAGCCACTTTAGTGGTAGCAGGTGGCTGCAGGAGCAGTCCCTGTGAGAGATCAGGAGCTGCCCCCACATCAGACAGAGCCAGCTCTAAGCCTGCTCCAAGAGTCCCACCACGGGCAAAAGCCAGTCCACGATGCTGGGGGCACCTCTGTGACAATGTATCTACCGAAGGGTAAAACACACTGTGAAGCAGCTGTGAGAGCAGCGAGAAACAAGTGAAAGAAACAACCCCGCAGACAGCAAGGTCAGAGAAGGAGGAAGGGGAGGAGGTGATTCCAGGCACTGAAGCGGAGATTGCCCCACAGCCCATGGAGAATCCCATGCCAGGGCAGGGGGATATGCTCTCAGAGAAGCTGCAGCCTGCACAGAGCCCACAGAACAAGCCTCTGGCAGGAGCTGCAGCCTATGGAGAGAAGTCCATGCAGGAGAAGACTTTGGGCAGAACAGTGGCCTGTGGGGCACCCACTGGAGCAGTCTGTTCCTGCAGAACTGGATGCTTTGGGAAGAACCCCCACAAGAACCACAGGAGCAATTCCTGAAGAACTGCAGTCCATGGGAAGGACCTGGTATTTGTGCTCCAAAGTGTTTTGGAGCACTTTGTGAAGGACTGTACCCCATTGGAGGGAGGCCACATTGGAGTGGGGAAAGATTGTGAGGAGGAAAGAGCAGCAGACAAAGTGATATGAACAAACTAGAGCATCCCCCATTCCCTGTTCCCCTCCACCGCGGGAGAGTGAGAAAGTGCAAGAGTTAGAAATGAAGCAGTGAAATTGAACCTGGCAAGAAGGGAGGGCTGGGGGAAGGTGGGATTAGTTTTGATTTTGTTTCTCTGTCCTACTCTATTTTTAATTGGCAGTAAATTAAATTAATACTCCCCAAGCTGAATGTGGTTTGCCCATGACAGAAATTTGTGAGTGACCTCCTTGTCCTTAACTCAACCCATGAGCTGATTTTTTTTTCCTTACTTCCTCCTGTTGTTCAGCTGAGGACTGAGAGTAAGAGAACAGCTTGGTGGGCACATGGCTGACTTTCAAGCTTAACCCACCACTGCCTGCCACTGTGTGCCACTGCATACGTCAAATTTAAAATCACACTGTTTTCATGAAGTTCTGCCATAGGCTGATGGACAAGATATAGCCATGTAATATTCACTGAACTTAGGAGTGAGACAGTACACTGCCCATGTATTCATTACTACTGTTTTACTGGCTCCACAGGTTTTTTTAAAGTTTCAACTTGTTATCATCTTCCTGAACTTGTGGACTAATATTCACTGAAGCTAATCAATATCCACTTTCATGCCTGCAGAACAAGTGTTCCATCAGTGCTAAGATTAATCATCCCTTCACTGAAGTTGGATTATACAATAAACAAGCTTAGGGAAGAGAAAAAGCGAAAACAGCTTTCCTCTAGTATTCACACTTCCGATAATTAAATAGATTTTAGGAATCTCACTCAGTCACCTCTGTTAAGGTGATACATATCTTCAGTAAATTGAAGAGAGATCATTCTTGAAATTGTTAATAAACCACTATGCCTGCAATTCCCTGTATAATTACACAAGTTATATACTGGTTATTTCCCATTACTAAAGCTGTAACCATTAAGCTGCTGTTTGTAAAGACTGCCATTCCTGTAATTTAAAACTAATATGCTAATAGATTAATTATTCTCTTGTTCAGCCTACTGAAGATGCTTCCAAATCTATAGCCACTTGGTTTTGCTTATGAGATCTAAGTAAAATTAACAGATATGTGGAAAGCAACTATGAAACTCATTGATTAAAAATTACCAAGAAACAAGTAGATTTCACCTTTATGTCTAGTTAAATAAAGCTATCTGCAGGAATGAAAGCAGGTTATTTCTAGTAATCAGCAGGATGGATTACGAAGAACAATAATAAAAATCTTTCTACCCTTCCCCTCACAAACACCAGAAGAGTGTTTCTGTACATAAAAAGCAAACAGTCATGGCAACATGAAGACTGAGAAGGGAGAACAATCAGAAGCTCCCTCTTCTTTTTCAGTCTCTAGAGCACAAGTAAAGCATAATAATCCTGAATAACTAAAAAATACAGAGCCTGTTAGAAGAATCCAGGCAACACAGCTGGGCCAGAGAAATCAGAGGTTCCTTCTGAAAGCTGGGCAGGGGCCAGAGGCTTTTCACTCAGTTCTGCAGGCTCTGGTGGAGGGATCCGCCCCCCCCACACCTCAAATCTCTGCCCACCACACACTTCCAGGCTGAAATGTCTCCACCTGGTAATTTTTTCTGACTCTTTCAACAACGAGTTACAGACACAAGCATTCAGCTCCTCTAGAAAGCTCCATGCACTGCACAAAACGAAAAGCTGATTTTTAAAAAGAGCAATGATAATGAGAAACAAACAACAGATTATTCCAGAATAGACTTATACAGGACAAGCTCAAAGAAACTTAACAGGGCAAGGCTGTGCTGGAATTTATGTCAGTATTTCAGTAACAAGATCTGCAAGCCACATAATTGTATGGTCTTGTTATTTATACTATCATAATAGAAATTTTCTTTATGATATCCCTGAACAAAATTAAGCAGGGATACGAAAGTTTTGTAAACACAGCACACTGCCCAATATAACTATTATCTTTTTTTATGAAAGACCAAATAAATCAATGTAGACTGCAAATACCAAGTACATTAGTAAATGCAATTTTATAGAATTACTCTGTTGCACGTTTAGACTGACTGAACTTGTATCAGAGGACACAGCACTCGTACATAAAGCATCAGACCACACAAAATTTAACCTGTGATAGACATTGTGTCAGATACCAAACACCCTCGGAAACAAAAAAGCTTTTCTTCCCCTTCTCTTTAAGAAGCAGCATGACATAAAAATAACTGTATGATTTCTCCAAGTTATTAGAAGAATAAGACGTTTTTGAAGAAACTTTTTTCCCCAAACAGCATTCTTTTCTTTCACTGCTGCAGGTCTATTTATTATATATTTGCTGTATTTCCTCTAGTTTTCCACAAAATTCAAAGCTGATGTTCTCTGATGATACACTACCATATCACAGACTCAAGGGAAGGATAACATTTTATGTAACATTCCCTGTTGCTAAAGTAATCGAGCCACATATCAATCATAATTTGGATAAACACTGACAAAATTTATAAGAACAAATTTTTATTTCATAAGCAGAAGTCAAATGAGTTGCAATTGCCACAGCTCTACATCGCTACTATGAACTAGCAATTTCCTCATGTATGAGATTATATGTTTAATTATTTTGAAGCTGCAATTATGTTGCTGAGGGGTGGGGAAGAGAAAAAAAACCATTCACTTCAGCACTGAACTTCAAATTCTGTTACACTGGCCCGTGCCTCACTGGCTTTTGCAACAGTTTTTGTACTGTTCAATAAAACTTCAAAGCAGCAACTGGCACAGAAAGTGAGTGGCTTGGCTACTGAAATAGAAAATACAGGCCAATGAAGGGCCTTCAATGTCCCCATCACCACATCTACCATCCTGCAGATAAACTTCAGGTCTCAGTCACATTCTGAGCCTCCCCCAGATCTCAAGATTATCCACAACAAATCTTCTGTCAGCAATGAAATACTACAGGATTACAGTAGAATTAGTTCATCTTCATTACATGACTTTCTGGAGGATTATTCTTCCACGCATTTCAGAGCATTTACAAACCACTTTCCCCAAAAAATTCAAGGCAACTATTTTGAACATAATTTGGACTTCTTTCAGACATAACAACTTTGGAATAATGAATATTATTAGAAGCAAAACCACAAATATCCAACTAACCAAGAGTTACTCCCATTAATCTATTCCCCTCCTGTAGAGAAGAAAAACCTAGCTTTTTACAGAGATCTGGTGCAGCAGTTTACGTAGCTCTGGCACTGTGAAGGTGGGGCGAGCTCACTGACAGATCTGTTACTAGGACACTCACATCACTAAATCCAGAATCCCCTCACACTGAACCTCTTCTCCACAACAAACCCACTCTGTGATGCCTTAGAGCATTCCAAATGCCAGAGCCGTCTGCCTGGCTGAAGCCCTCCATTCCCCACTTGCTTAAAAATTTACGCATGTTGATGCTGAGACCCACACTGCACCTCACAGTCAGTGCTCACAAAACCACTTCATTCTTTAATTCTCACCTCCCCCTTAAAGCTCTGTGTTGTCAAGATGCTTGGATTAATTTCCAACAGTCGGGATATTGCTGTGTGGTGGTCAGAATCCATCAGGCTGACCAAGAGTGCCTCATTCTTTTCCTTCATTTCCCATCTGTCTGTATCCATCTCCTGTGATCCTAGACTGTCCTTATGGACTGTGTGCTGTCTGGGGCAATAACCCTTTTTTTCGTTCTGTATTTGCACAAAACAGCATGGAGTCATCTGCAGTTTTCATTAAGACATTAAAAGTGGAGCTGTTCCACAGAGATTTTGCAAAGTTTGATTTACACAAAAAATTAAAAAAAAAAGGTCAAAGGAAAAAAAAAACCAACTACATGCAGTTCTTTCTACCTGGTTCTGCCTTCCAATACTCTTCTCCTATATTCCAGAAAAATCACTTTTCAAAAAACCAGAAATTTAAACACATGTATGTCAGGTCGTAATGTAAGACAATATTTCAACACGTCTCTTAAAAACCCCAAGTCACGCTAATTCAACATCAGAAAAGTTATTACATAATAAAATACATCTACATAATTTTACTGTAACTGACCTGTTTTGTAAATGATCCAAAATATACAAAGTCTTCTCTCTAAAGGACAGTTGGTCATCCAGCAATTCAAAAGAATCCGTCAGAGCTTTTTTACAGGGACATGTTAAATATTCTCTGCCTCTGGTTAAACAGTCTCTCCCATTTTCACTGACAGAACAGTCTCACCACAGATCTCATCGCTAGCTGCACACAGGCACTCTGCCCTTAGGGGACTGAATTCAAAAACAATTCTGGGACACTTCGGAATTCTCTCAACACCGACACCACAAATCCCCGTCATCCCCCCACCTTTCTCTCCTGCACACTCACACATGTCTTAGGATGTCTTTTTGTGTTTGGGGGCAAAGTTTTCATTCGGCCCTACTATCATTATCAAACTAAACCAAGAATATTTTGCCTTTCTTTCTACTAGAAAGAGAAACGAAAAAAGCAAAGTCCTAACACCAGCCTGGCTTTAGAGCAGTCACCGCAAAAACCACACTATGCGGTAGCAACTTGCACTTCATCTTTCTCCCTAATTCTGTACCAGCTCTACTACATCACGCTTGCATCCTGCACCTACCACTTGGTAGCTGCCCTTCCTATGGAATTCCACAGTCGTGCTCGAGAAGGGAAATACAAACAGACATAACACTACTAAAGCATATGTCATTCTGCTCTAAACTAACAGGCACAAATATTGTATTTGCAGGAGTCAGCTGTGCCCTCGGTTTATCGCATCACCTCAGTGCCGGCAGCAAAGGAGCTCAGAATTTGCGGAGGGAACGAAAAGGGGCGACAGAGACACGATCTGGAACAAACATTCACTCACAAAGTGGAAGGAATTCAACTTAGGAATCAATTACACATTTAAGCGCCTCGTCACGCCGGGGTAGTTCACGCCGGAGGCGAAGCAGCTTTCACCCCCTCCGCAGGCTGCAGCAGCCGGCGCTGCCCGCCCGCCGCGGGCCCGGCGAGCGGAGCAGCCCCNGTACCGCCGTCCCGGGAAACAATAAATAACCCCGCCCGTGCGCCTTTCAACGAGTCTTGGCTGCCTTCTAAATCGTTTCGCCCTAATTCACTAGCTGGGGGGTTGTCGGCACCGCGCCCCCCAGAGCACAGGGCTACGTGGGGGCCGTAATACCCCTGGGGGCTCTGAGTGCCGTGTGAGCGCCAGACCCGCCCGCTCCTGTGCGGCTCTTCTGATCGCCGGAGGAAGAGCAAAATGTTTCCTCTGTGTGGATGCTCTCTGAAAAGCTGCTGTTTTACAGGGGCGTGGGGAAGGGTGAACTCCCAGCTTTCCAGCCTTGCCAAAACAGCCCATAATGAAGGGTCAGCAGAAAGAGAGGAAGGACAGCCTCGTGGCTGAAGCTCTGCACTGAAGCCATCAGTTATGAGGTCTGTTCGGTCAGTTCCTGGCTTTAACACTGACGTCCTTCGTGTCCCAGGGAAGTCACTCTACGATTGCCATGAAAATGCCCACCCGTCGAGGAACATGCAAGGCTTTCCCACTCAATTCCTCCACCTGAACCTAGAACTAACCTTTCTCCCACAAAAAATCCCCAGCCAGCCTGCCCTCTCAGCAGAAGCGTCCCGGCTTTCTGCAGGGGAGCTCATTTGTCTCTTTGAAATGAGTTGCAGCTGTGATTACTCACCTCATGTTCCCATGAGGTTCCACTAAGCTTCTGCTGCCTCTGTAGTGCAGCCCAGGGTGCTGATACAGGAGCCTGACGCTTTCCCAGCCCTCACGTTACAGACACTTTGGTAGCTGGCCAGAGAACATCCAGGACTGCAGGACCGGGACATCAGTCTGGTCCTACAGGAACAGTTGTTCTCTTGCTTTGAAAGCTGTTGCAAAGGCATCCAGTTAGATATACCTGACTTCTAGAATCGCAGACTGCAAACATCTGGCGGGGTCAGCCAACAAACTAGTAGTCTTTGGGGCCAGTCCTTGGAAATTTCTTCCCGTAAAAGAAAAATGAGATAGAAATCCTTGCCCTGAGGGTCATTTCTTCTTAGCTTGCTTGGTTCTCCCATATGAAGGATGAGTCAGGCACAGTGTTCATCATACTGGTGAAAAAACCATCATATGCAAAGGATTTTTCTCCCATTTTAAAATGTGGTCTGAAATTCACAACTTCAACTACTTGACTTTTCTACAGGCAGTTAGAGAGCCAAGGGCAATTTGTAGCTGTAATTGTCTTACTCTCACAAAAAGGCTTAAGAAGCACAGAACACCCTGCCAGAGACACCTCACTATGATGCATGTGGGAGGAGAGAGGTGACTGCTCATGAGCACATGCGCTGTCACTGAACATCCATGATGTCCCTGAACACCCGTGGAGTCAGCTGCCTGCAGTTCTCCACAACAGGCTGGCATTCTGCCCTAAACCCACAAGGAGCAAAGAGGTGGCATGCAGCCTCATTCTCGGTGCCCTCTACCCACAGAGTCTATAAACCATGAGTTACACATCCAAAAATACTAGGTCTGGGGTAGTAAATGGATCATGGTTGTCAGCTGCCCTGCTGATTGTTAATCCACGTCTTGAGAGAGCGGTCTGTTCTGCAATGGCTCAAGGAAGGAAAGGCAGCCAAATCAGCTCCAGAAGGCTGCTGTACAGTGTGGAGCTCCAAGCCTTATCCCACACCTCCAAGAGTCCTCCATGGCCAGGCCTGCACCTCCCCCCAGGGTGTGCAGCTGCTGGATAATGCTTTCACAGTTTGGTAACAGGCCCCATGCTCCCTCCTCCACTGTAGCTTCAGCTTGGATTCTGCTCATGTCACATCTGCTGCTGCAGTTGCGGCTCCAGGGGTTGCTCATGCCCATGCTTCCAAGACTCTTTGTGTTTGTGCCAGGCTGGAGGCAGGCTGAGGCTTTCCTTCTCTCCTCATTCATTTGCTTCTCAGGTGTGAAGTCAAGCTGTCATTTGGCAGCTCCCCAGTAAACCTACATGATCTTTCTCTTGGCAAAAGGAGAGAGCTGTCAAAATGTAAAGGAGAAGGTTCTCCAAAGATGCTGTTAGTAGTTTAAACTTGGATTAGCAGCACCAGAGTGTAGGAAGGGGGAATTGTTAATTGTGTCATCTTCTCTCTGTGCCCTTGGGTGCCACCAGGGCCTGCTTTCAGTGGAAACCTATGAGAGCCCATCTGCTCTCAGAGCTGCACTCAGCATCAACAAACCTCCTCACAGGCAGCTCCCACCTGTGGGTCAGGCACCTCCTGACCTCTCAAGGACTCTGCCTATGGTTCTTAGGGTGTAAGAAAAAGCATTATCTGAAATAAATGCACACAGCTGTTCACCAGAGTAGCTGGACTAACCTGTCTGCATAATCAGGTGCTTGTTATCACAGCATGTTTACATTTTAATAGGGTACTCATTTATGGATTTAAATTTAAACATGAAGAGCCCTTCTGTCAGAATAATGGCCATCCTATAATCCTCTGTATACATACAAAAAATAATTAGAAATAGTGTTTAAATTAGATCAACTGAATCCAACTACCACTTCCCTAAATTTACATAAATTACTTCCCATCTGTCAAGTGATGTGCTAAACTAATTTTAAGTTTTTATATTCCCTCAGCCCTAATTTATTACACACTTTAACTTCTCCAATTTTTTTCAATCCTTTTGTGCAAGATTTTCCCTTATACCAATATCTTCATGACTGAGAAGCAAACACATTTTTTACCTAAAGGTGCTGTTCAAACAGTCACCAAAAAATAGAAAGGCAAGCACTCTAGAGACTTTAAATTGGAGGTCAAGATCCAAAAGCACAGGGAGACCACTATTCTTCCAAGTTCTCTCACATGTCAGGTTTTTACCTCTGCCAATCCCCCAAGAGGGTCCCTTCCTCACAAAAACTTGCACAGATGAGCCAACTCTTTGGTCACATGCAATCCTGGAACTGGGCATTCTGCATGGGTGTCCCACATGTACAGTTTGAATCATCAATTCTTTATTAGAGAAAAGCAATAATGGGGTACCTCAAAGGCCACCTATGTTTTGCACATAGTAAGAAATCACAATCAAAGTCTTTTTTATTTTTGTTGCTCTACAGAGAACTGAACAGCACAGCTATCACATAAGGGGTGAAAGTAAACATCCTCTTTGGACAGATGACTCAGTAACATCTCAGACAGATCCTGCTGCAGGTTTTCGGTTCACTTCTTTAGATAATGGCGCTCTAGTTTTATGAACATTTTTCCTTTTATCTT
This sequence comes from Illadopsis cleaveri, assembly GCA_013399915.1. NCBI lineage: Eukaryota > Metazoa > Chordata > Aves > Passeriformes > Timaliidae > Illadopsis > Illadopsis cleaveri. The sequence goes on from VXBB01013318.1 coordinate 77,529, forward strand.
TTTCACTCTTTGTAAACAGCAGAACAAAAGCTGAAAATCCCTGTGCTGCTGCATCACATGGCGCTGAGCAGATTTGCAGCTGGATAAAGGACAAAGGACTGGCACCAAAGTTTTGGTCATGTGTACTGATGATATATATAGGCCCATGCCCTTTAGGAGGAAGGTAGCATTTACTGGAGGAGTGAGGGAGGGAAGGAAAATTGGGCAATTGAAGAAAATAGTCTGTAACTGACGTACCTTCACTCCCCCAATAGAGACATGGTCTCCATGCTTGCTTCACATAGTGTTTGGGTCTACCTCTGCCTGGATAGCCACTCTTTGCCAGTCTCATAATCCAAAGCTTCTGAAGCAAACAGCAGCTTATTTAACACCCATGCCTATTCCAGAATGCTGGGGTGGCCTCCCAGCACAGAATCAGCTGTCTAATATTCAACAAATGGTGTTCAGGATCCCGAGGCATCTTAAACACTCAACCTCCAGTGCTCACTGTAAACCAGATTGAAAAACCCACACACTCTGAAGCTGCACATTCTCCTCCTGCTTCCTCAGGCATTCAGCAATTTGCTGGGCAATCAAGATTATAACCACAGATAACCTCTCTGCTTATGAGAAACTGCCGCTGGGTAAAAGGCTTGCTGCACAAAGGTAGGAGAGGTGACCAATGGAGTAGCTTCCATCTCATGGCAGTGTTTGCCCTAACATTGCTATTTCAGAACCACCTAGTGCATGACTGGCATCTGATACCTCACAGCACCCCCAGAGAGGAACAGGACACGTTGCAGACATTCAGACTGTCTGTTGGAGGGCATGTCTTATTCCAAATCCCAAACTTTTTTCTACTTGTCTGCTCAACTTTCTTTCAACAGAACACTGTGTGAGGATAGAGCCAGTACAAGGGGAGGAATGCTCCCAGGAAGGAAGAGGTCAAACCAAAGAGGAAAAATAATTACCTAACATTTCAGATGTTAAAAGAAAACAAGCAACGAATGGTCTCAAAGAGAGGCCAGCACAAAGCATAGTTGCTCATCATAGTTGCTCAAGGGTTCAAACGACAAGCACTCAGGGAACAGGGGTGGAAAGAACAGCTCTAATTTGTTTTTCCTGCTGGTATTTCTTCTCTAAGATGCTAACCCAGACCAACTGCCAGTCCTCTTCCACTCTGTCCTGACGCTGTGGCATCCCCCCGGTAAGATCTGACATGGCCACTGAGCCACTGAAGGGTAGCTAATGCTCCAGTGCCACACATACAAAAATTGATCCTCTCTGTACTATTGATTCTGATTCTCACTATTACTGACCTACTGATGCTTTTTCACATTTTCAAGTTTGATCTGCAGCAGCTGCAACATTCAGAACCATTCTTTGAGGTCTTTATTTCTTCCTGAAATTAAAGTTCAGATTTTTAGGTACCTGCAAAGGTACTCCAGGAACACACCCCCTGGAGCTTTTCCAATCCTGTTCTGTTTGTAAATCCTGCTTTTACCACATAAACCACTTTAAAAATATTTTATGACCTTGCATCTCCTTAGGAGCTACCAAATCAAATGTGTATTGTTCCTTGTAACTAGCATAACTCCCTTGCATAGGAAGCATAATTAATCACATCTTTGAAGTCATCTTCCTTCCTTCTATCACACATCTGGACAAGTAATTCCCTTTCTCCCCTTCAAGGCTGTGAAGGCAGCTTCTCCCTGCACAGCTTCTCTTCACTACTACAGTCTGCATCTCTCTCCTTCCCCCAACTGCTCTGTCCTCCTGCTTGACGAACATACAGGAGCATTTCAGACCTTTCTCTCACCCACAGCTAATTCTGACAGTATGGCAACAACACAAATCTCAGTGATGCAGTACTGCCTAACAGGAGGTGGAGGCTGATGGCTCCCCATGGGTGCAGTCGTTTCACCCACCTGAGTCTGAATCCAGCTTGACAGAGACATTTATGCACAGAAGGCAGCCAGGCCTCCCCACACGTCTCCTCTGAGAGGGAGCTTTAAGGCCTTATTTATTTCAAAGGCAAAAGCATCTCTGAATCATGCAAGTGAACTTTTAGCAGGAAAGAGTTAAGGACCTAAGCCATACCCATCCTGCTGTAAACTAGTCTAAGTTACAATCTGCACCCTGGAGTAGATTTGACAGGATCCAAATGATGACTGCCACGTGTCAGCATGCAAGGTTTGATCTGTCTCATAGAGAGGAGACTTTTAAGGTATAAGGATTTTTTTCCATCTTCATCTATTTAGGATTGGGCTTTCCAGAAAACACATGGGAGGATTCACACCCCTGAATTCAAATGGAGCAGGGTAACCTAACCTATTTTGTAGATGCCAGCCTTAGCTAACAAGATTCTAGCGGGTGGACTGAGCTGGGTGTGCCAACTGGGCTGTACAGCAGCTTAGGACATTGGTTTCAAGAGCCCCTTTCAGACTACTGCTTCCCCAGCTAGGAATGGGATTGCTGCAGGAGACATCCCTAGGGTGAGGGCAGAGGGGAATGGCTGGAAGGCCACACGCTGGTCACTCTTCACCTAATGGGAGTCTGGGGTATTACTGACGGATAAATAAAGCTGAGCTCTGGTAATCAAAGTAATCGTACCAGTCCATGCAGATACCTGGCCTCACACAGAGATTTATATGAATCAGGAACACCAATTCACCCTCTCTTAGCAGCCTCATTGCCTGCTCTGTGTGCTCACTACCCATGGGGCTCAGCTATGCAATCGTTCCCCTCCTTCCCTCTCTGTGCTTTCCTGCAGCATGTAGTCGCTAAATATAATGTGACAGCTTACTTTCTCTGGTCCAGAGCCTCAACATTCATGCACTGCTTCTCTGTGCCAGAAGCTCTATTTTACAAGTCAAACCATAGTCTCCCTCCCAGCTCATCCTGTATCAAAAATGAGCATATCTTCAAGTCCTCTTTCTGTATCCAGCACTGTTGTTGGAATGGGCTCACAAAGCAACTGCAGCAGCACATCCCCCAAAAATCTAGCAGCCTCAGAACCACACAACTGAGAGTTAATTTCTGCAAATGCCAGCTAGCCCTTAGGTCTAATCAGTTCATCCACTTACACTTTTTCCAGTTTTGGCTTAATTCTAAGTCTCTTTGAAGCCATCACACATGCATAATTTCATTAGATAGTGGAATTCCATATCCAAATAGTACCTTACTACTTTTGGGCACCTTTCTGTCTCATCACCTCCAAAAGGTGCCATACTTCTCTAATGTGCACTCACTGAAATGTCATTGAAACCTGTTTTCTAGGTGTATTTCCTGACCAAAGCTCAAGGCCAAATCTCTTAATTGTATTAATTCCAGAAAAATCTGATCCTTGTCAGTATATGTGACACTTCAGCAAAAGAGGTTGTTCAGCCACTTGTTAGTTGCACTCCTTGATTCAGAAATCCAGAGCTCATTAGAGTATTGTTGTTTAGGTATGTACATCACTAGGATAAAAGGATTATTTCAGGGCACAGACTGGCTATGATCTCTAATATGTAGGAAGAGGAGCAGAAGAGCAAACACATACAGCTGGTGTGCTTTTGCTTCTGTTGCCAATCTGATATTTCAAGCTGTTTTTATACAAAGGAAAAAGCAGAATGGAGAAATCCTTATCTTAAAAAAATGGCTGGGAGCTCAGTGAATTCAGCAGCTCTTAGGATAAAATACCCACAGTACATTCCCCCTAGCTGCCTCCTCAGGAACCAGCAGTATTTCTCACAGCTTTCCATTAACTACTTTTATTATCTGAACGTCTGCCCACATGAGTAATTGAGTGAGTCACATCAGCAAAAGACTTGTGGAGTTTTATGAGGAGACTGTACTGTAAAATTTTTTGAAATCACAGTTTAATTTACAGAATTAGGGTTTTTAGCTCTGGTGACAATTTCAAGATCAGTGCAGCAGTAGTGGGAGAAAGAAACACAGAGGTGATAAGGATTTCCAGTTCTTGAAGGTAACTGAGAAAATGTGATTGTTCAGCTCAGTTTGCCACACTGGAACAGTACAGCTATAAAATATATAAGGCCTAATACATGATGCATGTTTGCAGTATTTTCATCTTTACTATGTCAAAATCAAGCTTCCTCAAGCAATAAAGACATTTGCTGTGAACTACAGTATATATACAGCAACAGGCTCTACCTACTTATCACTGCTGGGATATGAAATTAGAGGCCAGGCAACTTTTATATAATTTCCTTTTTCTCTGCATTAGGGCAATACTAGACTTACAAAGACACCTAGGTGTTTAAATAGTCAAGTAGGTGCTTGACTGTTTGGGAATATTCAAAATCCAATATCTAAGCAGATCCAAAAATGTGGGTTCCAACAACCAAAAGCCACAACTAGAATTTCAGTGCATCTGTGCCAGACCAATGTATTGGATAGTCAATGGTATTCAATGCAATTGTACAGCATAAATAATAGTCATGCAAAGGACTGCAGAACCTGGCCCAAGGCTGAGGTTAATTTAGAGCATTCTGTTAACAAGTAATCAATCTGCTCCTTCCTTTTAGAACAGTACATCAAATCCAGGTGCAGGGTCTGTCAAATTCAGTATGAATTCTGCACAGCAGAAGAACAAAGTGCTCTCTCTGCTCCCAAATATCTTGCTTATCAATTAATGTGGGGCAGCTGCAACCAATGGTTTCCCATGATATGCAATGGTGTATTCTGGCAGGCATCCCTATCAGCTCCTGTTGACTCACATGGCTCACTCTACTCCTCCCAAAGTACCTACTGCTGGTAGGTTTTATCAATGAAGATGAAGGGAAGTTGACAAGTCATCTTAGTCTATTAGATCTGAGCCTTGCTTATTCTGTATCAGATCAGGCCAGTATGAAACACTGCTGCCAAGTGCAAATTTCCACACATGAATTTTGCTTTTTTAGACACTCTTATTTGCATCCTCTCCCTCCCCCCAAAAGATAAATGGTCAAATATGACTCACTTTCTTTTCTCTTATTATTACAATAATATTTCCCTTAATATTGCAATTTGTTCCTTTCCTGGATTCATGGCTGAGGGAAGTTTGGTGAGGGAAAAAGCCCTAATGGGTGAATCGTCCTTTCTGTTTTCTGTATGACTATTCATTCCCTCCCAGCCTCCTCTCCCCAGGGTTTCTGAATACAAAGTGCTTTAGGAACCATTTAGTCTATTGCTGAAACATAGACCCTGAGCTAGCAGGTACACAGCACTGCTGGAGTATCTTTTTCCATCAGTTAAATTAAAGAACTGAATCCAGTTGATGGCTGGGCTCACCAAGCTCTCTTTTAGAGAGGATACTCAGGGCCTTCTGCTGTAAAGCTCTGAAGGGGAAGATGATCACTTTATCCTTGCTGCAGTGTCTGAGTCACCACTGAATTGGAAGCAACTGTTAAAAAAAGAAAAAAAAAGCCTCTTTTGGTGAGACTTCAAAGTTGGCAGCCAAGCAGGCACAGCATTGGATGTGCCAGGCTCGTGACAGAGCTGACCTGCCTGGATGCCAGCAGGGAGGTGGGAGCAGAGCGTGCCAGTGCCCGTGAGTGGCTCTGCACTGCAGACACTGGAGCAGAGAAGCTTCAGAAAGGTTCTGAGGTGGCCCCAGCACTGATACCCCAGACCAAGAGCAAGCATTTGTGTCACTGAGTGTGTCACTGAGGCATCACTTATCCACCTACAGGGATGTTTCACTGTCATCAAAGTAACCAGGACGCTCACCAGGGACATCTTTTAGCTGGTTTCTCTGCCCTTTCAGTTCTGCATCTTCTCCTCTTTGGCCAAGGCAAAAGGCCGCAGCTACCTCATCACTACTACTATCCCTTAACTGTACATCAATTAAGATTTTGTGCCAAGTTATACTACTTTTAATGTAAAATCCTACAAGATTTGTCCTTGTGACTTTTAACTGGTCTAGCATTGATTTATTTGAACTACTTTTCCCATTAAAGAGATGATCAAGTGCTTGCGCCAAAGATGTTGGAGCAGATATAGAACTATGACTGATGCTTCCTGCCTCCTAGAAGCAAGGCTTTCTTTACAGGAGCATTAAGATCATAGAAATCACACATACTTCATTTATCTTGGGAGCAGGCTCCTCTATAAAAGAAACTGGAATGACCTGAAAAGTAAGAGGAAAAATTCTTTCCACTCCAGCCCTCCCCCAAATCTTTTTGTGGGAAACACAACTGTGTTTTTGATGCTAAAATTCACAGATTTAAAAATACTTCTCTTCAAGGAATGTTGCCATGGAAACCTTTACCGTGTCTCCTTCCCCACCCTCCATATGTGAAGAACATTTTCTTCATCTTTTTTTTCCTGCATGTGGTAGTTCCTCTTCTCTGTCTGCTACCACCAAAACCCTGGCATTGAATTCTAAGAGATGTCAAACAGGCCTTTTGTTTAGTTGAAAAGTCATTGCTAAAACCTGTTGCAAGAGGACACAAAAAGAACCACACTCACCAGTCAGGATGTGCAACGAAAAGGAGAAGTGAAGTTTATTTGGAGATCTCAACTTATATAGTTTTTGGGATTTGGTCAAGGATTGGGGGACGAGAGGAACACCCCTCTGACCCCAGTGGTCAACTCAGAAGTCCATCAATTTGTCCTTCCCCCTGGAAAGGAATGTCTCTACCAAACATCAGTCTTTGGTTTTGTTACAAGTGTGAGAAAACTCCAGTTGAAATGAGAAACAATCAAAAGGCTGAAAAATCAGGGTGACAAAAACCCACTCTTGAGCCAAACTACAAAGAGGTGTCAAGATGGGTTCTCTCAGGCTCCAGAGAAATGCCTGGAATATTTTCTAGCAGTTCTTGCTTTGGACAAGTGGAAAGAAGCAACAGGAGATGCCATGGTCATTAAAACAGTTTCACTTCCTGGTAGCATAACCCACAAGTGATGAAGATTTTCCTTTATGTTTTCCTGAAGGTACTGCTCTGCCCCATTCCTTTTGCCCCAAAGCCACAAGAGGATCTGAGCACAAAAAGGAAGTCAGTAATTGACTATGCAGGTGGGAGAGAGTGTTTTCCCAATTTGGACTGGCAACAGCCCCAAGTTCATGTAACTGCACAGCTAGTGGGGGAGCTGGCACAACAGCTGCCCAAGGGACTTCAAATCAGCAAACATCCAGCCTGCCCAAAAACCAACATTTACTTTTGCAGCAAATAGGATAGAAATTGCCAAGACCATCCTTTCCATGTATCAATGGAAAATAAAACATGCAGCCCTAAACTCTGTGGTGCGTGCCACAGCCACTGCCAGCAAGTTCTTAAAGTGCTGGGAACAGAAGGATATTGCTATTATTAATAGATATTAATGTGCAATGGTGCTTCTAAATGTAGCTCATGTTAATTAAAATGTAGAGATAACAGCATTCATGGATATTTTGGAGGTAATGGGAGGCTAGATCAGTAAACTGTCTGCTCTGCTCAAAGTTGCTAACAACTGCCTCACCAGCTGCCACCAGGACAAGGGGGAAAAGTTAAAGGCTTTGCCAGCCATAAAGAGCACGAGCAGTGGCCTGGCTGCTCCACCACCTGTGCTGGCTGCATGCTTCTGAGGGCAGCAGCTTGCACAGGCACAGAGATACACTTGGCCTCTTACCTCTCCTGAGTTTGCAGCTCTCTGTAGAAACTTGTCCTACAGTAAGAGTCTAAGGAATGAAATGACAGCTTTCCTGTGTGCTTTTCAAAACCCTCCTGTCAAATTTGTAAAGCAGCTTGCTGGTGTAGAGCAGGAAGATGAAGCATAAAAAGCAACAATTCCCTATATTATAGAAGCAACCTCCCTCTCTTGGCTTCCTTCCTAGACTAAGACATTTTTTCCCACCGGTTGCAATGCTTGCCCATATCCCCATGTAACACGCAGAAGACATCTCTGGACTTTATACATGTCCTTAGGGTGTGGATCTGAGCAGCACTGACACAGCCCTGTGCTCTACTGACTGGTGACTCCAGCAGTGCAGGTGCTGACTCAGGCTTTGCCCCGGGCTGGCATCAGCAGTGCTGCGGCTGGGACTGCGATCTTGTGACATGGCTAGCACAGACTGCCTCTCTCAGCCATCTTCCTTTCTCCTCACAAAAAGTTGCAGGAATTTGCAAAATTTGCAGTGTAGAAAATTCAAATCCCTGTCAAATGCAGCTGATTTGGCCCAAGGGCTCAGAAGTTAGTTCTTGTAAGAGAAAGGGGAAAATGGCCAAAAATAAGTAGAAAGGGTGCACACCCTACAAACACAAGTCTTCCTGAGGAAACCAGGCCAAACAAGAACCAGTGACAGTGCATGCCAGACAAGGGGTGAGGGCAGAAATGGGAGAAAACTGGTATTTCAATCTTCAAATCAAAATAGATTAAAACTTCCTAAGAAAGCTCCATTCCATGAACACTCCCATACAAAAAAAGGAGTTTGCTGTACAAGGATCCACAGCTGGGCTGATGAGTGTTGCACTTGAAGTGCCATAGTTGGGCTGTCTGAAGTCACTGACACACATAGAGCAAGGAATGGAAACCTACAGACTGCAGCAAACAATGTGGCTGTGACCTCAGTGTAACTCCCAGCAGTACATTACAAATGCCTGAGAGTGACTTACGCCCCTCCTCTCCCTCCATGCTCAACACATTTCCTTAACTGATGAGTCAGGGTGTTTTTTTGAGAGCAGTTTTGAGCAAACACAAACTGATCACTGGCTTTCTCCAGCACACTGAGCCGCATTCTTCTCCCGTATCAGTCATGGACTCCTGTAGCAGGCTTGATCACTGGCCCGGACTGAGCACAGCCTACGGGTGCAGGCTAACGGAAAAGTCATAACCAATTCTATGGACTCATTCCCATTTTTGATTGCTGCAACTGGGGAAGGGGCTGTTGCAAGGCAATTTGATCAGCTCCAGCAAGGCACAGAAATGCTGTAACAGAAATCTGGATAATTACATTTGGGAAGCTTTTCTAGTGTTTGAAAGCTTCACTCCTAAGGCAGATCTTCATCACCCAATTATATTCCTTGTTCAGTTCCTAACAGGGACAGGGCTATCCTACCATATTTTCCAAAGAAGGCAATAACTTAGCCTTCGTTTTACCTCCTCTGCACATCCAGGGATGTTTTAAAATGAAATTCTTTACCAGACTGATTTCTCCAGAAGGTTTAGGAAACATCTGCAACCTTCGCGAAAAATAGGCCTTTTTGCATAAGCACTGAAGCAAAGCCTAACATGAATTGCCATCTGGGGACATGATCAACCTTTAGTGAAGTGGAGGTCAGATTAGCAAGAGCTTTCTTGCAGTTCATTATAAAAATCAATGCAAGAGAGACAGGAAGCTGAACTGCACAACTCTCCTTTTTCTGCCCAACATCTCTGTATCACTCTATCCCAACAGAAGCTACACTGGGGGGCATCTGAATCTCTACAGCTCCACCAAAAGCAGAGCTGACATGTTAAACCCAAGAGCAGAATTTTCTTTGGTGCCCACAGAGGATGGCATCACCTGTTAACCCCATAAGAGCTGGCAGGATTGCATTCATGCCGGCACACCTCAGACAAGAGTAAAAACATTTTTAAAAGAGCAGCAGATTTCCTGACCTGGAAGGCACCAGTGAAAATATCAACATCTGTAGAAATAAGAACTGCAGTTACCAGTTACTCTGTCTGCACAGGCAGTAAAAAGTAGCTCTAATGGGGGGCACACACTCTTGGCCTGCTCTGTGGTGCACAGGCAGCTGTGTACAGCTGAGAAACCCCTCACCTACCACCACACAGCTGCTGGCTGGGAAGGGGGCTAGGAACTGGAGCTAACAGAGAAGTCAGGTGTATGGAGAAAAGATTTATAAAGATCAGATAAAGAGAAAAATGTAAGAGGAAAAAGAGAAGAACCACAACATGAACAGTAAGTCAGCTGGCAATTACTCCATGCCATGATGGGGCAGGAGGTTCCTGCCTTGCAAACCATTCAATGGGGCTCTGAATGGAGAAGCCCTATGATTGGCAAAAAAGAAAGGAAGAAGCAGGAAAAAGCATGTGAATGTGCAGCATTTGATGCTTCTTTGGCAAGCACACATTTTGGAGGAGGAAAAGGATTCTTTGAAAGGCTTTTAAGTTATTAAGTACAACATTAATCTAGAGCCCTATGAAATCAGCACTCTCCAGTATTTGCATGACCAGCCTCATGCTGACCCAGTGCTGAATAAATTGCAAGCATCTGTCAATTTCTGATGTTGATTACATTAGACACTGCCCTTAGAATTGTCAGGATAGAGACTCCCGTTCTTGGGGCTTTGTTCTGTGGTTTTATTTCATTTCATTATATTATAACCGATGCTTCTGTTTTCTTGGGGCCAAACCAATTTTATTCCTCTTGGTTTACTAGCATTTCTCAGTCATCCTTTTTCTTGCAACCCCACAGCATGGCAAGATTACACACCATGAGAACTAGTGGTGCTATTCCCACCCCACTTTATTTCTCTCTTTCTCACACTCACACATACTTCTCACAGGATATATCTGCTCTTCCTGACAGATATAGCTCAAGGGAGGGAAAGACACTTTGAATAAAAATATCTATATATAGAGAAAGGCTTTGTCCTTGTGTCTCCAAGGTCTTATTTAGCTAGGATTCACGAAGAAGCATTCTGCTGGATAAGAGGGGCACTCTTCCCCAGCTCTGGCTGCTATTGGAAAGAGGCTGGGTTAACCAGAGCTCTGTCTCTGACTAGCTGACACCCAGTATTTCATACATACACCACTGCAAGGTTTTGTTGCTTCCTTTGCAAAGGTTTGGCCAGAGATCCAAAAGCAAATATAAAAAAGACATAGAGATTAAATCTACTTTAATATGACTACTGGTTGAATTAGAGAAAGTACCCAAGATAGGCATGAGGTTAAGAATATGGAAGGTAAAAAAATCTGGATATAAAATTCCTTGGCTGAGTAAACATGGTGCCAGTATGATTCTTGTTAAGACCCTTGCTCAGAACATCACTGCAGGCACTTTTAACCCCTTGTTTTGCTTGCTCTTAGCTTCTCTTAGACACTGTTATCCAAGCTTCCTCCTTTGGTGAGGTTACCAGTTCATATCTTGCCTCCATGACTTGTCCTTTCACTGGGTGGAGATACAGTTTCCTTACCAGGACACTCAGCAGAACTGTGGCCACCATATAGGCAAACCTGAGGGAAGAATCAGGAGAAAAAAAATAAAAACCTTGCTATTATGTAAATTTGCCAAAGGACAACAGCCAGCTTGAACAGGTTGTCCCAGCAGTAACACCAAGATGCTGGAAGCACCTTCTCTCCTGTCTGCCACACAGACTCACTAAAAACTCCTTCCCTATGCTCACCTCAACTCTGGGCACTCCTGGCTTCCTGAGAAACCCAACAAGGAAAGGTTTTTCATGGCTAATTCCTCATTGAATCTGTCTGGATCAAACCTATAAAAGATGAAACACATTAGGGTTTTCTGAGCAGGCACAGCATCTTTTCCTCAGAAACATGAACACACACAGTAAAAAACTGGAAATTAAATAGAGAATCTCACTAATTTGTTCTCTCTGGGTCATTCCACACAAATGTATGAAGGCAATTGTGCATCCATTCCATCAATGTTCCCAGCTGGTCAGCTGTGTCCCATCTTGGTCAAAATGCTGACAAACTGAGGTAGTGTGAGACAGGGCTGGAACTAATGTGCAGTACACAGCTGAGCTGCTGCTGTTACCTGCCCTCTATTCCTCTCCAGGGCACACACAATCTCATTTGTCTCTCTCTCTCTCTCCCCCTCTCTCTCTCTGCTCCTCTGAGTCCCTTCCTTTTTCACTTCCAAAAAAATTTCCCTTTTCTCCTTGCCCCTCACCCTTCTCTTCAAGCAGCTGGTGTGTGTATGTGTATGTGCTGGGGGAGGGAAGCCAGTGACTCATTCAAGTGAAAAAAGTGGTTTCCAGCTTTAGGATGGAAAAGGCTGTGAGAAAACTATTATCCAGGGCTGGCATGAGTTAAAACAAAGGACATTAATAAAATAACATTCCATTTCAATATTAACCCCCCTCCAAACACAAAAATTGATGGACAGAAGGTGGTTCTTTTAAACTTTCTGCTAAATACTTCAAGCCTTCATTTCTCTGCTTAAATATCCAAGCTCTGCTTCTAACAAGGTGAAAGGGCATTTAGGTGCTGATCCTTAGGAAAAGCAGCATCAAACCTACATTTCCCCTGAACTAAAGTGAAAATTACAGATTTTGTAATAGGAGAGAAAATGCATCTGCCTAGCAAAAAAGCAGGGAGGGCAAACAGTGTTTTTGTATAGCAGATGGGTGAAAGGATCACAAGGTTTCCTACTTCTGTCATGGAAATCTTCATCTACCTCAAGCTAAACCTCAACCCCAGCCTTCCTGAAACAAACACACAAAGTTCACAGCAGTCCTCACTGTCAGTCCCACGAGGGCTCAGCAAACCTGAACACAGTTGTGACCAACCTTGGGAGGTAATCTCTGCCAAGGTGCTCATTCACTGGTGCATCAATGCCTGACCCCTTTCTAAAAAGTGTAATTGCAGGAGAGGACAAGTACTGTTCTAAAGGCTCAATTCTTTCTCCTACATCTCAGCTATCTGTTCTTTCTGTCTAGAATAACTGACCCACATTTTTTGCAGCTCAAGTGAAGAAAATCAAATACAGGTTAATATTTGCCACCTGGAGGCCACAGGAAACTATAGTGATTTTTTTTCTTTAACCTCCAAAACACAGGCCTAGATCCACTTCTGTTTTCACAGACAGACCAAAATATTGAGGTAGCATTTCCTTTCACCCTAAAAACCCACAACCTCACACCGACATTTCCTCCCTTGCACCACTGTTTCACGATGACAAGCAGTGATTCCAAAGCCATTCAAGTCACTGCTTCACAGAAAACCTTTAACAGAAGCTACCGGCATTAGCCAAGGAAGCTCCATGTATATACACACAGACAGGTTTTTACTAAACCCACACACATACATGCCCCAAAACCATGCCCATGGAGACAAACAAACCCAGACCTTCGTAAACTGATTTTCTTACAGACTCCCTTTCATCTCCAGAATCTGCTTAAGGCAGGCCCTGCAGCACAAAAGGCTGTGCTGTAAGATCTAATTTAACAAAGCAAAGGAATTAGCTGCAATTCAAGTCAATTCTACATACTTGTATGGTGATGGCCAAGATGAACTATCCTGCAGCATCACACCAAGAGCATAAAGCACAAGTGTCTGCAAAGAGAATTACAACACGTCAATGTGGAAGGAAATGCACAATTAAAGACACCTCTCAACAGCTCTGCTGGATGATGATTATTCTGAGACTACTCATATTTAGGTGGATTAAAAAGACAATTATGCAGTATTCATCTAGATTTTCATAATCCATGCCCAGATGTTAGGATTTTAACTTCTAAGAACCATGCTGCAATTGTTGGTGGTTACAGAGGGTGTGACCCCATTTCTCTACACTTGCTGAGGTGTATGTATGGACTGCTTTACTCTCTGGAAGGGATGGTGATATGATGAAGCCTGAAACAATGCTCTTTTAAGCATAACTGAGCCCACAGGCCCCTTTAAAAGCTTACTCATCCCTGGTGGAGTCAGAAGCAGAAGCAAATCTGCTCAGCAAGAGAACATGAATTTGCAGGGCCTCTCCCACAGAGGAACTGCAGGCAAACTTTGAGCTAAACTGTACTTTCAGATGACAGAGCACCTGCTCAGGTTCAACACTGTCAGAAGAAATGATCTTCCTGCCTCACCCCGGTCTGGAAAAAGAGGAAACAGCAGATTCCCCTACAAGAAAGGAGAGTGGCCTAGTGCTCCCAGCACTGCCCTACCTCTTTGGGGATAGTATGTTGGTCCACTCTGCCCTCCAGCTCCTGCAGCTGTGCAGCAATGGGAGTGAGCTTTGCTGTCCGCACTGTCTCACACAGCACTTGCCGACAGTACCTGCAACCAGTAACCCTCGGTTAGTGTAATGCCCAGAGAGAAGCTTGTCCACATCCTTGTGTCAGATGCTGTATTTAGAAGCACTTCTTTTTTGTTTTTCTGGGAAGGAGTCCCAACATCTTTCAACATCTTTGCAAGAAGCATTAAATCTCATTAACAGCTTTTACAGAAGGTTGTCGGAATCCCTCTTCTTTCAGATTTTAAACCAAACTAAATCTGCTAAAATGCATAAACACACCAGCCCTTTTCCTGTACCTCTCACTCACACATGAAGCAGCAAGAAAACCACACACTCAATAGTGCCTTACTGAAACCCTAACACTAGTCCAAATATAAAATGCACCAGGTTGCCGCAACATAACAAATGCAGAAAACATAAATGCACACTGTTGATCAGTCATCATTACTTGTGGCCCTTTGAAAAGAAGATTGGTCCATGCTTTCTCTATAAATACCTCTATATCCAATCATGAAAATGACTGATTACTTCTACTACTTCTGGAAAACTAGGACAGCAACCAAAGAAGACAGTGAACAAAAATGTTGGCCTGGCAGCCAGGGCACTGATTCTGCGCTTTTCCTCTGCTGATGAACCGAAAGGGTTTGCTACAGACACCCTGAAGTGAGCACCTCGGTCCCTGAGTCTGGAGTGCCAGCAGATTCTCTGTGTTGCAAGTCATCCTGTGGTTTGATCACTTCCAGAAAGAAAAAAGGGAGTAAGTAGCTTTTGGATGCCTTCTCCTGGCCTAATGCAGGGTAGGCATCAGACTCCACATGAAATGCCTTCCCCACCACATGACACAGCCTCCCTCTGAATTCGTTCCGCAGAACCCACCTGAGCTGCTCAATTTTCTCATGTGTAATTGGTCCCTTCCCCAGAACACGGTCCATCTCCTTGTAGAGATTCTGCTGAACATCTTCTGAGGTTGTCAGGAAATAGACTGCCCAGGTACACACTGGGGAAGGAATCAAGACAAGACTGGACCCAGAAAATTCAATCCTTTACAAATGGCATTCAGTTTTCTTACTTCCTGTATTTTCAACATTACTTTTTGGCCTAAAAAAAAGGTGACCTCTGTTTCCACCAGGCTGTGCTGATTCTGTATTCAATGGTAGGAACAGAGGCTGAACTCCTGTGTAACAAAAGGCTCTGCAAGCTACAATTCTGATGCTATGAGGAGCTAAGGAAGCTGTGCAGGACACTAAAGCACTCAGCCCCACAGCTCTGGCAAAGGGAACAGACAGGCCAACAGACCCTGGGAATCAGGGCTATTACATCAACCATGCAAATGAAAGGCTGGTTTGTTCAAAGCTTTAGAAAATTCTCTTATTTGGGGTCTTCCCTAGTACATCTCAGGCAAGTGCTCCAGACAGCCAATGCCTAGGGCTCCTGAAGGGAGCTCGCTGCAGATGCTTGCAAGCACTGGTCCCCCCACATCTATTTTCTGAGGTACTTGAGATTATCTTCAATAGCAGACTGAGAAAAAAACCTTGCATAAGAAATAAGTGTGTAGGATGCAGTTTCTCTAAAGCTACAAGGACATGTTTCTAGCTCTATTCATGAGAACTATCTGGAATCTTGGATTTGATGATCGTTGTGGGTCCCTTCCAACTCAGGATATTCTGTGATTTTGTAAATTCATGTGGATTCAAGCCCCTTAAAATTGCAGACGTCCTGGAGTACCTGGAGAGGATATTTTCTGGAGAGAGTATTACCATAGTTGTCTGATTTATTTCCCACATTCTTTAACACCTAGATGCATCTTGGAGGTTTTCTCTGGAGTCCCAGCCTCACTGGCTGAGATACAGGCCAGATAATCATCCCTTTATCATAAGGTATTTTACACAGCTTCAGTTTGTATTTTAATTTGTTAGGGTTTTTTTCACAATCTTTGCATAAATCCCAGAGTAGCTTCTTTGAAAGTCTTCCATGCATGGAACACATCTATCCTCCAGAAATTCAAAGCACCCAGACAGATGCTAGCCCTCTAACTTTCTTCCTATGTGTCTGAGCCTATTTTACAATATGATCTTTGTAGCTTATTTATTTTGGTGTTCTTTTAATCAAATTTAGCATCAGTTGTCTGGAGTTAAGAATGCAAGCAAAAATTAATAGGAAGAAATTATCAGGTTCACCATAAGACTGGAAAGATTGTCAAACACAGCTTATGTTCAGCTCACTAACTGAGGCTGTGTCAACAGTTTGATGTAAAAATTAGCTTCTTCTATATGTCTGTAGTTCAGGAGAATGAATAATTAATACAACTTTTTATTAGCCTAGGGTAAGTCTCATGTCATCACACACAGGAATATAAGGATGGGAAGTTACCTACAGTTCCTGTACTTACAGTTAGCAGTGATTACACATCCTGCCAAAGAGAAAATCATTGTATCCTCCAGAATCTAGGAAAGAAAATCTATTTCAGGGAATGAAGTTCACAAGATTGTAAAGAGAAAAAAGAAGTGGCACACTCTCCACTCAAGCACACTAAATCCCTTTAGTGCAGAGAGCAGGAAATACATCTAAAAGACATAGACTGAGTTCTCTGTAGAACTTCCACTGGAATTGCACAAGACATGCTTAATATTAACATACTTCTGGTTTATAAAATAGCTATGAAGCAGTGGCAAGGACATCTACCAAAGTCTAATGCAATCAAACACTGCAGGAGTGGAAAAAACAAACTAAAAGCCCTGCTTTGGTAAAGAATCTAAGCTAAGATGCAAAACCTTGTATTAATCAAAGGCTACCATGTAATGAATTGCCCATCTGGCAAAACTCCATTACTGTGTAAGGAGGTAACAGCTGCACAGACCTGCTGGTCACTCAGGCTTCCCTGCAGCAAGGTGTCTATAAAGACATGCCTGTTGAATGATCTGCCTCGGCGCTCCTTTATCACCTTCCTTAAGATGGATTCCATCTCCACCAGAGCTTTGGAAGAAAAAAGAAATGTTTATTTTACAACCTGGTCATCCTGGTGCTGCAGAGAAGCAAATCCATCTCCCCAAGCAGATTTTCACACCAGCTGTCCCTGCTGGGCTCACTTACAGAAGCAGCCTCTGTTACATGTTACTGTCAATTTGGAAGGCAGTATCCCCAATTTAGCTGAAAATGCAAGAACCATACAACACGGGTTGCCTATAAAAAGCCATCCTAACAGGTATAACCAAGGTGTATACTCTGTGAGCTGAAATCACATAAGGGGAAGACATAAAATAATATATATTATTTATTTTTATATATAATTTATTTAATATATAATGTATATATATAAAATATTACAAATAAGGCTGCTGAACCACCAGAGAACATATTTCATCACCCCCCACGAGAACATGTAAGAGCCACATAGCTCTGGTGACATGACCTGCAGAGTTACAATTACTGCAGCACCAGGACTGATGGAGCCCCTTTGGCCAGGGGTTCTACAGGCACGGTGGGAAAGGATGGCTCTGTGCTAAAGAGTCTGCAGAGACAACGTGGGAGGGTTTTGGCACAGAGTCCACATATCTGAAGATATGTGAGTGCCTAGCTCCTGGTGACTGCTGTGGGAACCAGGGGGAGTTAGGGACCTAGATACCATTGCCTGTCTGGTTTAAATGACCTACTAAGGACTATCCAAGAAACATGGAGTGGAGTTTGGGTCTGAAACTCCATTTATCAAGGCCCAGTTCAGTTTCTTTGTCTTAGAATTATCTTCCTTCCTCCTCTCTGTGTAGGAAGGCTAGCAACACTCAAACTCCAAGGCTCACTATGTGGAGTTTGTGAAATTGTGTCCCCATGCAACATCATGCTACAACTCAGGAAGAGAATGACCATGGGAGGAGTCCAACTCAATGGGGCAGAAGTTGTCCTAAGGTTCTAAAACCCACAAAACCAGAAGTATAAAGAAGGAAACACAGGTTTTGGAGGATTTACAAGCAAAACTTTAGTTCCAGATACAATCTACTTTAATTTAGTGGCTTATCAATGAATACTGAAATGGTTTAATTATTAAGAACAAAAAAGATAAGACAACGTAAAATTAAAATAACTTACTATAAAATATATGAGAAACAAAAGTACTGCTGTAACAGACCTGAAAATCATGTTATCTTGTAAGAGTATATCAGGGGCTATCTGATGGCGTATCCAACAAAGCAGCACCTCTGTACTTGTGTCTCCCAGCCTGTGAGTGACTGTCTGGCAGTACAGGCCCCAGATGGTGCCTCATCTCAATGCCCATACAGGCCAAATCCAGGGGCTCCATCTGTCTCCACCTAGCACAGCTGTGTGCCTCCAAGAGAGCTCAAAAGTGGACACTAGGAAACAGAACAGGAAGGGAGGAAGCACACCCTGATTCTTCCCCTCTGTCACTCTCCAGACTGGACAGACCCCAGAACTAGACCTGGAACTAGAGTTCTAGTCCTACAGCTTCTCACATAAAGCCAGCTTGCCACTCAACTCCAAAACAATGATCTATTGTGAGAAAAAGTACAACATATTTGGTAGCTTATGGCATGATGAGCAACTCTGAAGAACAGCCAAGACAACTGGGCAAATGAAGTGCTTTCACATGCTAGCTAACTCCTAAGGATTAATCAGAGTGGGAGGAAAACTAATTTTGGGAGAAACCTACCATCTTCGTAGTGCTTCTTCCTAGTCATGTTTTTGTCAAGAGACCCATCCAAGAAACCTTTTCCAATCTCTGACCAGATCTGGAAGAAGGACAGAAAGAACAGCACCATCACTCACCACAGACTGAGACTGCTGGGACTGTTCTTCCCTACTCAGGAAAGTGAAAACAGTATATAAAATTGACTTCCTGTCAATATGGAACTGGTCTTCTCTTTAGGACATCACATCCCATTTCAGACGCTATGTCTATGATAGCTGGAATTAAGCTGAAATTAAACAACTGTAATTACAACTGTAGGGAAAAAGCTATGGGAATCTTAAATGTGAGATGGAACTGTTTCTTTCCCACCCTATCACCAGCATATTTAACATCTCCACATGTGGATATAGGCGAGATCTCTCAGATTTTCCTTTCTCCACAACGTCACAGAGCCTTCAGAAGATCTTTGAAAGGGAGAAGTTCCACTGGCAGTCCCAACAGAGTTTAACTGACTTAGGTACCATTGGATCTGGGTTCCTGACCCCCATGGATCCTTTAGAAACACCTCATACCAATGACAGCAGGATCAGCAGTAGGATCTTTCTAACAGTTTCAGCTTGGGACAAGTGAAGCGGAGCCCTCAAGCTCACACTTGAAAGTCTCAGCAGTAGCTTGTACTGAAATGTACACAGATACAAGCTCTGTATTGTACACAGATACGACTGCTTTCAATTTGGAAAAATTTTAATAGGAGATTTCGTGGCTCTTTGGGACACTTACTGCATCATGGTGCCTGCGGAACCGGATGACTTCCCGGTCATCTTCAAAGCTGCTGCCCATAGCTGTCTGCGTGACAGACTTCATGGCAAAGCCCAGCATGTGCTGGCACAGTGGCACGTGTTGTGCCTCAGGGAGAGACAGCCATTTGGCCAGTAGCTCTTCTGACAGCTTGAGAGGGAATGAACCATTAGTTAGCAGTAACACCAGCAGTCTATTTACCAAATACACCCTGGACACATTCCCACCCGCTTCCTAAGGCAGACTACACTTCCATGGCTATGGAACAACACTAAACTCTTTCCAAGTTTCTTCCCATTATTAAACAGTAACATTTTAGCCTCCAATCTTCTGCTTCTTTCAAGGCTCTCCCCCAACAAGGCAACCCTACCCCGCTCTTTTGTTCCCGCTGTCACAAAAGAAACCTTAAACCCTTTAATACTGACAGTTCCAAAATAGGAAAACAGATCATATTCTGGCTGCTGGACTAAATCAACATCATCTCTTTGTGGCCCCAAAAGCTGGTTCCTTGCTCCATCCTCCTGTCCTGGGAAATATATCTGGAATCCAGGTGCTCCAGTATCTTTAACCGCATCTGGTATCTTGACATAAAAATTAAGCAAGCTCAGCCCTTCTCCCAGGCCACTGGAGCTAAGAGAACTCAAATATTCACACCATGAAAAGCAGAGGCTGTTTGCTATCTAAGATGCTTACAGCTCCAGCACTAATTTGAATGCAGATACTTTCTCCTAGTGATCATTCTCACTAAACCTTCCCCTGTGAGCCACACAGAGCTTTTCTGCTGTACAAAGGCAGTTACCTTCTGGATGAGAGCAAAGTTACTTTGCAAGGACTTGGTCACACCATTTTCATACAGTTTTCTCCTCATGTGGCTCTCTCCTGTATCCCCGTTCAGGCTGGACTGGTACCTCAAGAGAGATTTCAGCATTGTCTCAAAGGGATCCACTGAAAGCAAACAGAGGAAACACCATTCAAAAGTCACTCTACACAGAGCTGAGGAAAACAGCAGCCTCTTTAATCGGGTACTGCTATTTCTGGGCAGTGAGCAAAGTGTGGCTCCTTCTCCTCCAACAGTCTCTTTGGGATGTCAAGTTTCTCTTGCTCAGTGTGGGCTAGTACCTCACAAAGTCTTTTTTCTGGGGCTGATTGCTATTCTGTGATTAGCTCTCCCTGCAGAGCTTGCCTGCTGGCTCTACCAAGTAACTCTTCAGTAACAATGCCTTCAGAGCTTGTTCTCCAGTTGCCAGTTGGTTCTGCCATCTACTTGGTGACAAGAATGAGTGTGGCATGGTCCTTCCCCTTCTTCTCCAGCCTGACCTACAGCCTCTTCAGCACATTTCCCTTCATATCTGGTGTGCTCTCCTCCCTGAAGGTCTCTTTAGCACATTTCCCTTCATATCTGGTGTGCTCTCCTGCCTGAAGGTGGCTATGCACTCAGGATATACCAGCTCACATGACAGACTTAGTCAGAGGTTGCTCTCTGCACTCCTTCCCTTGCATCCCAGACCCAGAAAAGCTTGTTTGATCCCCTACTGCTCCTGCATGATTTCTCTTGCATGCACTGAGTTCCCTGCTGAGGAGCCCTTCCCAAACTAGCACCTACCTGTCTGCCAGGGCTGCCTCCAGCACAGAAGCTCAGAAGCTCCTACAGAAAACCATACCCCATTAAGCTACAGAATGCTTTCTACTGCTAATCACCTTCTTTCCATCTTCAATCCTTCCACACAGACACTTACATCAGTGTACAAACTAGACAAAACCAAGTCACTTCCATACCTCTGACTCATTTCAGTTGGATTTTTAATTGAATTTCACCACCAAGGATCTCTATTGAATAAATCTGCTAAAGGATATTAGGTGTCAATGCAAAACTGTGCAATATAGCATGGCATATGTTTTTCCCTTTCTTTAAACCTTTTAGCATGTCTTGTGGAACCGGCAGAGTCTTTAGGGAACTATTTGGTAGCAGCAACCATGGTTTTCAAGAAGGATATTGTCACTATTTATCACAGCCTCTTATTTCTCCCAGAAAGAGAGTGAAACCTCTGAGGCATCAGAAAACATGGCTGGGCTAGGGACACATGACTTTACCAGCTGTGGATGTATCTAGGATTCCCCACAGAGACTAGGGCCTCATTATGCTACTAGGCAAACTTACAAGAAGAGAAAATTCCCACCTGCAGAGGACTTACTACCTAAAGACATAAAAGCAGCTAATGAGGCCAGAGGCATGAATATGGTAATCTTTCCCAAATGTTTTTCTCTCACATCTTTTCCTTTCCAATGTTTTTAAGCTCTGCATCTCACCCTCTTTCCCACTTTGAATGACAAGGAGCATGAGCATGTGTCTTTTGGCAGAGCAGATGGTACCTGCAGCGCGAGCTGTTATGTGACTAGCTGCTGCTGCTGCTGCTAATTCCTCCTCCAAGGTACTTTGTCATGGAGCTGCTATTCATGCCACAGATCCCTGCTGACTGGCACTGGCACAGCCAGGCACAATACTGGGTAGCCAGGAAGACACATGGCAGGTGGTAAAGCCCACACAGAAAATCCAGCAAGCAGAGGCATCTAGAGAGGCTGGAGGATGCTTAGAGGCAACACCTGCTGAAACTGCAAAGTTTTCCTGCTGCACATGAAAGAAAACTGCTGGACTAGCCATGGGCTCTGGGTTTTTTTCTCCCAATGTCCCTAGACTAAACTGGCAATCCCACACCACCAATACACACTCACTGTTGTGCACTGAGGGCTGCAGAGCCCTGGCTGCCCTTTTGCTGAGGGCTGGCTCTGCCTCGTGCTGTTTGGGAAAGGGCTATTTCTGCACAGCTGTGGGAGGCCAGTGACTCCACAAGGCATGAACTGCCTCTGTTCTGTCAGCACTTGCACGGACTTCATCCTTTGTGCTTGTCTTGAAAACATCTCCAGGGTCACAATTTCAGCCCTCCTAGTGATACATATCAAAATTTCAACTGTTCTTTTCACTTACTAGGAAATCTCCCCATCCCAAAAACCTCAGAGTGCTGTCCTGGACACCACTGCAAGTAAATACAGAGAAAAGATCTAACTGATCTAAGCACAACGGAACATCAGAGACAGAAAGGACCTCTGAACCTGCACAGTAAAATGCTCACAGAACAGCAATGAACTTGAACTCCTGCTCAGACAGGCCAGGACCCATGGCTCCATGTGCAGCACTCAGTGTGCTTCAGGTTCACTGCCCCAACCCAAAAAGCAACATCAACTTAGGTGAGTTTTTCAAGTTGGTCTCTGAACCCACTGCTCCTGGCAATCCTGCATTAGTCCACCCTCTTCACATCCACATCGTCTGTAGGCCTGAACTGCTTCCCCAGAGCCACCCAGGGGAATCACCAGTACCGGCTGCAAAGTCTTACTTCCTTTGAATTCTCCTTGCAAATTAATCTCAACCAAGCTTTAAGAGGCTACGAAAACATACCAATTTCAAACACTGCTTGAAGCCTAAGGAAAAGGAGTCTCCTGGCATTGGAACTGCTTATAACTATGAATCCAATTAGTCCAGCTTCATGGCTTTGATGAGAGATGCATTATCTGCACCACTCTCTCTGTCTCCAAGAAGTTTGGCCACACCTGTGACACACATATGAGATGAGAGGAACCTGTGTATGATACTTGGAGCCAAATCCTGTATCTCAGCCTTGGAAACCAAATGTCAGGTATCCATGAAGAAGGATGGTGGCTCAGGCACTCCAGCTGACTGAGGAAGAGTCACATGGCATGGGTTTTCAAGCGGGGCTGAAGAGCCAGGAGTGGGATATAATGCAGACCACTGTGGGCTGTCTCCTGTTCCACGGCACTGTGTACACAGAAGAGACATGGGCAAGACCATCTCCAATAAAACTTCAATCTGCCCAGAGCCAGTTTGTGGCTGAGACCCACTACAACCCCAATTCCCAATCACCAAGAAAGGATACAGGAAGGGCTTTGCTATAGCTACTCAGCTATTACTGTTTATACCTCAATGCTTCAGGAAATATAACCTGCAAGATTCCTCACCTCTAATAAAGTTGGAGCACTTCTGGCAAGCATCAGTGCTAAAAGGAAAGCAGTGATACAACTTACATAGCTGCTCTTCCAGCTCTGAGATCGTAAGAACCCTCCTTCTCAAGCTTGTTGCCTTTATGATGACCCTCTCATAAGGTCTTTCTTCGTCTGGGCTGAACACACTTTCCCTGGCTTCTCCTGCACGACAGGCTCCCCACTTCTCTGAGAGCACGGGTAGCCTTTATTTGCACTTGCTTTATTCAAAAGCATGCCTGAGTATAGAGGTCAGAGCCACACACAGGACCCCAGGTCTGACTCATGCTCATTTTGTGCAAAAGTCCTCTCTTTACAGAAAATCCATGACTCAATGTATCCTTTTCTTCCATGGCCATGTCCTCCCACAGGCAATTCACTCAGCCCTGTTTCTGTTCCTGCCATCCCAGCCCTCAGGGATATCCATCTTACTCTGCTGCCCTGTGCCAACAAAGGGGTCCAGAATAATGCCATCAGGGTAGGACACTAACGTAAGATGGAGTATTTCATGTCCCCAGCACTGCATTTCACTTTTCCAAGACAATCCAGCCTTGATCCCCCTTTCATTTATCAGTATCCAAGCAAATTCTGAACCAAATCCCTGACAAAAACACAGTTCTATCACTTTCCTTGTCTAAAACTCTAAGTATTGAAGTATAACACGCATTTCCCATTTATCCCCCATCCTAAAAAAATATATATTTAGCCCTTGGCATAGCAGGATACTAGGCTAGGTTGTAGCTGTCTGGGTCACCTAATTTCCTGCATTGAAGTCCAGGCACTGTATTTCTCTTTCTCCAGTACTCAGATCCTCCCAAATTCAGAATGTTTATGAGAACGTGCGTGCGCAGGGGCCTGTCACCACTTCTCTGAGCTTTGAGAAAGTGACTGTCTGCTTAATTTCCCCCAAACACACTTGAGAGCATTCAGATCTTTCAGGGTGGTTTCCCACCTTCTGGAGTGTCATCTTTATCCACTGTGTCTTGCTGATCCTCGTTAACTCCCACTTCTTTCCCAGATTGTCACCATTTCTTTTTTTGATTCTGTCAGGCAACTGTACATGAAGCTTACCCCTCACGACCCCAGCATAAAGTGAGCTGAGAGATCTGCCTGTGCCTAAAGACAGCCTACAGGATCAGGTCAGAGGTGTACACCCAGCACCTCAGTCAATCTTGTAAGATAAAAACTGGGAAAGCAAGAGATTAAACCCAAATGTCAACTGAGTTAACTTATTGAATGTGACAACCTTAGCAAGCAAAACGTCCACCTAAGAGGCTTAGGCCATAAATTAAAATACTCTCCCATGACTAAGAGGGTCAACTCAGCTATCAGCACCACCAACCACTTCCAAGACTGGAAGATCATTAAATGTTTTCACCACAAAAGTCTACACACCAAAAGAAACATGAAAGGTAAAGAATTTCTCCAAATAATCGTTTGAAATACCTTCATGCTGAACCATACAAGGCAGTTATTACAAAGTAGTAGAGCTGTTTTCAGACTTAATTTAGCAAAGTTTACCCTCATAAACTGTATTCCAAACTGCTTTTAAAATGTATGCCAAGTGGCTACAGGATGTTCACCTTGCTGTATCAAGTGACTAATGAGCATGATGCTTAGCCTGAACGTTTACCTGTAGAGAGATGGCAAAAGACACAAGCAATACTGATTTCTTGATGGCCACTGGATAGCAGTAACCCTTGGTCACTAATACTCAAGCCCAGTAAGCAGGACCAAAGTCAGACCAGAACCACCATGTCAGCTACAAAGTCTCATTTTCTTTCAACATAGAATGAAACTCCACCCCAACTTCCTCTGATACCCTTCCTTTGATGCCTAGCAAGGCCAGAACAAATGGACTCAAAGACAACATAAAAGACACTTACATGACCGGTTGGGGTTCATGTGTTGTTTCAGGAGATCAATGGAGCCGAGGCTGACAACAAGACGCCTTCCAAACCAGAAGGAGACCAGTGGCCCATATTTCTCATGAAGGTTCACAAGAAACTCATGTAAACTGCTGCTGACAATGATATCTGGCAGGTTGCCATCCCTGAGAAACACAGAGGATATCTGGTCATGAATAGTATCCTCTGCCAATGCTGAACTTCATCAATGTGGAGATAGAAAACACTTACTTTTCATCAGTTGGAGCCAGCCCAGGGATACCTGATGCTTGCCTAGATGCCTAGAGTAAAGGGAAATGCATCAATCTACATGAATTTTAGATTTTATACAAGTCTCACAGGTCCCACAGCTTTCCAGCAGAAGAGATGAATTTTCCACACCAATACTACTACGCTACTTACAAACATGAAACAGAAGCTGGATATGCTACATCTGCAGGCTGTAAACCTGCTAAGCCGATAAACCTCAAGTGTGTGCCTGGTGCCACTGGCTAAACCAGGATTATTCATTTGGTTAGATGAAAGATGTCTGCGTAAAGATTTAAAGGGTCATGTTTGCAATGTAGGATGTTACACACCGATCTGCCCTGGAGGCCTGCAAAAATGCAAGGCGAGCAGACCGCGCCTTTGGGGAGCGGGATTCACTCCCGGAGCACGTAAAGCAGGAGCAGCGCCGGGGCTGCGCTGTCCCGGGAACGCCCTGCCCGGCAGCTTCTCTCGCAGGCCTCTGCCACGTCCCGCCCGGGCCCCGGGGAATGGGCCAGGAGCACCGCCCGAGCCCGGGGGCCACGGGAC
>VXBB01013318.1:103619-187874 GCA_013399915.1 Illadopsis cleaveri
CCCCCGCCGCGCCCACCGCTCTGTCCCCTCTCTTCTCCCAGGAAGGTGAAGCGGGTGCTGTTCATACCCTACGCCCTCCACGACCGCGACGCCTACGCCCGCACGGCCAGGGAGAAGTTTGAAAGCCTTGGTAAGGCCGGTCCGGCTGCTGCGGCCGGTCCGGCAGCGGGCGCGGGGAGCAGGGTGCGGGCACGGAGCGCCCCGGCACGGCAGCGCTGGAGCCGCTCTGCGCCGCGGGGGCACCACCGGGCACACGGGCTGGGCTGGGCTGCTGCCGTACGGGCAGCACGGGCAGCGAGCAGCAGGAGTCCGCTGCGGACTTCTGCCTGGAAGGAGATATTTTAGAGGCCTCCAGAAGAAATCCTGCTGCAAACACTTCTACCCACTCCAGGGAGGAAGATTTTATCCCTAACTATTCAGTGGCATCTTTTTATCCTTCTTAATCACATGAGGAAACATTTCCTCCCATATATCTTAAACCTCTGCTTAAACTGTGCAACCACTGGTGTTAAGTGAAGACCATTACTTAAAGCACATCAAGGAGCCAGATAGTTCCATGATGGACAGCAGCTGAACTTTGCTTGGAGCAAAGATCTCTGCAGAGCAGCCTACAGCAAGACCTCCACCTAGTATCTATCACTGTTGAGGGTAACTTTTGACATGTAAGTGTAGTAATAACTGGTACTCACTTCCTGGGCAGCACACTTTGCTCCTTGACTTGCAGCAAGATTGCTGCTATCAAATGCCCATGTTCTTCTGTCTCTCTTGACACTTCCTGTACTCAGTAAACCCCAGCAAGGCAAACCCATCAGACATTTTAACAGAAACAATACCCATATCAGGTATTTGCACAAACAATGCTAGAACCAATACATCCTGTCAGACTTCAGCACAGCCAAGCTGAGGACTAACAGCTTTTTCCCTGTTTTCTAGTTAGCTGGTGATCCTCAGCAGGATATTGTGCCTCGGCCTGCACCTGCTGAGTGAAATGCTCTGCTCCCAGACACTGAGTGCATATATCTGCAAAACAAACATTTCCTTTTGTACAGCTGGATGCTGAAGCCCTACACTAATGTAGGATGTATGCTCTGTTTTACACTGTAGAGTTCCAGAGAAATTTCCCTGAGTGAGACATTTGGCTCAGGGTTGAAGGAGGTGGGCAGGGAGGGATTGAACATATCACATTCTTCCACCAAACTGACATGGCAAAGGTAAATACTATTTCATTTAAGGTTATGGGCTGGACAGCATTCATGAATCTTGTGATCCAGTGGAAGCCGTAAGGAAATCTGAAGCAATATTTATCGGTAAGTTTTACTTCTTACTCCCCAGTGAAGGTTTATATAGGGCACTGGATTAGTCCTGCTCAGAGGAGGCATTGAAGACTAACAATTAAGCAGTTAGGCCTAGTAATTAGAAACTACAAAAGGCAGTACTTGGGAGCCCAAAGACCCTAAATTTAGTGGTGGGCTGGGAAGTAGTTTTATTAATGTAACTTCATCTCCAGTAAATTTCGAATTATTATTTTGAACAGTACATGATCAAAACAGCTGTATCATCACTTTAGCAAGCCCAAGTTCTAGTCCTAATACCACGGTCCTGGGTATTGGAAGAAAGGTCACTGTCAGACAGTGGCAGCCTTACAAGGATGACTCAGGGCATGCCCGTGGCCTGCCCAGTGACCTTTCTTCTGAAGCTTCTGGTTTTACTGCTTCTCAAAGCAGAATACTGCCCTGAATAGAGCATAGAACTCATTGCACCTGCCAAGTTCATAAAGGCTACAATTAAAACTGATGGTGAAAGCATGTTAAATAAGCTGAACTTTCTTTCTGCAGGAGGTGGGAATACATTCCGTCTCCTGAAAGCTCTTTATGACAACAGTCTGATACATGAGATCAGGAAGAGAGTTCTTGAGGTAAAACTACAGATTCTGGCCAAGTCTGAATGGCAAGACCTCATGCATGAGCTTTTGTTCGGACAAATCCAAGCTGATTGTGCATTTTTGTCTCTAATACGCCTCAAATGTCAAGCCATTTCAAACAACCTGGTGAACTAAAAACCACGGCCAAATAAGGCTGTCACTGAGTCATTGAAAAGACTTAGTCAGCAGTCTGTCTTCCTAGAGCAGTTTTCTAGATGCTGGATTGCAAGACCTTGGGATGTACAATGCTACACAGAACCCTAGAAGTAAATCCGTCAGAATACCAGTCACAAAACCAGTGCAGGATTTAATCTGTGTCCAGAAACCCTGTTTTTCAGTTTGAGATGTCCACTTCATATCTTGTTGATATAGATGTGTTCAGGTTGCAGGTTGTCTGCTAATGAACTGGTGATAAAGTTGGATCCATATGTGCCTTTTAGACAGTGTCCTGCTGATGTTGAAAATTATGTCATTTTTGTATCTCCTTGGAACTGAGAGGTGTGAGTGCCATTGAGCCCCTCTGGTCAGTAGCACCAGTCTAGCTGGTGAATCTCCTAAGGCACAGCAAAGATACACCATCTCTGGAGGAGAATAGAAGCAAGGTGTTCCCTAGAAATGTGGAATTGCAGATGACTTTATGCAGATTTATAAAAGCCACAGTAAGGCCAGCTGCCAAGAATAAAGGTTAGCTAGGCTTATCTTAATATATAGAAATTCAGCGTCTGTTGTGGGAATGAAAGCCCGAAAATTTCCAAATGCCAGTTAAGTCTGGATAACTATGTGGTTATATTACCACCAGTTGTCTCAAGACAGTTCTATTTTTACAAATTGTTCAGCATTACCTGTATAGTTGCATATTTGTGTGGCATTCTTCTATGTACAGCATAGTACTCAGTATTAATACCTAAACTGTGCTAAACTGGTCATGGTACTGGTAAGCTGATGCTGTGACAACATTGCACTGAGCTTCTGATGGTCTGCTCTATTCAGAAGCTAGTTAAAAGCCAGTTCAGATATTTCCTGTAACTGCAATAGAGGCAAGTCTCTCCTCTTAACAGCAAAGTCCAACACACTGACAGCCTGGTAAGTTCTTTCTTGGGGTGTCACAGAGTTGTGAGTACAAGGCAGGCAGCATTTAGTTCTCTGACACAGAAGCTACTGCCGACCTCAGAACATGAATTCCTGTTCTGCTTTTCACCAGTAAAGTTAGCAGTGAGATGAGATGAGCTAGAAGGACTAAGTCTGATCTGACTGATGAGTCTCTGAGACTGATAGAAGATGCTATAAAATTGAGTTCCTAGTTGTGATACTGCAGACTGATCATTGCTTTTGTCTTTCAGGATGGGATTCCTTACATGGGATCCAGTGCAGGAACCAACGTTGCTACCGTCAGCATCAATACCACCAATGACATGCCAATAGTTTATCCACCTTCCCTGAAGGCTCTAGGATTAGTTCCTTTTAATATTAACCCCCACTACCTGGACCCAGACATTAAAAGCACTCACATGGGTGTAAGTAAAGCACACCAGAACTAACACAGTAACCAGGGTGTGGAGGAGTAAAAATAGTGTGCATTTTTAAGGCCTTACAATGCTATAGAATGTCAAACAGCTGCTCCCTAGAGAAACTGGAAATGCCAATGAGGCAGTAACACTTCACTTCCTTGTAAAACTTAACTTTGCTTGGGAAGAGGAGTTGGCAACAGTATTGCTGAAAAAAGTGTTTTTCACTAACAGAAGCTCTGCAGTGTCTGAAATACTGTTGAAATGCTTGATATCTGGCATGGAATGGGGGAATTAAAAAAAAAAAAGATAAGCCTGAAGTGTTACGTTGCAAAGCACTCTGGTTCTGGAAAGTTCTGTCTTACCTGCTGCTTGGGAAGACCTAACTTAAACATAGATTAAGAGGCTTAAATATCTCAAAGTCTGAAGAAATGATCACAACAGGGAGATCCTGAGATTCATAGAGTTGTTGTGTAAGAAAATACTTGGGCACTGGCATCCTTGCAGGGAGCACAGCCTGTAATGTCCAGTACAGAGCAAGCACATGCACTATAGCTGGAAGAAAAACACTTCAGCCATCAAGCACAAAGACAGATTTCCATACAGTGGGGAGGAGCTCCTTCTTGAATAGCATGTCATCTAATTCCTCAGGGAAAAAGCTGTGTGGTGCATCTTTTAACAACCTAAATACTTTTCTCCTTGTAATCAAAATTCCATGGTTAGAGGAAGAATTAAGAATTAGGGAACAATGAAGAGATGGTGGATATGGGTGTGCTTCTAGAATTTAGATGAAGTTGTAGGTATTCATTTAATCAGCTTGTCACTAGATAAGCAGGCAGTCTTTTCCCTATAAATAACTTCTGCTCTTTCTCTCAGAGGAGGCTAGAAGCTCTGTGCTGTACCAAGTCCCTGCTGTGTTCCTATGTTTTTATTTCTTTACTGTTGCTCAGTTCAGCAGCAAGCCTCAGGAAACATGACAGAGCTGTTCACAGAAGGAAATTCTTCCATGTAATACCTACTTGAAGGCAAATAAGCAAATACTTAATCACTGGAAATCCATGATTCACTACTCCATTTCACAAAGGTGGCACCTCAGGCATTTGCTTCTACCACCTTCCTGGTAGTATTAGTTCTATCTCTGCACACAGAGATAGTTCTAATAAAACAAAACCAAACCAAACAAAAAAACATGGATGAATTAAGTTTTAAGGCTTTTGAGGGTTGGGAATGCATGAGTTCTCTTTGATCAACCTGCAGTAAATTACTGCTAGTGATGAAGGGTAAAACACGTATCTATTAAGAGTCAATCCTGCCATCCCATTCTGCTTGAGGGGAAGTGCCTGCTTTGTTTAATGTTATGGAATTGTTATGTTATGCTACCTGGATAGCTCCAAATCCTACCTTATGGCCTGGGAAGCTAAATCTCTGCTCATTATTGCAGGAGACAAGAGAGGAAAGAATCCGCCAGTATCATGAAGAACCAAACACCCCTCCAGTTCTGGTGAGTAGTAGTTCTCCATCAGGAAGCTGTAGCATGATAAACATTTTAAATGTATTCCTGCTACCTCTCAGTGTGGGTTCCCTGCCTGTCAAGATTTACAGAACCATGGTTTGGAATACTAATTGTATTCTTGCTAAGAACTTCTGCCTTGGATATTGCTCATTGTAGAAAATGGGTTAGGGCCAATGAAATGCATACTCCTGTCAGTGTTGCTCAACGCTATTTTAGGCAGCTGTGATCTCCCCAGTCACTGGCCACCATATATTGTGTGTTGGGGGTGGTGCACATGCACATGGTGCAAAACTCCCCCTGCTAACTTTAATCTTAACTTTAACTTAATCTTAAACTTTAATCTTAACTTTAATCTCTGTAATACAGTTTCTGAATTTGCACATCCAGTAGTATAGATGTAATTTCATTATGTGTGTCGGGGGAAGTGGGACCCCTTTGTTTCCTGTCCCTGTGTTTGATCTTGTAGTAAGTATAAAGTCTGTGCACCAACAAATCCAGCTGGCTGTTGCTCGGCCCAAACTGGATCTAAGAATAACTGTGGGAAAAACCAGTTTCCTCTCCTCCTTAATGGTTTGTCCTTTAAGAGTGAAAACTGAAATAAACAAGAAAAATCAACTTCTAAAACAAGATAACTCACCTAATTTTGTCTTCACCTCTTTGTTAGGTAAACGAGAAGGTTTAGTGTGTAGTCATGGTGGCACTAAGACTGGCCTGCCTGTGACAAGCATTCTGCCCTTTTCCTTAGCTTGAACATCATTTTAACTGTTTCCACCCTCCACCAGGGCTTGCGGGAAGGTACGATGCTGTTAGTGGAAGGAGATAAAGCCACACTGCAAGGAGTGACAGGAGCACGCCTGTTTTTGAGGTAAATGCTTCACTTGAATTGATATCCTCCTTCAGACAGAAAGGAAGAGAGGCTTCAGACTCCTGGCACATGCTGCCTGTCCCCCTCATCAGAAGTTACTTAATCCCTTGGTTCCATTTCTGTTTGGGGAAAATGTGAGTATTGTTTAATGCTCCACAGGAGCACTCTAAAGGATGTTTGACTAACGCAGTGTGTGCTTTGGCATTGCATCCATTGATACTTAATGTTTCCAAATTCTATTTACCTTTCACAGAAAGAGTACCAATAGCCAGCTCCTTTACTGAAAGCCAGGGAAATTCCAGTTTGGCCCTAATGCACTGAACTCCAGAACAAGGGAATCCATATCTAGAATTATATGGACACTATTAGGAAATCTAAAATGCATGTCACATGATGTAGGCAAAGAAGGGAGTCAAAACTCTCATGTTCAGAATAAGGATGCCTTGATCTATCCTTAGTAACAGACAGAAACAGAGTAGTCCCACCTCCCACTGAAGCTCACAGCATGGTTTGTCTTGTTTGCAGGGGTAAGAAACCAACTGAACATGAGCCTGGAACAGATTTCAGTTTCCTCCTGACTGACAGCAAGGCCCTCAATCCATAGCCTTCCATATTCTGCAGCAGAAGTTACTATATGGGGAAGACAATGAGGAAGAACGAAAGAGATGCTTGTAGTCCCAGGGTGGGGAACTTTGCCTTATAAATAAAGATAAATATGGATTAGTGGGCTCTTCTGCTCACCCCAGTGCATGTCTTGGACATCTCCTTCCCAGCAAAAAGACAGTTTTTATTGCAATACTTGGATAATCATAGCTATTCAAAGCTTGAAGGGGCCTGTACATTCATGTATCCACTTTGATTCCTTCCGCACCAAAAAAAAAAAAGTTGCCTTAATACAATAAAAACAGGACACTGAGTCAGCTGTGCCTGCTTTTACCTGCTAAATAAAAGAATTGTTCATTCAGTGTACTCCCACACTTAGTTTAATTTTTGTGCTATTACGAAAGGGAGAAGTTATGCATTCAGTTACTTTTATTTGCTTCAGACTCATGTTAAATATATACAATGCTAATTATGTACAAAAGTGTGCATGTTAAAAATTTTCAGGTTACAAACTTGCAAATCCTAGAAAAGTGCAAAATTTTAAAACATCTTCCACCATGCTGTACAGGAAAAAATCCATCATTAGCCAATATACACACTCTTAAAACATATTGATCAAAACAAAGTAAGACATACAGTATACTCTTAAAGCACCCAGAGGGAAAAAGATATTGCACAGAAGACAGACAGCAAGTTCATTACAGTGCCTGAAGGCTCATTTCTGAAAGTAGCTATTTCCAACACTCCTTAGACCTAACATTTAACTTTTTAAAAAGGCATTTTTTGGCATTTAAAATCCATTTGTAATCACATAATTGCACAATCTGTAAGAATTATCAGAAGATATGGTTAACTGTTGCTGTAAGGTCTTTGCTTCCACCCCCTGATTAGTGGCAGTGGAAATTCATCAGGCAAACTGAGTAGCATCACAACTTCCATCACAACACTGACCAAAGGGAGGTTAAGTCTCATATGCAGCATTTCTCTAATCTCGTACTAAGCTGCTCCTGCAAAATCAGAATACGTATGGCAAGTTTTTCTGGAATTCCTTTCTCCCCTCATGGCTTTCTTTAAGAAACAGCTCGCAGCTGTGTATGACTAAAGTAGCATTGTCAGGTGCAAGACTTAAGTTTATTTTAAAGCTATTTCAAGGCAAAAGATATGGCTCCCTTGAGAGGAAAATACTGACTAGATAGGAAGCTAAATAGACAAGTGGCCTCCAAGTTCTGTTAGATATGTAATATATATGGCTGGAT
Organism: Illadopsis cleaveri; assembly: GCA_013399915.1. Taxonomy (NCBI): domain Eukaryota; kingdom Metazoa; phylum Chordata; class Aves; order Passeriformes; family Timaliidae; genus Illadopsis; species Illadopsis cleaveri. Next base: position 111,283 of record VXBB01013318.1, read on the forward strand.
GTTTTATATTCCAATCTCAAAACACCTTTGCAGCTTTAAACCATAATCTATACTGACAATCATGCTTCTGGGGCAGAAGATGTGTGATGAAATTGTGTCTGTGTTAAGTGTAAGCACAGACCTAAACTCTGGAAATACCTGCCAAACTTCTCAAGTCCACTGGACAAAACTAGGGAGAACACACACTGAAGGAACTCTATTGAAAACAAGTGAAACACCTATTTTGTTTGGGCCACTTAGGTAAATGGTAACTAAAAGAAAAACACACCAGTCTTCTTCCACAGATGCACAGCAAAAAGGGGAGTTAAAACTGAACAAAGGCTACCTTGGACTAAACACTTCAAGCAGTTCCTCACATACGGGGTGTTCAAAACTGCAGTGGGGTGAATGGCACCCAACTGAAATGCAGAGCATGCTATAGTGCCGTTCAGAGGCATTTTTACATTCAGGCATCTGATGACTGTAACACTGAAGAAGGGAGTAATAGCATTTTACCAATTTAAATTTTTGTTTTTACTGCATTAGCTTTTTAGAAAACCCTTGCTTCCTTCAGAAGTATGTGCTTACAAGGCAATTTAGTAATAATAAAATTGGCTCCCTGGAATGGAGGGAAAGACATCTTCCAAACACTTCAGTTGACTCTAACACTGGCATACAATGTACCCACATGTAAATGATACCATGGAAACTTACTCTCCCCAAAAGGAGACTACCAACAAGTGTCATGTTTGCAGCCAAACCAACACAGCTTTTCAGACAGAAAGTATAAAAAGACCTAGAAAGCACTGAAGCACATGCTTGAATTTCCATTCAAATAAATATAACCCTATGCAGTGCTTTCACATAACAATATTTATTAGATCAGGCCCTAGGCTCACGTTAGGATATGCATTTATATGTGCACGCTTCTTTTTTTTTTATTCTTTGAAAGGGGAAAAAAATATTCATGGCACCTTGGCTCAGCGTTTAAACACAGTCAGTAAGGTGCCTTTAGCAGTGGAAGACTGGAATGTTTCAGGTGACAATACAGAGCATGTCTACAGAGACTCTCAATATAGGAGCAGAAGGAGGTTGACATCTCTACACCCCTTCTAGCTCTAAAGCTCCCTACCATTCCATAATCTGTATACAGATAAACATTTTCAGCTAAACACACAGTAAAAGCTTTGTGCAGCATTTGGTTCCTTTGCTTATCTTCTCTAATGATTTTGTTAATTAGGATTGGGAAAGGTTTGCAAAGGAAACGGGGGAGGGAGACATGGTTTAGGGAAGTGAGGTATACAGCTCCCATTGACTAAAGCAGGAGTTAAAAGACCTACCTGATCTCTGTATTACAAAAATAAATTTATCATTCCTGCAGGACTATTTTAAAGCAGACTGATGTTACCAGTCCTATACATAATTTTTCCAGTGCAGAAACTTAGTTCTTTGCACTCATTTAAAGGACAAAGAAATACAACTTTCAAGGGGATCCTTATAAGACAGCCAATTGACTTGGCCATTTAAAGCCTGTGAAGACTGATAAGCCTGTTTTGTGATAATATGCATGATCTGAGCTATGCCAGAGGAGAAAAAGCTTGTTTAAATCAATGTTGCAGGTTAGCAAAACAATTGTAATATGGATGTGGGCAAGTTTGGGTTTTTTTGGAAGGGAAGTTGTGGGGGTTAGGGGTGGTTTTGTTGGTTTAAGATTTTTTTTTCTTTTTAATATCAAACAATCAAATATTTTCCTACGAAAACCTGATTTCCACAATGTGTATTAACCATCAGGACAAATGCAGTTACTTTAGAACTGGGATTATTATGTTGTGCTGGCAAGGTACATGGATGATAGAAGACATGGTTTCTAGATATCCTATGAGCAAGTAATGGATAAGTATATTGGTACGGAAAAATTTGCCAAAGTCAGATGCTAACTTGAAGAACATTTCACTTTCTGTATGCTTTTATAGTTCAAACCCAGCAAAGACTAGATGGGATTCTTCACTCCAGCTAAAAAGACAACAAAAAATGCTATCAAGAATTATAAGTAAATTGATGTAGAGAAATTTAACAAACATTTCACCTGAAATAAAAGAGACATGTCTTCTAAATATCCTTTGGTACACAAGTTCAAAACTGTGCTACGAAGAAGTTAATACTGCTAACTACTTGATCTCATTTATATAGAGGTATGAAAAGTAGGTCAGTTTTCAGTTTCTTTTAGATATATATATTTACACTCCTACTTACTTATCTTCAAAGGTAAGCATATTTTAAACTTTGATAAATATTGTTGTTCCAAAAACTAAACAAATGAAGATGTCAGAAAGATGATCTTGACAAATGTAGTGCTATGAAACAAATGTCACTTAAAACTTGTTTGTTCTAAACTCCTCATTGAAATTCTCTCATCTCAAAACTTTACTTTTTACACTTAAACAAATCTTTGATCAAAACCAAAGGAGAATCTTATTTCACCAATGCTACCTGAAATATAAAATGGGATCCTAAACTTTATTGACTTGAGGAAATCAAAGAATTATGAAAGTCAGTTTACCAATTCACAGTGCACTGCACAACAGGCTGCAATTCAACTGACCTAAACTGCTGATCCGAAGAATTATTTTCTATTTTTAAACATTATTGTCTAACTTTTTATGCAAATAAGTTAAACCTAAAAGAAACAACATACCAGCTAATGCTCACACTTAAAACTCATCGTTTATTTAAAGCTGGTTTTAATTAAAAGCAGAGTGCAGACCTTCAGAGCTATGGAGGTCCTTCCAGATGGCCTCTGGCAAGGATGCCAAGCGTGTGATGGTGTACACCTCCTATCCCCAAGGACCAGATCTCAGATCCAAAGGCCATGGATGTTGCCATTCCACCTGGGGCATAAAGCAGCTCAGAGCTCACCTACCCTCTCCTCATTCTGCTGCTGCTGCTGCTTTGTACCGAGCACAGACTAGCCTTGAGTTTGAAAGCCCAAGAACTGTCCACATTTAAACCTTTAAATGTCAAAGGTCTTCAGCATAAACCATTTCAATTATTGCAACATTATATTTTACTTAAACTGACACACCACATTCAGTATTCTTTAATATTGAACTACTAAAAATGTTAGTTCAGCTGTTGTATAAACGTACCTAACCCACAATAGCATGTTTTCAAATGCCTATGCAAACCCCTCTGTGCAAGTGACAATAACAAAACTGTGCTCCCACCAAACACTACATAAGACCCATCTCCCTTTTTCCACTTGATTCTCATAGCCTAAAACATGATCATTTCCTGCCTCTTTCCCTTCCAAATAAACACTTAGCCTTGTCTATGCATTTAAACATAACATTTATGCATACATATAAAACCCATCAATTCAATGGCCCAAGTGAGTTTTTTCAAATCTCCCATAACACAGAAAGATCTCCCACTCCGGGCTGAAATACTTCTAAACTACTCTCCAAAGAGCTCCCCTGAAATCCCTTCTTCATGAAATCATAATGGACAAACATACTTCACATTCTCATGAACAAACTTAATACTTCCACAGTATCCTTACTATTCTTATTGGATAGGTAATTGGTTAAAAATAGTGTTTTTCACTTCTCTATAGCTTATTTGAAAATATGGGATGTGGGTTAATTTACTTTTTTATTTTTACATACACGGAGTATGAAAAAACCCACACCACTCTACTTTTGGAAGTTAAATCCTCTCTTGGCAAGTGACTCAGGAAAATAATTCTTATTTTCTCCTAACTTTCCAGACAATCCAGTCTGTCACAGTGATTAGGCAGAATATTGCAACTATGCGTAAGACCCACTTGTTCACTTATCTGATTTATTATTTCATTTACAAAAGTTAAGAAAATGCAACACAACTTTCTTTACAAAGTACACCAATCAGCCATCAAGAGGGATTTTTTTCCAGTAAAGGAAGTGAGGAGGAGAAATCAGTTTGAATGAGACTAACATAACTTGTAAAGATTATCCTTTAGCAGGGGTAAGGAGGGTATTATTATTTCTATAAAATTAATAAATATTGTGCTTAAAAGTTAATGAAATGAGATTATACATTATGTTCCTCAGGTAGTTCAACAACTCCCCAGCCACAGGGAATATCTGATACCATTTATGAGAGATACAACACACACTCATTTCAATAAATAAATAAAAAATAACAAGAAAAGCAATGGTAGAGGGAAGAAAGGGGGACCCAAAAGGGAACATACTAGTTAACAATCACTTACACCTGCCTTGTATCTGTACTCCCCTCACCCCATGGGATTGATTTTCTTCTTTTAATACATACATGAATATACATATATACACACACACATATATACACATACACACATACCCCTTCACATGCTGATCTGGAAATTCGTATTTTTCCCTCAGCACCCAGCTTTTCTAACAGTATAAGGTTTATCATTTAAATCAGCAATATTAGAAAAATATCAAATTGATAGGAGAACACACACCCTTCTACCATCATGTATTGCTAAACCAACAACAAAAAAAATCAGTAATAGCTTCTCCAAAACATAGTGAGCAATTGGATAATTGGATACAGCACACATAAGGATCTGACGTTTTCTTTTACCAGGTCTTAAGTGCATTTTGAAAATGGATATATCATCTGTTTTTCCCTGCTTATTTTTACAGAAAAAAAAACATAGCTAACAACTGGTTTGGTGAACACCAAGCCAAGAAACAAACAGGTGCTATTTTTAATTGAATTGTGCTGCAATGTTGCATAATGATTCTGCAGTAGAAATTTATCTTTTGTTTGCAGGATTTGCCTTACTAATGAAGCAGATTGATATTTGACCAATACAGATAATGAGTCTTCCTGGGTATTTCTGCAAGATATTAAATATATAATGGGATTTCTTGGTGGTATGTCTTTAGTTTACTTAACAATATAAATAATTTTCAGCAGCAGTATTTCCTACCTCCTTCAGCTCCTTCACCACCTCTTTTTTGATTGAAGTTATTCATGTCTGTACTTAAAACAATTTCTGATAAAATAGTGCAACACAGATGTTCCTTGCAGTACAGCCTAAAACTGGAACTATACAGAAGAGAGCAACAGCCATTTACACAAACAAACTGTAATAAAGTTCATTAGGCTAATAAATGCATTGAGAAGGTCGTAACTGTCACCTATCCAATTCTGAATCCAACCATTGCAACTACCAGAGTTTTAATTTAGTGGGGAATAACAGTGCTGTCAAAGCAAAGCCAAATATCTTGTTTGTTATCAAGGAGCATCTGGCCCTACTGGCTTTAAATCAAATACTACTTATCTTAAATTCAATTAGTAATCTGGGGGTTTGGAGACTTGTGGGGGGATTGTTCAGGGGTTTTTTAGCCCTCCCAAAACACAGTTTTAGCAGCTTTTGAGAGAGGGATTTTGCTGTGAACAAGCCAACACAGTTCAGGACAGATCTGCAAGCAAGCTAACTTGCATGAGTACATATGCTTACTACTATACCTCTACCATAAGTTCTTCTCAACAGACTTAAGAATCAAAGCCCTAAGTACATATTGATACATTTAAAGTGACCAAAAGATTAAACATTTTTCTGGAATCCATGAGAGAAGGTAGAAGCAGCAATCACTTGGGATCTTGAGTGTTATATTCAGTCTCTCCCGATGAAATCTGGCTGAGCCGTTTGCTTGATCCCCACAGCTTTCGGGAAAGCTGACCTGAGCGCATCTGTTTAAAAGTAATTCAGAGAAACAAAAGGAGGGGGAAGGGATAAGGTGGATAAATTAAAAAGGAATTCAGACACTGAATCTGGTGAAATGCAGACACTACAATGTACTGCATAAACAAAATATACCAACAAAAATTTTTTGAAAATAAACTAAAAGTTACACGTAGGGATGATTCTTGGGACTGACAAAAAACAAGACACAAAACACTAACACTAACCACAGTCTTCTCTGGTTTTGAACAGTTGAAGGGATATTGCCCACTAATGTGTACTTATATGCTTAACCTACTTCAAACGGCTTAGAAAGAGTGTTTAGATTGCTATTTTGATAGGAAGGGAAAAGAAAAGGTGAATGCCAAGCAAAAATGAACCAAATGAGAAGAAAGGACATTTTATTTTAGAGATTTCAAACAGAAATTGCTAGAAGTGGGAAAAAAAAATAGCCAAGATGCAGGACAGTGATAGCAGAATAAAGGAAAAAGAGAAAGGTTATCTCCTGGTGTCAGTCTTCCAAAGATCCTGGGTGAAGTGTTCAGAGGAATGTTTAGAGCAGAAGTAATTCATAGTGAGTATTCCACAGGATAAGACAGATAACAAGCAACCAGAGGCCATATTAAATCCAGCATCTGGTAGGTGTGCAATTTGACAACAGTTTGTAAGAAACTCTTAATTACCTAAGCACAAGGTTGATGATTGGCCAGTAGTGATCAGCCTGGCAGCTGATTAGGTTCTGAAATTCCTTGCAGTTCAATAAATAAGATCCATGCCTTTACAAGTTTAAGAATGGTTCCTCACAATTAGTACTACAAAAGTAACCTGCTTCAGAGCTGTCTCAGCACAGCAGCAGTGTTCTGGAAAAGGCACAGCACTGACCAGGATTAACACTAACAACTGATAATTGCCCAGACTTCTGCAATACCCAAAACAGCTAAGTAATGGTTAAAAATACAAAAGCGTTTATTGTACTCCATACTAAATGCTGTCAGTGCAGAAACACTAAAGGCCAACCTTTATATCAAGCAGCATTTCATTTTTTGCACATTAAAGCAAGTCTGTGCTAAGGATCCAATCTTCTGTCCTAAGGATCAATATTACCACTGAAAGCCGTAACTACAACACTGTCTTCTGTATATGGATAAAGTTCCAGGAATTAACACATTCCTTCCAAACTAAAAATAAGTAATTCAACAAATGAACACCCCACATACACGCACTTTTCAAATATATTGATTGATGCCATTATAGAAAACTAGAAAATCTGGGACATAATATTGTTCCTTATATGTTTGTGTTTTAAAAAAAAAATCTATTTACACAGATATTAAGCTTGCATATCATCTGAACTGGAAACGGAAAATCCTGGAAAAAAGTCATTGGAAAGCCTCTATAAGCATAAAAGGAATCCAGTCTTTGAAACAACACTTTCTGCATAGTTAGAAAAATAGATGTGATTAAAAAATGAAAATAAGAAAACAAAAAGCCTTGAGTCTAATGATACACACAAATTTCAGCCTACAAAAGATCTTTTCTATGGAATAGGAAGCTTAGAAATGACAGTGACTTTAAAACTGCTGTTACAACCATATGTTTAACCACATTATAATCATCTCTTTTTCAATTCTACAATAGAAAACTGAAAGTCAGTGGAAAGCTCCCCTCCACATCCAGTGCAAGCAAAATCAGACTGCCATTGTGTGAAGCCTTTTTCCAATATTAAACTATGTATCTCCTAGCAAAAACATTTAAAAATACTGACAAATAAAGTTGCTCTGTTTTCACATTTAAAATATAAAATTGAATTAATACACACTTTTCTGGCATGTACTAAAGATCATGCAAAAGTGATAATCACAATTTCAAATAAATACATAGCAGCACAACAGAGATTGAGTTATAAAGATAATAAGCAGTTTTAAGTTAACTCAAGTACTTTGAAAGTCATGACAAGAAGTAATTAAAGCAAAAACTGTGTTTTGCAGAAGAAAAATTGGGCATATCTATTTGAGAGATGGATGCTCTGTAATTCATATTGCATATGCAGGACCAAGCAAGTTTATATTCACCATATGGAGCACAGGCATACTGAGAACCTACAGAAGTGATTCCTTGTGCATTGCCATTAGAGACTCTCAACAGAAAGAAATACACCTTTTCCCCCAATGTCAGTCAATGCCTATTAAAAGATATCTGATAGAAACCAGAAAAAAAAATAAAGAAAGTAGCTTGCTCTCTTTCATTTCCAATTTTCTTCTGGAAAATTATTTCATCAAGAAGAGGCTGGCAATACCATCCCATTCAGAAAAGGTAAGCTATTATGACTTTCTTATTCAGATGTGAGTGATAAAGTCTGGAAGTTAGTCCAGCTGAGGTTCCCATCTGCAATCCCTATATACCTCTGAATCTTAATGAGAACTTTCAGTAGAGCAGTCTCAAAAGTTACTTGTTTCCCACTGAAAACTGAAACTTGCTCTTAAATTTACCCTGCCATAGAGGAGACCTCTTGCTCAACTGGAAAGCAGAAATAAGTGAACTTCCCACTGTTCGGTAGAAAAAGTTCTTGATGGTGGGTTTTACCTCTGCTGGCTTGCCAACACCAACGATAATCAACTTGCCGTCCTCCAAGCCAACGAGGATGTGGCTGTACTCTTTGGTGACAGAAATGCAATGGATTGGCAGTCTCATAGCTAAGGGAGAGATGCTCAGACTCAGGCTGATAGGAACAAAAATCACAGAGAGAAAGTACATCATGTATTGCTTGCACATACTGCAAAGAATCACATGCAGGTGAAACTGCTGTCCATAGGATGCACTATAAAACACAGTTTCTCAAGGATACAATTTGCAGGTTCAATTATCTAATTGTATCCTAAAAAACTAAGTATATCCCAAACCAGAGCTCCAATAACAAGAACAGATGTGGATGGGTTAAGTCAGTAAGCTAAGACATTTTCACTGAAGAACAGTGACCTTAGTCCCATGCTGCCTAAGTGAGAAACATCCCTCCCATTCTGAGGAGCAATGGAGCTCTACAGAGCTAAGCAGCAAGTGGAACTTCAAATCAGTGCAGAACTACAGGAGGCTTGACCCTGCAGTTGCTGAGCTCCCTGTGACTAATCAGGGGATCAGCACAGTTTGCAAACTGACACCTCCTCCTGTCAGTTCTAGGTGTTTAATTGGGATAAATGTCTGGGAAGAAGGAGATCTGTTACAACCTCTCATTTTATTTTTCTTCATTTATTTCATTTTCAGTTCCAGCAAAAACATTTTTGTTTAGGGAAACGCAGAAAAAGCAACAGCTATCACCTATAGCACCAAGCAAAGTTTACTACAAAGCCATTTCTCTATAAGCCTCCATATTTGTATCTCAGCAAAAATGGTGGTACATTACCTGTAGAGATCCCGTATGGAAAGAAATCCCTGCAAGCTGCCCATCACAATATATTCACCAGTTACACACAGATCAGACACTTCCTCCTTCAGGGTCTCAGAACCCAGATATTTCCCATTGACAGAATAGAGATGTAATGCATTCTTGTCCTGAAGAGATCAAAAATAAGTATGTCACTTATAGGACTAATAGGATAAAGAATGTTGTAATTGTATGTTTTGCTCATTAAAAGGCACTAATGTGGCAACAGCTCACAGATGATAAAGCTGACAACAGTCTCCTTGTTGAATGATACAGGAGTAGTGCGCCCATACTCAATGTGTATGGAGGTAAGGTCCTGCATGGATGTTTTTGAAGCTACCTCTTGATGCAAAATTGTAGTATCTTACCTACTCCATTTATTCAACTCTAAATTTCCTGGAAACACCCATGGATTTAATAGACACGTCCCTATTTTATAAGAACTTTTGTTAAGAAAGAAAAAAGCAAGACTGCACTAATTTGAGCCTTGCTACCACCCTTGTTCCCTCCCCTGCCCTCCCAAATCCAAAAGCAGAAGGAAACAAGCATATTTCCACAGAGCTATATCCAGAAGCATTTTCTAGACAAGCCAATGACTTCTTGCTGGATTATAGACACAACTAAAAAGACCATCTTAAGTTCTCCCAGCCTGGCATTACCTTGAATCTCTCCTCTCCCCATCTTCCTAATGTAGTTAGTATGCCTACATCAAAGAGATTTGTTTTCCAAAAAATCTCCCATGTTTAAAGAAATCACAACAGCTCTACCATTATTAAAGCAACTATACAGCACAAGAGACACAAGCTTACAGCTGTATCTCCAATCCCAAACTAAGAAACTGTGTAGACACTGAGCATTGCACCCAGAATTTACTGCTGCCCTTATAAGCCTCTGTTTCTGTGCACAGTGGAACCTGTTTCCCCTAGTTTTCCAGTCTAAATCTCCCAGGAAGACTCATTAGTGGATGCTTGAGCATCTTCCTTGCAGGTGTTTGGAGATTCTCACGAAACTCACAGGACCATAATATGCCTGTCACTTACCCTTTCACCAAATTTCACTCGAATTGGCTCACTAAATATAAAAATATGGAAACTGACACTGCATGCTCAAAAGGCTCATTACTACAGGAAATTAAAGTTAGATACACTTATGATTAAAATCTTCAGTGACAGAAACAGAAGCTTTCCACAAACTCAAGTACCTTGAGAGTAGTCTTTCCTTCCACGCTGGTGTGGACCACTATATGGCCTTCCCAGGACACAGCCAGATTGGGAACAGTCAGCAGGAGAGAACTCTCACACGGTGGGCGCAGAGTCCTCACGTACTGACCTTTGCGAACAGTGCGCACAATGACAGTGCCGTCCTGCAGGGGAGTGGATATCCAGCACCAGAGTTATCACAGCAGTCAGGATTTACATATACAGGGAATACCCTGAAAGCACTTAAATCCTTCATGGAAGGTAAGGACTCCTGAGCATTAGGAACTCTGCACAAAGAAGCCTTCCCCTCAAGACCATGGCATATGAAAAAAAAAATGCAATTAGAGCAAGAGGGAGGACAGGCAGCAAATCAGTCATTTCACAGGTCACATTGATGAGTAGACATTATGTGGAGTACAAAGCCAGAGTTCAGCAGCCTGCCTGTGCAGTACAGTAAGGCAGACCATGAGAAAGTGGCACAGAACCTTCAGGGTTAACACAGCAGGGAACAAACCAAGACAACACTGTAGCTATGAGAAGCTTAAAATCTCCAAGCAAGTCCACACATATTAAAGCTCATCTGTGCAGAATACACCACATAGCTGGTGAGGCCTATGCTCTGCACAGCCGTTTGAGACAGTCTGATTTAAGCAGGTAGCAAAGCGGATGGCACATATCTTCTTGATAAACAAGGCTGAAGAAAAAGACTGTGAAATAGTGACTTCTTTTTGTATTATTCCTACTTCAAACACCTTATATGGCTTGAGTTTGGTTGAGAAGAGGCAAAAAAAGGGAGAAGTAGGAAGGTGCTTACCCTGGATCCTGACACTGCCATATCCAGTTCAGTGCTAATGCCAACACTTGAAACTTCATCAGTGTGCCCATACAGGATCTGTAATGGCTTAGGTGCCAGGCCTACAGGCATTCCTCCCTGAGAGTAACAAAAAGTGCAATGACACATTCTCTTGCAGCTAAAGGACAAACAAAAAATGAACTTCTGGTATCCTCAGTACCAGTTGTGTGAGGTGTATATTTGACAGAGGCCAAAGCCAAAGGCATAACTCAGCACTCCAATATCAATGTATTGCCATCTATATCAGCACCTTACTTAGTGAAATCCCAAATATGAATGAACGTGTAGTTATTGTGTGGGTGTGAGAGACAATGTTACTTAGCTGACTCCTTCCTATCCCTGCAGGTGTCCAGGATGCCAGGACAACAGCAAGCAGTTGTTCTTCACTACTAGGAGTGAAAAACTGTCTAGAAATGCAAAATTCTTATTTGCCTGCTCTGAAAATAATCTATGAAATCTTTAAGAGAGCCTCTAAAACAGTGCACTTCAGCTATATAGTAACTAGTATGTATACTATTTCAGAGAAGGCAATGGGAGTAAAATTATGAAGCTAATTGATTTTAGTGCACAATCTTCCCTACCAACCTGAAAGAAATCAATAAAAGATAATAGCAAAATAGCAAAAAAACCCCAAACACCCAGAAACTGATTCTGAGTATGCCTAAATAACTAAATAACCCACCTGCAACAACATTTGCCATATTATACAGGTAGTATCTCTGGAGCCTGAAATTAAATGAATTCCACAGTGGTCTATTGCCAAGCAGGTCACAATATCTAGATAAAGAAAAGAAGACAAAGTTGTCCCATGGGTAATTAAGACTAATTTCCCACAGACTGACAATGTGGATACAATTTGTCACACTGTATCCTGCTTTGCAGTCAGCATGAAATACTAGACTGTGATAAGAGCTGGTGACACTATTAAACAATGAAATCATCATAACAGCCAAGTGTACCCACTTGACACATTCAACTTTGCTACCTAAAAATAGCAGGCAAGCCTTATTTTGAAACTACATCAAAGCACCACTCCAATGACTGAAAAGCCATGCTCAGGTGTTTCTGTATAACCACAATTCGACCATTCTTCTGTTCTTATGCTGCCATTCCTTTACAACTGTGTGCCCCAGTGATGTGGCTGTATTCTGAGAACACCAAATAACACACAAACACTTTCCATTTCCCAACACAGAGTGACTGACCCATGTGCCTGATGTGCTGTCCCATCAGTTTGCCTTTCGTAAGGGATGTCACTCGGATGCTGTTGTCCCAGTGTCCGCCACTGAAGAGCAGCTTTGCATCATGGGACACTGCAAACAGCTTGGAGGTGATCTCCAGCCCTGGGGCAAAAGGACCACTCATGCTGCGTTGTGTTCTGTAGGTAAACGATGAGCAGTTAACATAACCTTGGTTCCAATCCACGTGTTTTGCACTTCCTCTGTCTTTAAAAATCAGTTACGAATTCCATCTACAGAAGAGGCTACATACATACATGGCAAAACTCTCACTGTCACCAGTGACTGGAAGCAAGATTTCATTTTAGATTTTTTCCAGCCTTTTACACAATTGGATAACTCATGTCACTATTAAGCATTGTAACATTAAAGACAAAAAGGAATATTCTAAAAACAAAAAACCCAAACTCACCACATACACCTATATTACTATAGCATAAGAGTGTATGAAGACTATCTGAGATTCCACAATGAGTTTTTATGTTTGATAATTAGAAAAAAGTAGCTCCAAGAATGAAGCCTGAAATGCCATTTACATAACTCTACTAGAATGCTATTACAGATTAGAGGTAATATTAATGAACATCAGAAGATGCACTCTTAGGTGAAAACTCAGACAGTGAATACAGCACAACCCACTGATTTTGGACAATTACTGTATTTCATTATTTTAGATGCATTCATCTGTACCCCTTCTCAAAATATGCTTACTTGGGATTTGTCACTGTTGTATCTTTGATGAATGTAAAATAGTTAGAAATATTTTTGTCGTAAGGCAGCCAACCATGAGTTCCAATAACGCAGTTCAGACTTGTTGTTACCTAAAAAAGTTCGATGAAAAAGTTGATGAAACCCAGAGGTTTATTTTCTGCTTGTCTTGATGCTAACGGCTTCTTGAAAACCTACCACAAAGGAAAATGCACATGCACCTCTCCCCAAACAAACAGACGAATAAAAAATCCCTCTCAGATGAGTTAATCCACATGTGGTACATAGAACCATATTAGAACAGCCTATGTTTTACCCAGGTTGGAGAAGTTGGGGTAGGAAGAATGGGAGGAAACAAAAACTAAAAATTCCAGCCAACAAACCCCTCTCAAACATTTAATTACAAGTCAGATATTTAGTTTAAGCTTCTTCTCTTCTCTGAATCTAATTGTTAATAGCAAACACTATTAAATAATTAATTATTATTAAGAAATAATACTTAATAATTAACACAGGAAGTTTAACATTGCACTACAGTTTCATTTCTGAGGAAGTAACAAAGGAATCTAAATATTCAAGGTTATTTTCATTAGATATTTATAAAAAACACAAGGAGAACTTTAGATGTGTCCAAATCACCTATGAACATAACACATTAAGCCAAGACAATGATTCTAACATACAAAATAGGAATATTGGAATATTCTTTCCTGAAAACAGAGGTGTTATTGCACTGGCCGGTGTCTAGGACTTATACACAGATGCAAATACAAACCCACTGTTCTCTTTTCATTATTTGCTATCTGCCATAGTAGAAGAACATGTCTTAGTGCAAGAGTTAGTTTTAGGAACAGTGCTAGCATTTGGAGAGTGCATGCATCAGATATGGCATAGTTTAATATATGGGTTGGAAAGCAGTGACAAACAATGACACCATTAATAACTCAATGCTGTAATTTTAAATCTGGGCTCCACTGCATTAGCAAATTGGTTGCTGCAGGGAAGTTGATCAAGTGGCAACTTACAATATGCCCCACTATAATTTACAGTCATGTCTCATCAGCTCTTAAATGCCATTCAACAAATCAGTCTGGCTTCTCCTTAGAAGACAAATATTTAACTTATAACTGACATTTGTCATAGGTTAAAGGAACACATTTGAAGAGGAACAGTTAGGAAATGTTTCTCTACAAGCTGCATGAAAAAAAATACACCCATTTGACTATCTGCAGTTTATGAACAGTATTGAAACATGCAACTCACCAAGATCTCTGGGCTTCCCTGAGAAATAAAGGAACGTGACTGATTCCTGGGGACAACAGCTTTGACAATGGGCACACCATCACTAATTCCCTAAGAGAAAGGACATGGGTTTGATCTGATTACATCCAAAAGCTAAAGGATAAATCTAGAACCTGTGCAGAGTAAGATCCAAAGCCTCTGGAATCAGTGTCAGACCCGTAGAGCAGCCTAAGGCATTGGTACACATCCATTCAGTTGGTACAGGTAAGCTTCATCACAAACACTGCAAATGAAACTCTGATCCCAATCAGGGAGCTTAACTACCAAGTTCAGTGAGTCCTCACACACCACCAGTGAGGGCTGCAGCTTTCTCGGTGTGGTGACTAATTTATTACTCAAACAACAGCCACACATGCAGCCAGCAGACTATGGGACTCAACTTCTATGAAAGCCAACTAAAAAGAGAGAGCTCATTTAATACACACTGCATTGTAAAATATTTTCTCTCAATAGGAAGTAAGTTTATTTTCATCTAGATTGTGACCTTTCTTTTCAAATGCATCAGAAGTTCCAGATTAGACTTCAAACAGTTTCAAGTAACACATCTACCTCTATGAAGAATGACTTCAGCTCAGTGAGGTGTTGGAAGAGATTCAGAGTAGAGGTATCACTTTTCGTTAGTCTTTGCACTACTTCTTCTGCTGACAGCCTTTGTGGATGGGGCTCCTGGGAGGGAATATTTGAAGGAGTAACAAATTAGACTAGTTTACCAATTTGTTCAATGCATATGAGATACTCAGTATCTTAATTGGAAAACAGTCTTAAGTACCTAATATTCCTTCTTGAAATAAATTAATTTATTTTGAAAATGGATTCTTTGGTAATGTGGCAAAAACTTAATGTTGCTAAAATTACAAACCATTACCTTACAAACCATTGTTTTTTCAGAAGTCCTTGTAACTCAGTTGTATTTAACCACAAAGATCTGGTTGAGAGGGAGCAAAAGAGCAGTACCTTTAACAGCTGACAGGGAGTCTGCCCAAAATTGTTTATCATCCCTTCTAAAGCCTTCCTTTCTTTCTCATCTGTTAAAGCATCCAAATCCACAGCCCCTGGATCACAACCAAAATGATGAAGAGTAGGGGAAAAAAAAAAAAAAAACAACAAAAAACCACAAAAACAAAATCCAAACAACTTATTAAGAACCAATATGATAAACTAACATTCCAAAAGTTAATTTACTTGCAGTATTATGACCCTTTACCTCCAGAAAAGTCTCAAGAAAATGCCTCCATTTAAAATACAATCTGAAAACTCCACTCTGCATGTGGAATTTTAAGTGTATCTGTCAGGGAAAGAACTGCAGGCCTTTATCTTATCAAATGAATTTAATATACTTCATTGCAAGCAACAAGCATGCAAAAACCATCCAAACGTTAGGTTTGAAGTTAACAGATTAAATTTGTCTCTAATACTTGTTGCTTTTAAGCAATGTGCCCGAACTTTAAACCACAAGAAAACCTCTTCCCACAAATGCGTAAGTTTTAAGCAAGCAAATAAGTGACAAGAAAACCCAATAACTTTTAGAAAAAAGACAAGAAACTGTAACAGCCCTCCTTAAAAAAAACTATACTTTGTTTTTGATGATACATTACAAGGTTTGCTGCCATATCTTATCTATAAATCTGCTGCCTTACCATATGCTACTGAATGCTACGCTCACAAATCAAGTGTCTTCTGTCTAATACTGAAAACTCACAAGCCTGATGACAATGACAAGAGAACATACTGCTTTGTACCTTCATAAGTACAATAATAGAACACATTAAGCGCCTCCACTGCAGCTGGTCCCCTCTGCTTGTAGCCAAAAATCAAATCTATCCATTCATGAAGATGAGCAGAAACATACTCGGATTCCTAGAAGGAAAAAATGCTCTTGTAAGAGCAAGAGAAATATTGCTCCCATATTGAATATTTTACTATTTTCTGTGGAAAAGAATCAATTCCTAAATTAATAGTATCCCCAAATTAGGTGTTTAGCAACGTATAGGGCAGAAGCATAAGAATATCCTTGTGTGTTATGGGCAGAAACCGCCAGGTAAGAGGGAAAATCAATACAGTGACACAAGAGATGTGCACTACTGCAATGCATATCTCATAACCTGCCAGCTCCCTAACACCAGGCAGAATCATCTTTAAATAGCAAAGGAGGCCTACTCACCTACCTCTGCATTTCATCTCCTAGCACAGCAAATGCCCAAATCATTAGTGCCCAAAATGCCCAAGAGATTAAATGCTCTTTTCAGCATTTTATCAACATGCACAGAGCTTTTAACTGGAAGTTCTAATGGTACTTGTAATGCCAAATGCAACCACAACTCTAGTTTGAATGCCATCTCACTTGTTTTACATTTAACAACATGCAGGTGCACTTCCTTTATGATTATGTCACACATATAAACATCATCTTACCAGAGCCTTCCTGTGTTTATAAATAAAGTCTTCTGGGGAGTGGGCCCACTTAGGCAGAACAACATCATTTACCACCTCTTTTGACATTTGAAGCTGGCCTAAGTTAAAACCTGGCAAATAATACAGAAAAGTTTTAGAGTTGCTACAAAATATTTCAAGTACCTCGGTTTCTCAATGAAGATTAAAAAAATCATTCTTTTCTCAATGCAAGAGAAGGAAGGTTGAAAAACTCTTAATGTAAATCCCTAATAACGCTACCATTGACACAGGAGACTAAGTTCTGTTCTGCATGTTTACAATTTCAAATAATAAAGGATAACGATTACCCAAAACATCTAAATGATTTTGAAGCTGAAGTCCCAACCATAAAAGTAGTATTAATCTTTTACACATCCATCTGTAAACATATCTGCATTTGCTTTACCAGGATTAAGAGTCCAAAACACTTCAATAAGGGTTGTTCATAAGAGGGGAGTTACTTAGAAGTTTAAATGGTTATAAAATCAAGGCTTTTAAGAAGTCTGAAATCTCACCAGCTATCATTGAAACAACTCCAAATATTTAAATAACTTGAAAGTGAGACTTCAGAGTTCCCAATTTTTCTAATTTAGAAATCTAGTAGATTGTAGCAGCACAAACACACAAATCTATTTTCAAATTGTACAAAGATAGAGAAACAAATCACTATACAATAAACGTGAATTAAAAAATGTCTAGGACTCTCATGTCAGAATCCAGGATACTGTCTTTTCAATCAGCATTATAATAATTATAATTATAATTAATCTCATTTAACTTTTGCTAAGTTTTTAATCAGTACTAACTATTGCTAACTTTTTCAAACATCCAAATGAGCATCTCTGATACTTTCCATTGGGTAAACACTATTTTTAGTCATCCTTAAGCCCACAGCCTGAATTTTAAACCATGTTTAGGCTGCTGCTTAACACAACTGGTATCTTCACTAAACAGTTTGAAGTCGGCATCATGATTAATGTCTACAATCACACCATAAAGTTTAAATAACAAGTGCTCCTCAGCATTCAAATGGCTACAACAATTATTTTCTGAAGAATACAGAAACAGTTTTCTGTGAGAATATTTTTAGCACTCCATTTACCATTTTGATTCTCCAGGAATTCTGGAAAGTAGAAGAACTCGGGGATAAGTTCTTTGACATCATTGGGGTTGTCCATGAGTGCCTGCCAGGTAGCAGGAATAGAGTGGAACTGTCTGTCAGCACAGTCAAATCTGTGGATCAGAAAACTCAGGTTAGGCTTTGATGGTTCCCTCAGTAAAATGACAAGGAAGAAGCAGAAGGGGCTGCTTATTTGCTCAGCATACCTGCCACTCTGAAGCTGGATATGAAGTGTTGTGAAAGGCTCGACCCGAATGAGGTAATGCATGACACCAGCAGCATTTGAGTAATGTGTGCCATAGTGAAATTTGTCAATCATCCCAAGAGGATCCTCAAAATTCTCGTATCTACAAGAAAGAAATCTTTGTAAATACAACTGAGACAAAGGCAGATAGGACTGATGACTTTATACAACAGACTAGCACACCCCACATGAGTAAAATGAATATTTACTAGTGAATATACTTGTGATGGTTTCCTGGAAGATTTAGACAATGTGTTTGACTGCGCAGGATGCAGAAAAGAGATCTTTTTCACACACATTCCTATCTCCTTTTCTACTAGCAAACTCACTCTACCATGCCACCCTCTGGCTGATACATTCCTCAGCCTCACAAGGCAGGTAAGAGAAATTCTAGTTAAATATACTTATAGAGAATCCATTTCATTACAGTCAGGATAAAGCCTAATCATTCAAAGGAAATTCTCCAAGTTGTCAGAAGATTTTGGAAGACACCTGACTGCAGTCTGGTATGACAGCACGCTCACTCCCCAAGATCACTACACTGCTGTATGGGGGTAAGTACCTGTTGCTGGTACCCACAGAGGACTTGCTGAAAGTCACTTGAGACATGTTTTATTTTGAAGCTAATAATCTATGCTTGAAAAAAAGAGGAAGCACAGATTTAGGATCAATGCTCTTAGCACAGGCAGCTCAACTCAGCAGTATGATTTCACATTCCTTATCTTGAAGCAGACATGGGACACATTATGTCTTTTCAAGCTGCTGGGCCACTAAATTGTTTCTACAGTCTTTCAGTTTTTCATCTACACAACTGAGAAACAACTGAAAATTTACAACAGTAAGTTTTGTCACTGCCATATAACCGAGTGCCATACAAAATAGTCTGAATACACCAAGAACAACAAACCAACTACATCTGCAAATGCATCTGTTAGGTGATAAAACCAGCTCCAAAAATTTTACTGCCACAACTTTATTTTTAAAATGTGTTATTAGCTTCAGAAAAGGCTCAGAAAAGACAAAGAAATATAACCAAGTGTTCAAATACATACTTCTCTTTCACAGTCTTAGCATTCTTCTCATTTACCACACCTATGGGTTTAGACAGGTCCCTAAATACTGCAGGATTATTCAGGTCCAGTTCTTCTGAGGTATAATCTCGTAAAATCCAGGGAAACTGAAAAAAAAAAGTAAGTCAAACATCAGACAGAGATGAAAAATACATCTTTCAAAACAAAAAACACATACCTTTGGCAAAAATTTTAAAATTAACTTTTTAATTACCACAGGATATTGAGCAAGGTCATTGTAAGTTCGTCCTGCCATGGTGTTCAGCTGAATAAGGTAGTCAAAGTTGGATATTTCTCTATTCACCCATTTCTGAAAGACAAAGAAAGATAAAATGGAATTCACTATATCATAAATATAATTATTGAAATTACACGCCTTGTCAGTATCTATCTGCCAGAGGATAGCACTGGCAAGTGAAAAGCACAAAAACTGTATGCAAGACCAGATTCAATTTCTCATAATAAAGCTTATTTTCTCTTTGATTCAGTGATTGTGCTATCTATATTTCATTGAAATCAGGTCCTGATTGGTGACAGTACTGTTTCAAATACAGAGCAGTGGACAATTGGCAGCCTTGGTAAAAAGGAAAAGAAAAATAGAAAATAAGAGAAACAAAAAGAAGGCAAGTATGCAGGCACTGATAAAAAGGAGAACAGAATTTGAAATCTAATTATTAGAGTGCTAAGATCAATAATTTATTTATAAATTATTCTCCCACTGGTTAACAGTACAGGTTAACAATTTGTAAACCAAGTTGTCTGTGCACCTTTGGTTGCCCCATTATTACACTCTAAACCAAAGAACAGACATAGCTGTGTTCAGAAGGGCTCAGTATTTGTCTGTTGAGTGATGGAGATGTGTCATGACGAATGATATTTTCTTTGTGTAAATATACAACTCAATAGTTTTTATTGTTAGAAAAACAAAGAACAATCAAAGTATTTCCAATATTTTAAAGTTATTTGTAAAGCTTCCTCCCTCAGAGAAAACAATTTTGGCATAAAGAGATGGAAGATAAAAATACATTCACTATATTTAAAAATTTTTCTGTGTTTATGGTAATATGGACATTTTGACATTTTCCTTTTTAACCAATATTACTAATTCACACTTAATCTTCATGTGGGTTTTGTTGACAGCTCCATCATGAAAAGAAAGCAAGGAAAATTATTTGCATATCTAGCGAAAGAAGTTTCAAAACAGCACTCAAGATCATAGACTAAAACCAGAAGCAAATCTGCCACATGCTTTATACTCATGTTAAAATCCCTGTCAATCACATCAGAGCCTGACTATACCCATTTACCTGACTGTAAACACAAACCAAACCATCCTAAAAATATGCACATTAAAGTTCAGGGCCAGGCTGAGGGTACAGAAGTTGGCAGCTGCCATCTAAACACTGAAGGACTCCTTCAAAAAGCAGAGGAATTCTTTAGACTGTTTAGCTGAGGTCTCTTACCTGCATCAGACCTGAGGCTTTGAAAAGCTCCTGTGGAGATCTGGTCCCAGAAATGTTTGGAGAGCGCAGGGACAATATCCGACTATACACTTTGTTTCGTACCTGTTAGAAAACAGCACCAATGAAACAATAGTCTGGAGACTGAAGTTGACAATTAAGCAACCTATCTGCTAATTTAAATGTGAAATAAATAGGACATAGTTACACTTTCAAGTACTTCAATCTCTTGCTGTTTAAAACATTTAGACATGGATAGATGTGACATCCTTCACATCAAAACCAATCACACAACATTTTCTAAGAGCTGTTCTTAAACTGACCTACTAGTATGTAACTCACCCTAAGTACTGAAATTTATCCTAGTCCCTCACAAAAAGGATCACTGATACTACCCTAATGGGAAAAAGGTTGACTGCTCCTTAGCTATGGAATATCAATGATTTCCAATGTTATTGTAAAAAAGAAGTCCCCTTTGATTTGTAATTAATTTCTTCAATCTTTAAAAAGATGGGCTTCAAAACATTTAGACTACTACTAATGTGATTTTAGTTAAATAATCATTCTGTATAAGAGAGAGAGAGAGGAAAACGGAGAATCTTGTTTTATCTATCTTTACACAAGTAATCAGTTTCTAGATGCCAGACTGCAGTCTGGCAAACCTTTTGCTATTAGTGTTATAGTATTAAGAAATGCACCAGACTCAAATACAATCACTGATCTTAAACTTCACCTTGAGCTTATTATATAAATCCATGAAATTTAGGAAACCCATACCTCCTTATTGAAGTTGAGGAAATAGTTGGTTTGATCTGTAAGGAAGATCTCCAAAGCTGACCTCCTCAGGTTGTACCGACGCAAATGGATCTCTCGAATTTGAGAAAGGTGCCACTTGAAATCAAAACCTACCCCTAGGAGGAACACTGTTTATTGAGTTGGAATATATATGAAAAAGAACCCTTTTCATATAGAAACAGTGCAGTCAGCCCCAATCACTTCAGAGTTATTTCTAGAAAAGGGAAGTCTTCTAGCTGACTTGATTAACCATTTTGCTAGGAAAATATTAACTTCAGATATTGTAGTGCTGAAAGAAATGAAGCAAGAAATACCTGAGGGAATGTAGAATTTGCTTTTGCTTTCTGATTAAAGACGTATTATAAATGTATTCTGTTGACAAAAAATATGAACCAACTCCTTTTGTTTTCTTAAACAGGTTGAAACAAACTTTTATGTTTAGATTTCCCAAAGGCCGAATATTTTGGTATATTGATTTGGAAAATTTTACTATTATTTGTCCAACATTTCACTTCAGTGTTTTCATAGCCAGCTGTGTGTGTTCTGTTGAAGTTCCCTAAACTAATACAGATGATTAATGCTTACATACTACTATTATTTTTTAATCAATGCACGAGTAAAACATTATTTGTCAGGGAGAACAGAGTTGCCATTTACAAAGCAAATTAGAGGTAGTAACTTTCTTTAGTCAGCAGGTTTTTCAGTAAGTTTTTTAAGAAATACTAAGAATAGTTAATCAATTTACCAGCTCAGAAAGTACAGTTCCAGACTCTTGATTCTGAAGGGATCAGTCAGCCACTAACCATCAAGTGCAGTATTAATTTTAAGTACAGCACAACTTGTCTCTTTACAATTACTTTGACACTACTTTTCAAAACAAACTCAGTGTACTGAAAGCAGAATGGTGAACTACACTGAAAATAAAGAGGTATTGATCATGCTTACCTTCCTCTTTCTCAATGCTACCATCAAAGAAATAGATGTGCTGGGTAGTGACCTCCAGCCTGCCTGGTATCACATCAATTATTGTAATGAGTTCACAGTCTTCAGACAATATTAGCTTTTCTTTCTGACTTTCCTCATCCTTCTCATCCCTGCAAAAACACCATTAAATGTTACAAGGTTGGGTAGATTATACTGTTGCTTAGGTCCATGAAAAGAGTACAGTTCAGAAAAGAATCAAATTTGAATGACATTCAAACTGCAACATAAACAATTATATAAAGCTGCTTTCATCAGCACTCTTGGGTGTTTCAGACTAGACCACAAACATCATTTCGTAGCATCACTCTTCAGTCTTGATATTTTGGTCTCAGGCACAATGGACTCGACTTCATCTGAAGCACGAAAACATCAGGCTGCTTTTCCCTTTCTTATTTAATTGTTAAGTGCTTAAGTTCTCTGGCCCAGAGCAGAGCTGAGTTCCAGTTCATGTGACTAAAGTTATCTTCAGGGTTATTTTGCTATAATCTACAGCAAGCATTTCATAACCTTTGAAGTACAAAATGTATCAGTACCATTCAGAGTGCCTACTCTCTACTGGACTTACATAGCACAGACATACATAGATGCCTGCACAACATGACACATCCAATTACTGAAGCAAAGCATTTTCTATCCTCCCTCAACTCCCCCTTCCCTGCTCTCGCTCCCCTGCCCTTTTCTTTGGTTGCAGTCACACAAGTGATGTGAAGGAAGCACAGCAGGCCTTCCCTCTGGAATGCTCTTAAACACAAGGCACTCTCCAGCACTTAAATGCCAACCACACAAATTTTCATGCTCTGCAGCTGACAGTGGAGTGAGTGACCATGGCAACTATGGACAAGAGGCAGCTCCAGTCTGGTCCCTGTCCTTACAGGGCAGATTGCCTCTTGAGAATTATAGTCAATATACATAGCAGAAAAACCACAACAATTCTGTAGCTTCAGCCCACCTGTGAGCAGTGAATCACTACTGGATTCTCAGAAACATCTGCTCTGCCTGCTTTTCCTTTCTCAGTGGTGACAATAACAAATCCAACAGTAACTTTGCTGGTCAAAACTGCCCTGGATTGAATTGTCAAGGACAGATAAAGAAAGAGGGAAACTTTGGATACTATTCAATTCTCAAAGTTGTTTCTCACTCCTTATCCCTAGCACATAAACAAATTACAATTGTTTATCCTGTTCTACTTACAAATTAGAACTGGCTGCTGTTTCTTCTTCTGGTAGTTCCAGAACATCATCTTCCAAATCACTCACTTTCACCTGCTTCACCACCTCCAGAAGCAGAGACTCACTAGAGGGCTGTGTCTGGTGCACACCTAGCATAAACAGACATAACAGCTCAGAACTTTTTCTGCTGCAATACTTTTGGAATTCTAACCTACCAAGCTTATCTTCTATAGCTGAATGTTGGTTTTAACCAAGTAAGAAGCAACCAGGCTTCTTAAATGTTTTTGTGGTTAAGTGGAACACTAAAAACAGTCCTTGAGCTACACTGAAAATTATGACAGTAGAAAGCAAACACAACACTGAAGAAAAATTTAACTTGAATTCTGATCAGGACACTTACAATAAAACATTTTGCAATGTTTTTCCAGACATTGCTAAAGCATGCAGATTTAACAGAAATGCACTGCATTTGCTTTTTGGTTATGGGAGTTTACAAGAGTGTTTTGAAGTTTTGTTTTTTTTGCTTGAGCCTTGATACCCAATACACTGAACTCAACAGTTACACCCCTAACTCAGCTGTTTGGCACACTTCTGAAACAAAGCATTTCATATCTACCTATTTTAGTCACAAATTCCAGAAGGCTTTGAATAAACACTGCTTACTCTGATCTCTGCTTCTTTCTTGAAGAAATAATCTCATACAAGAAAGTTGTATGACTTCTTATTTTAAAACAAAGGAGTTAACTTCCATTTATTGCACAACAAACCCCCACATTTCAATGAACCAGGGCAAAAGAATTCTACTCAGTAGGAAGATGCTGTTTCAGGTCAAAGAACTACTCTCATATTATAGATTTTCTATAGATGAAATTAAGAAAAATCAAGATTTAAGTATCTGGCATATACTGATTATTAAACATAAAGAGGAAAGTGGGTATCTTTCTTTGGTAAGAACTCAAATGAGATAGCAAATACAACTTTACCTAAATTATCTCTCAGGTCACTAGCATCCTGATGAGAGTTGAAGTTGTAATTCTGCACCAGTTTTAGCCTCATACGTGAAAAATTTTCCACATTTGAAAGTTTCCAGTGAACAGGACGCTGTTTCCTAGGAAAACAAGAATATTCATAAAAACAATCTGAATAGAGACCTACAGGAATGAACTGATTACAAAAGAGCGCATATTTAGAAAAATACTGGTCATCCACTTGTACATTGTAAAAAATAAAAGATTAAAATACAGTTAATTGCTTTTGTTTCACATTGCAGCTCTGATCATCACTCTATTTTGTAAACAGTATTTATTTTCACAGAATTAGCAAGGTTGGAAGAGATGTTCAAGATCATCCAGTCCAACTGACAACCTACCACCACCACAATCACCCCAAAATTACTTTCTAAAAAGAACCTTCCCTGACACAACTTGAGGCCATTTTCTCTTGTCCTGTCCCTTGAGACTGTACATCTCAAGCATGGTTATTGCAGTCAATCTGACCTGGTCTTAATCACATGAAACAGCCCTGTGAGCAAATTCCTTTTAAGTATCACACACAGTTTAGGAACTCCAATCTCACCTCTCAGCCCAAGGCCCTCGCTCAGAGAACAAGTACAGCTGGGCTGCTCTCCACTGTCTCAGTGTGGCTGTGTGCTGACTGCTGAGCTGTTTCAGCATGCTGTTGTACCGCAGATTCTCCTGCCGAGCCTTTCTGCTGAATGGCTCCACAAAGTGCTCCTGAAAGACCATTGCCAATAGATCTAGAACTGAATTAACTCTGATCTTAAAAAACAGTTTTCCAAGAGTTCTCATAAAACAAGAAGAAACAGAAAAGGTTTAGCGATAAAACATTCTGAAATTTTAAAGTAATACTTAGGAGAGAAATTTTTAAAAGCTTAGACCTAGAAGAAATAGGGGCAGACTTTGATCTAAAGATGTGAAGAAAGCACTATCAATGCTGAACCCACACTAAAGCAATTTTTCATTATCAGAAAAGCAGTCAGTATTAGAAATCCTACAATAATAGGTAGGACTTTTCTTAAATTCTGGTATTCAAGAATGTGACTCTCATTGTATTTTTCCTTTAGCTACTTGAATAAAATAAACCTACAAGTTTTGTTATTAAGAAAGCAAAGAGCTATAACTTGACTATGGTATTTCCTGTAATTACCAGTCAGGTCTAATGCTGAAACTCAATCTGGACTTTATATAGAAAGGTCAGTTTCGAAGCAATTTTCCCACACATTAAATAAGGACTGTTCACTGTTTTAATTGTACTGAAATAGGGTTAAAGAAAAAAACCCAAACAAACAGTGTTTTAATAATTCAAAACACAAATCAGAGTAAAAGAGGCTGCAGCTTATGGCTGAGCATATTTCTACCTTGCTGTATGAAAAGGAAGGCCTACTGTACTGAAATAACTTTGATTGCATATAAGACTCTTAATAGACAGAGCAGAATTAGCATATCCTAGAAGTGCATATAGTCCCACTGCCCATAAAATCTTATTACAATTAACCTCTTTACAATTACTTGAATTGGATCATCCTGGAATTAATTTTCTCCATATTTTAGAAGGCAAGTCTTGAGAGATCTCTTTTAAGAGAACCTTGTGCTCACTGAAAACCTTACCTGAAATTTAAGCTTACTTTCTCCTCTTTCCCGGTCTCGCTTGTGCATGTTCACCATAAATGCTTCATAACAATCTTTCCAATAAAGTGCCATCTGCTCATTATCATGTCTGAATGAATTCTCTTCATACTGCTTCATATTTGGAATAATCTGGTTCCACCAAAGCAAAATAAAATATACCATATGATTTCTGAATGGGTTCCTCTGCTTTAATGGCTGCAAAGAGGGAGGAAACGATACAAAAAGAATTAACTACTTACATATTTGTCAATATAAACTTGCCACTCATCAGATCTGCAGTATTCTTGAAAGTCCTCAAAGAAAGACGGGCTGCCATTGGTAGGAGGCAATGAAGGAAGGTGCAGGTTCATAAAGAGAAGTTCATAAATCTTGGATACCAATGTCCGAACAAGGGGAATCAAAAATGAGTAAGTTTCTGTCTTCTCTTCAATGGACCTACTCAAAATGCCTTCCAGCTTCCCCAGGAGGTAGCACGCTTCAGGCTGGCTCTCAATTACTTTGGTCTGAAGGAGGGTGTTTAGTTTAGCTGCTGCCATAGCACAGACCTACAAAAACAAACAGCAAAAAAATCAATGTGATCCTCCTTGAACAACCATCTTTTTGCTGCCACTCCTGCCTGCATATTCCCATCTTCAAACAGAAACCCTCTACCTCTTTCTTGTGCTCTGGAGGTGCACATTGACAGGACTGTAGAGTAAACCTGCAAAAGGTAAGAACCAATAAAACATCTTCCCAACAGAAGGATGAGGGACTACCACAGGTCTGCTCACTGGTATGAGCAGCTCTCCCATAAACCACAATAGTTACATCAAACATGCCCTTAAAACTCAAGCACCACTTGCAAGAATTTGCAACAAACCTGTAAGTTGTCTTGTGCAATGAATCCAAGGAGCAGCTGGACTTGTACCTGTGAAAGCCTAATTGCTTCTAGGCCAGCAGAGTACCAGACTGACAGGCTATCCATGAGAGTCACTAGTTCTTCCAAGAGCTATTACAGAAACAGAAAACTTGCATAAAATTCAAATAAATAAAATAAATTGAAATAAAAGCCACAATAACTACCCTAGCAGGAGACACAATAATTTCAAAGACCTGAAGAAAAGACTGCGTTCACAACTGCAACTTAACCAAACCCAGAAAATCATCCCAGAACACTGCAGTTAAACCAGTAATTTAAAGAAACTCCTGACAACAAAAATCTACCTACCCCAGTATGTTAAGCCAAGTATCTCCCCTAAGTAAAGCATATAGATATATATGTGTGTGTGTGTACAGGAGAGAGAGTATATATATGCTTATTGTTTTTCCTATGAATTAACTCCAGTAAATGCCATATCCTTAGAAAATCTAAAAGACTGCACTCTAGGAGGCACTTTTTTCTGTCAGGATTTAGATAGCCAAAGTGATTGAAGTCCTGTGAAAGGTGGGTATTCCCAAGGCAAACTGCACATTTTGCTGTCCAGATGTGTTTGTTTAAAACTAATACACCTTGATACATTCTCTAACAAATTATTCAAATGTAAAATCATTCTGACTGAAATATCCCATTTAGGATATTAGAATGCTTTAAATTCTCCATGGGCACAGTGGAAGATAATTTATGACAGTACTGTTTATTTTCAATTCAGAGCTGGCAAGAAGCACGACTCTTACTGCTCCAAAGTTCAGCTCTCATTTCTAATTAGGTTTCCCAACAGAAGGCAAGGCTTTTAACAAGAAGAAACTTTTTTAAAATAAGCAATTTAATTTTTTCATAATAAGCAATTTCAAGTTTAAAAGCTTTTAACTATGTTTACTTATAAGCAGGCTTTGGAGAACAGCATAGGAGTTACTGTGTTAATGACTCTTGACATTACACTTTTTTCTTAAAGAAAGTAGCCTTAAAAATATTTTTTAAGGATTTCTAGTGAAATAATGATGGTTTCCATATAATCTTTCTCCCCTTTTGCTTAGAAAAATTGAAAAGCAATAACAACTCAGACTGTGAAGGAAGCATGACCAGTGCCAGAGATTACATAGGTGCTGAGATTAATTACATGTGTTGCAATTCAAATATGGGTCAAAATCCAGAAGTGACATTTCCCAACTTGCAACCAAGAGCAGAGTTTTGGCTGGTCTTTCATTCAGGATGCTCAGAGAGTCGTAAATGCTGATAAACAGTGCAAGATCTGTTTAGGCTACAACTGCTGCTGTTTCATTAGCTCTTACATTTTCTAAATATTTCTCCAGTCTGAAGAAACCTGGATTCTCAGTAAAGAGTACCACTTACATGCCTATTTAATTTGCAAAATTAACTATATTCCCTGTGGTAAATATTCACGTTTCTATTCATGAAGGGGCACTCTAATCCATCCTAGTATAAATCCTTACCCTGTAATATCAGTGGTTTAAAAACATATGACTAGAAGGGCAACAGTGTCCAAACCAACCACTTTCTTGTTACCATTTCAGCGCATATACAGTACTTCCATTATGCAGTTACTGTACCTTCTCTGTCCATAAATTTGAATTAATTAGTCCTTCTGCCTGCAGGAAACCTTGTACAATTAGCAAGAGCTTGAAGGCATTTTCAGCATGTGCAGGGAGAGCTTTTGAATCTCTGTTATCAGTGACTGACCATTCTAACATTTTCTCCAGCAAGCTGCATGGAAAACAAAATCCCAAAATAAGCATTACATGTTCCAAGTGTAAGTGGCTTTTTAAAAATCCAATTAAGTATTTAACTGAATCTCTCAGTCTGCACTTACATAACTGCCATCTTCTTGATAAGCCAATGAGATAAAAGCGATTGAGAGACTCATGAAAACAGTGATAGTTTTAAAACCTTCTGGCCACAAGACAGTCCTAAATTTGTACTGGAATATATTTCTGACAGTAAGTGAAGAGACAGCAGAGAAAAATACATCTTGTTGGGAAACACCCACCCCTTCCCAGCTTCACTCATGTCCCTCACTTCTGTTTACCCTCAAAAGGGATGAACTGTACACTCACTTGAGTTTTATTTCATCAGAAGGCTGCAGCAACTCGTTAGACATCCCCAGTTTGGTGAGAGCAGAGAACACCTGTCCTCTCTCAATCCAAGCATCATCATCAGATCTTTCAATACCTTTCCACATTATACACAGTAGGATGTCTGTAAGTAACTGTACGAGTTCATTATCATTCCCCTACAAAAGAAGCAAAATATTTTAAGTCCTTCTAGTATAAAAAATCCTCAAAACATTTCTTATTCATCACAACCCCTATGCTTTCATGTTTCAACATCTGAAACTTTGAGGTTTTTTTAACACCAAAGCTATCTCAACTGCACAATCCAAAAAGAAGACACATAACAAAAGGTAGTATCCCTATTCACTATAAAAGCCATATGAGCCATATTTCTGTTGGATGATAGGAGGGACAAAAAAAGTAATAATCATTCATTAGGCAGATTGAAAGAACAAAAAGAAATTTCCAACAGTTGGAGAAACCAGTCACATAGTTACTTACTCCTTGGCTTTCAAATAGAGAAAGCTCAGCAGTGAAGCCCACATCATTCGTAACACCCAGCTCTTTGTCAGGCTGCCCGGAGAAGGGCTTTGTGCTCTCTGTGGGTGAGGGAGTGCTGGGCTGGCTGTCTGTCATCTGATTGCCAACATCAGCCAGTTCATAAGAGTCAACACTGGACAAATCTAAACTCAAATGTGAAGGATTACTGTGCCACAATTCTTCTCGGCCCTCCGAACCAAAAGACATCTCTGCTGTGGATGCATCTTCCAGTGGCATAACAGAGAAATGGGCAGGGACATCCAGGGATTTGTTATCTTCTAAACTCCACTGATCAAACAGACCATTAACTGATGCAAAGCTGCCAGCTTTCTCTGTCTTATCAGCTTGATGTTTTTGAAGCTCTTCGGTAGGAGGCTTTTTCTCCTCTTCCCTGGAGGAATCAGTCCTGCTCTCCTTAAAGCCAATCCGGATCTCGGAGTTTTCTTTCAGGAACAGTCTAACCAAAGTGTCCTGCCAGCCCAGCTGCTGAGAAATCTGCTGTGCTGCATCCAGTTGGGAATGCAAAAGGTGCAAAATCTAAGGACAGAAGATATCCCATACCTACACATTAATTTTAGCTTGTAACTGCATCCGTCTATTCAATGAAACATTTTACAATCTTACAACTTCTTTACTTTTCTTTCAACCTTATATAAAGAGCCATAATTGGCTAATAATAAGCAAACCAGCCATAAAATAATTTTTCATCATAAAAATATGTATTTGAGAAAAAAGAAAAACAAAGTAACACATTCTCAGGAGTAGGAGAGAAAATAAGCTATCAAAGTATACTGGTAAGTTGCTATATTTCAGCAACTCTTCTGCAACATTTCCTTCAAAAGCCAATTATCTCAATAAATAATCCCATTCACCCATAGTCTAAAAAAATTTTCAAGTAGAAAATATGCTTGATTAGGAACTATTAAATATTAAATTTTAAAAATTGCAGTATTAATAACTTACTGATAGTGTACATTATCGTTTCATTCTTCATTTTGGGAAACCTTAATAGACTGTACGGGGCCTCACAGCTGCATTTAATACTAATTCCAGTGATACAAGCTTTGAGAAAATTCAGTAATTCAAGGAGCCTACTATCTCAAACCTGTAGAAAATACAAGCTATTTGGGAATCATGATAGAGGCTTCACCTTCGTTTTGGCTTTTAAAAGTCCTTGAGTACACAAAATTCAACACTAAGCGACAGATGGGTTTAATTTTTGAAATAAATCATTGCTAAAGAAAACAGTAACAACAAATACTGCCACTGTTTTTTAAAGAAATAATTTAGTTATCACACTGTACAGTTTATAGGCTTGAAGGATGGTATTCCAGTTCTAAAGAAGACAACTAACCTTTCTACAGATAATGACTCTCATGTTTATATCTGATCTATGAGCCAGATACACTACAGCTAGGAGATCTTTGTAATTCACAGCAGGATCTGTAGGGAAGAAAGAAAAAAGCCACCATAAACAATATCACACAAGAGAATGTAACAGATAAATATTACCTTGGAAGTTATGACTGCATCCAGGGATAATAAAAAGAACAAACTTCAGTGAACTAAGAAAATCTTAGCTGAGACTAATAGGAACTCTGAATAGAACAGCTCTACAAGTAACAGCTCTGGCTTTCCTCAACACAACCCAGGTATGTTTGCCCCTGAGCAGCAGAAGTGTGCTAATGTCAGACACAGCACTTGCCAATTACCTGCATAGAGAACTTGGTTAAGAAGGTTTTTAATAAGAGAAACAGTGACTGGTGATTCATTCAGGAGGAGTCCCAGCCCAGAGTACCCCACTTCTCTGAGTCTCATCCGGTGCTTGCTCCGTTCATAAACTTTGGTACATTTCAGCATCTCTTCCACGATCTGTAAGGAAAAGTAGACACATGCACAGACTGAACACAAAAAAGCATCCAGATCTCTCAAACTTGTGTACGATATAACATGCTGGTCCACAGTTTTTAAAGTTTATTTGGTAAACTAACTCAAACAACATGGATTGTTTTTTTAAAGATCCCAATACTTTATTTTAAGAGAACACTAATTCCTTAGTGACAATGCCATCTAGCTAACATTAGAGAAAAGAAAACCCCAAATTTGGATGATTAGTATCTTTGTAATTACACACATTTCTGCCAGACCAATGAAAAACACAAATTTATGTTCAACTGATTAATTTAGCAACATGTAATTCAATTCATTACCTTGAACACAAGTTCTCTAAGCCTGTCAGAGTATCTTTGATGCAACAACAGAGCATAAAGAATATCAGCATTCCCTGGTTCAAAGAGCAATAAAAAAAGCTGGTCTGGGGTTGGACTGGAATGAAGTAGGCTGAAGAGAACGTCCAAAATTCCGCAGAGCTACAAAATTAAGACAACCAAATTAATCTCCAGTTCATTCATATTTCATGCTTTGTTTTAGGAAAATTTTCTTGGTTTTTAAGTTTTACCTTTGCTGGTTAATAGACGTTTTGTTGCTCAGTATTACTGCATTTAAGCAATTTTTAATACATTTTTTCTCTCTATAGAATACCTTATCAAATTAAGCAGAGACACAAAACAAGTTCAAGTGCTGCTGATGCTACAAAATAGAAACTACATCATCACTACTCCTGGTCAGTTGAAAGTCAATTCACTTGGTTTTGTAAACTAAGATAACTTTTCTAATGGCACATCCTTATCTTACCTACATCTAAACAGAACCACACATCAGTTACCATTTTGCTTGTGGTCATTTTCTTCTTTGCTCACCCTTCTTTTAAGCACACAAGGCAAGATTTGCCAAGATGCAAAACCAAAACATGTCCAGTTTAAACTATTAATTTATGCCATGTTGCATACCTGCTCCTCGTCACTGGTGGCAGCGATGTATCCTACAATGCTCTGAATTTCTTCATGTGTTCCACCTTTGCTCAGGAAATATTTGATCAGTCCATACAGAGACGTCCGTATTGTTCTCAGGTCATCAGGAGCCAAATCACTGTCTTTACATCCAGTCCTGTGCACCAACAGACCAGAAAGGCAACCTAAGGAAGTTCCTCATGGCTCATTAATAGCAATTTGATGGTGCCAGTTCGGTAATTTTTCATCTACCCAGGCATCATGCACAAGTTTTCCATTTTTACTGAACTCAAGCAACTGAATAGTAATAAGCAGATCAGACTTTGCAAGTCTATAAAAGCCCAGAAATGTAGACTTGTACTGATCTGGATATAGATCAGGATTGCAGGTTCCTACCTCCCATAGGAAACAGCAAAGTCTCTAGCCAATCTTCCTCAAGCACATAACTATATTCATAAGCAGATATAAATCATCAGCACTGAAAGGTTAAAATTTTAAATTTCTAAAGAAGTCCTACTTCAAATTCTAAAAGTATTTAAAAGAACTTAAAATGCTGAACATTTTAAAATGGTAATAATCTACAACTTAATTTGCATTGTTGAATATATGTCCTACAATTTTGTAGTTTTAATTATTCTTACAAGCATTCCTAGCATCACTGACAAACTTAACGTAATCTTAGCATAAAAATTCAAGGCAAGGAAAATAGTAAGTCAAATGGGAAAAAAAAATTAGGCAATTTTGTAAATTAAATAAACCATCAAAATCCAACCTGCAGTTTTATTTATTTTCTCATTAGAACAATGGTAAAAAAACCCAAGAGTCACATACAATAAATGAGGGCTCAGAAGTAGTAAAACTCATACCCATAATAAATCCTGAGTGTGTCTAGAAGAAACTGCACACCATACTTCTTTCTGAAGAGTCTTCTACTGTCTTTGATGATTGTAGAAAGATACTGTATATGTCCTACAACATAAAGTTTTCTTTTAGAACCAAGATAAAGATTTGTGTCATGTGAATAGTCCTGTGTCTTCACACAGTTGCCCGAGGCCAAGAGCTCACCGATTCTGAAGGGAAAGTCACCACTGTTCCAGATGCTGAAGTCAAAAAGTAAGTGGTGATACATCTGTTGCAAAAGCTGCACGTTCTTTTCTACTGAGACTTGTTCTATCAACAACTGTACAGCCATCAGGACATTCACATCCATTAAGATGCTTGGCACCTTGCAAAGTAACAACAGGTGTTAGGACTCAAATTACTGAATGTCCTAATAAAATCTGATTTTTAAAAATGGAAGTTTCTTTTATCTTCTACAGCAATGTCTGCTCCATTAAAACAATACAATAAACACAGAAGTAGTCTCATTTGAATAACCAAACAGCACAGTATCTACCTCAAAAAAAGTAGAACATGAAAAAAAAGAATCACTGTATTTCACTTTGCAGATAAAGACCAATTTCTCACATCTTTTTGTTTTTCAGAAACCCAAGGAAGAAAACACTTATGAAGGAGGCCTTTAAAGGCTGCCGTTCTGGCTATGCTTCAAAATAATCAGGACCTCATCCAAAAAATTCATTACTAAAAGATATTTCTCAAGTTTGCTCACCTTCTGTAACAAGGCTCCTAGCGTGGCAACTCCATGGGAGTGAATGAGATTTTCTTGATTAACATGATGTCCCTGAATAAAGTGTTTTAGCATCAAGATGAAAGTTGCAACTATGTTCTTCTCCAGACGTGCTTCTGCAGAACAGAACAACAGTAGCAAAAGTCTTATGGTTTATCATTAGATCACTGATTAAAAATAGAGGGGGAAAAGTAAAATCAAGTGTTTATATTCCTCACTATTTCCTGAACTTCTCAACTCCTGCTCCTTAGCTGTAGACTGCCCTTAGATTTTTCTCCTGTGCAGGATCCATGACAGCCATTCCATGCCTCTCCAGGACAAAGTGATACAAAGTGATCCCAGTCCTGACTTCAGTTGCTTTATCCATGGCTGTAGGTTACAAACTTCTTTGTTACAATCTTTTGCATATGCTGCAGTTATTTTCCCTCTGTAATTGCAAACTGACACTTTCTAGCCATGGTATGCAAAACAATGAGAGACAGAGAGAAGATCTATTTTTTTTACTTTACTCCACCATATCATCTTTGAAACAGACAAAAAAAAAGAGTAGCGTTTTCCCTTGCAAGTTCAGATTTCTCAGTGGTTTTTGTTAAAGTCAAAATTTATTCTCAATTCTTAAGCATCCTTTCAGTTTCTTTTTATTTTAATCCAAAATGTGACTACGTGTGGAAGAGGCAGGAGCCTGAATATTTTATTAGGAAAATATAAGTTTGGCTAAAGGCTAAACAGCACAGTTCTGATGCTGCTATCCCCATGTGGCTGTGAGACCCAGCACTCAAGCTGTAGAAAAGCTTCTCCTGTTGCAATTAGTAGGTTTTACATCAAACATAGTTTCTCAAAATAGTCAGAACAGAAATTAAAGCAATGTCATACCTTGACACCTGTAACAGTAAATCATTAAAAGAAAAATAATACCATTAAATATATCTATACTTGAAAAATGTTATATTATTTTTAATATAGTGCTGATCTCCTGGTATTCACTATCCATGTCAGATATCTAGGAACAGAAAGAGCCTTTCAGCTTTACATAGATGCTCTGGAAAATCCAGCACATAATGAACAGTGTTCTGTCATTCAAAAATGTACTTGTAAAATCAAGCTTAAAAATTAGTTCACTTCAGCTTCACTTCCTTACCTGATGCCTTTGGGGATGAAAACACCACCCAGTCACCCTCCACAGGAGTTACTAGTTCTGGAGGCAGAGTTTCTCCTTCAGACTTCTCAGGCATCTGTCCACCAAGAAAGCTGATCTGCTCCAGCAATGGAAACAGCACATTTATTCCACCAATACAATTGATCATATCCTGAATCAAGAGAAAAGGCAGAAAAACATCACCATAAATAAAATCCCTTCAACTGTAGCAAAAATTTACTCAGCATACAGGAGTACTCACAAACAAATCAGAATGTCTCACAGGCCACTTACACATGGGCCATCCTGTCAGCTCTTGTTCTGAAAGTACATTTTTTACATTTCTTTCCTCCTCCCCCCATACAAATGCTGGAAACTGAAGGATACAAAACTTAGAAAGAATCTTCTCCTAAATATATTTGAAAAACAGGAAAAACATGTCTCTGATTTATAAGTTACTTGCAGCAAGCAGTAAGAGAAGGGTATAAGATTACACACATCTCTGCTTTAATCATCTTCCTGCAAGATTTCAACCTCAGGCAGTTAAAAAATAATACAATTTTATTATGTTTTTTGAAATAAGTCTACACATACATCAATTCTAGGCCTCTCCTTAAATGTCAGGTCTCCTAAGTCCCCTTTTTTCCCCTCCCTCTCACAAGCAGAGACAGCACAAGACAGCCCCTGGAGGTGTTTAAGGACACTTAGTGCCACAGTCTAGTTAACAAGATGGTGTTTGGTCAAACGTGAGACTTGATGACCTCAGAGGACTTTTCCTATTTAATTGATTCTGGATTCTGTTATTCAAACAATGCTTCTTGTGGTAAGGTATAATATACTCAAATCTCAGGATTTTTAGAAGTGATTCACAACCACTTCAAATCAATTCAAAATCTCTGAGTATCTTGCTGGTATCTTGCAAGGTATCTTGCTGAGATACTCAGAGACACCCACTCATTTCCCCAGCTTAGTCCAGAGATAAACACTGTGGAGTCCAAGTACCCATTACTGGGCAAAGAGAACAAACTGAAGTGTTTTAGAACTATTCGTATCATAGCAAAACTAATAAGTGTCTGAATTTTCTTAACATCAGTCTCAGCAAGTGATTGTAGAGATATACACAGTGGATATGTACAGTGTAGCTCAAACAATATTTCCTCATTAATTAGTTTGCCAGTACACTCAATTGTTCACTGTTCTTGGAAAAAAAGTCTTATTTATTGTTCATGCATTTTCCTCAAGATGAAAACACATGGTATTCTACTACGGTATTCTACTGACAAGTCACAAGTGTTAACTAAACCCTACTAATCTTCATCTAACTCAGAGTTTATGACAGTAAGAAAACCATGACAGAATTCCCTAGAGATTGCAAAATGCTCTTGATACACAACATGCATTCAACATTATTATGAAGAATAGTCAGCTACCACAAAATATCAGTGGCCCTCATAAGTTTTCAATAAATGTAATGTAAATGCAACGCTACTCCAGCTACAGCATTAGCCTATGAATTCTCAGTATAAAAACATGCTGCATCTGTTAAATGTAATTTGCATTATGATAATAACTTCCAGCATTCCAAAAGTTATATGAACACAGACAACCACTGTCATTTTTACATCAGGTTCTGCCTCTTCACAACACATTTACCTTGATGTCCCAATTCACTACTTTGTTTCCAGTTAGTCTTCCATGTAAAAGGTTTGCAGACAGGTCAAGGCAAATTGGGTTTCTGCAGGCCTGTTAAACAAATTAAGAAGCCATGATACCATCTAGGAAACAAGTTACAGATGCTTGAACACAAGATTTTGTGCCAATGTGTTGATATTAAAGTATTTAAACAACATGAAACCCCTAAAATATAACATACGCCATTTTAGATTTGACATTCTCTATCGTACAAGATAATTCCATCCTTTTGCCAAACCTACTCTGTCTGCACAAGACGACAGTTAAGGAAAGCTCTCACTGCTCCTTATCTTCCCAGAAAACCACAGTGCAAACACTGAAAGCAATGCACACTGTGTAGTCAAACAGAAATCATGTCCTGTTTCATACCTTTGGTGTATAATGAAGGAGCACCTTACTGGGGAGATCTGCTACTTCAGCCTCTTGAGACTTCCATGGAGTTAAACAGTTTGGACCTATAAATAAAAGGTATATAAAATCTTATAACATGTATTTAAGAGTCCACTAGTTAATGTTGCCCTTTACAAATATTATACTACCAAACTTGTTGGAAGAACAAATAGGACAGTCTGAACTGTATCTATTTGAGACATGCTTTGAAGGAGAGTTTCTGTGACTTAAATCATTCATTTCATAGGGTCTGCTTGAAAGGAACACATTCTATATGAAAAGCTAAACTGCACAAAGAAGAGGTGTTTAAATACCTTCAAACAGCTCTCATGTTTGTCTTTACAAATACCTATCTCATATTTGTCACTAATCTCTGTCATCGAGCCGAAACGCCCAGAAAAGGAGTAACCTTCAAGATAGTTTTTTTAAGCAATATAAAATATTTCCTTTAATAGATGCAAATGTTTTAATGTCCATCTGTAACAACCTTGAGTCATTATGGAACTTAATACTTTTCACACTTTGAACTGTACAACATAGTTTTCACAGTATTTTCTTTAAAATGACCACTTAGTTATTGATTCTTATGGAAAAATCCTCAAGCATAAACCACCTTTAAGTGGCCTAACAAAAAAGGGCAATACTTAAGAGTCTCAACTGTAAGCATATGTAGGCAAACAGTAGTAAAAACTCAGAATTTACAAGTGAAATTATTACCTAACATTTTAATTTTGCAAGTCTGTACATATGACAAACAGAAGAGCTTATGCAAATATAGTATTTTAAAATCAAACTTCATAACATGATTATTAAATGTTAAGCTTATTTGCTTTAAAGCCCTCTCACTTAGGTCAGTTCTGCAGCTCTTCTGGATTGCAAGTTCTTCATTATGCCTGTGAGCAAAGCTTAGTGGGGTCTTGTTCATAACTCATCCCTTGCACTTTGCTGAAACCAGTACAATCACCACGTACCTGCTAAATATAATGCTTTCACCTGAGAAGGCTGCAACGCTTCATGGAAGATAATAACTGATCCAAGTTGGCCCTCCAAAGATGTTGGACAACCCCATTCACTGTCCTGAGTCCCTGCTGAGATCATTTTGGTGATGAACTCTGGTTTTCCAAGCACCCCACCCCAACCTCCTGTAGCAAGAATGCCCCCGAGCGACGTCCGATGGGGCATGACTGGGGAGGAGAAAGGCGGATCTGGGATCTGAGATGGAGGAGGAGTTGTTGTTCTTTGACCAGCTGAACCAATGCAGCAAGAAGTAAAAGACTGGAGAGTGGTTCATGGAAGAAAGAAAACAAAACACACACTGTAAATCTAAGATTTAAATCTGAAGACTGCATCTGGCAAATCTGAACTAAATAAATGAAACCACAAGCAACAAGTTCTGTCAAGCCTTGAAAAACAAGCAATCCACCACAGTAGGCCAAAAAGTAGAGCACATACTTCTCATAACAGGAGAGAATACCCTTTTTCCAACTAAGAGCCATTTGGTTACTTCAAGTGCTGCATGACCTCTGGCAGGAACACAGCCAGGAAGGACAGTGCTCCTGATACCCCTCTGTAAATACTCCTCTTCTAGATTATATTCCAAAATACTAACCCAGCATGTCTGCTACTGTGCGTTTCTCATATCAGTTAGTCCACTCAAACAGAGACTCTCATGGCAAGATTACTTACCCTACTTTTAGTTACCTTGAGATTTACAATGTTTATTCTACAGATGGGCCAAAACCAGAGTTTTACCTTGAAATTAAAACTACACTTATTCTCATTTTTAAGTTTTATACTGATTTTAGCATTACAGCACCAATTTAACTGTTTTCTCAACATACTTAACAAATATCAAATTAGAACTTAAAAAGAAGGAAGAATGTTGGGTGCTGTAGCCCAGTTTAATATAAATCTCTTTCCCAAAAGGAATGAACAAAGCTTACAGAGGAAATTAAACTCATTTTGATGGCTAGTGTATTGCTAAATGTGTACACATCCAGAATGGTTAGATTAACTGCATGTGAAGTGCTTGTTCAGTCACCAAAGGAATAAGGAACAGCATATTAAGGAAACATTCAAAAAACACAAGTAAAAATAAATGAAAATACTGAAAATAACAGGGAATATTCCTCATTGAGTACTGTTACATCAATCCTACTGGCAGAGCTGCCATTTATTATGATGTCACCATAAATTATGCCATATGCTCAAGCAATTATTTTGAGGAAAACCCTACGATTTAATCAATGTCATCTGGTAGAGGTTTTTGCTTTGTTTTTAAACTGAGATGACTAAACAAGCATTATTTAATGGTTAGTTACACTCCAAAAATATATTCTGGCTAGTATCCAAAGCTGAACATTATTAGCAATCGACTGAACTCTCATATGAGAGCTCATCCTACCAGGGAATGGCTCAGAAAGGCACTTACTTCATTCATTGCAGGGAATCGAAGTGGGGCAGAGACCTTCTGCTGTCCATTGACATAGATATACACAAGGCTCTGACCAAAGGGCCTCTTTCCAGGCACGTGAACAATAGCTATGTTGTGCTGGTTAAGCAAGAAAAAATAATTAAGTCATTATTAAGAGCAGGGAAATTACTATGTGAAACTATTTAACTTTATCTCTACTAAGTTGGTGAGGAAAGCACTTAAAATAAATCCAAAGCATCAACAAGACTATAAGATCACCTGCTGCTTCCATTTTAAAGTAGTAAGTGTAATATTTACATATACACAGGTTTTTGAAGAGAAAGATACAACTCCTTTATAGTAATGCACATCAGTTCCTGAGTACAGGAATAGAAAAGGGTAAGGCAGAAACAGCACCACAGCTGATTTGTTCACATAGTACCACAGCCACCTAATGCTTGTTTTAATTTAATATAAAAAACTTCTAATGCTGTAACAAGCTTAATCAACAAAAAATGCCTAATACACATGCACAAATTAGCTCAATCAACAACTAATCTATATGAAAATTGCTTGCATTATTTGAGATTAAATCTGCTCTTATGCAATGAATTACTGCAATATTATAAAACAGACTTTTTGTAAAATGATCAAATAACCATAATTTTGAGTTCTAAGCTAACAATACAATCCCAATTGAAGTGTTTGTCAGTATCAAATCTTACCCAGAGAGAGTCAAAGAAACAGTGGTCAGGCAGCATCACTGTTGCATATTCCCTCTTCGTGCACACTGCAACCACCAATACCCCCGAGCATGTAATGAAGGCTTCAAACCCCATACCACTTGCTGTAAAAAAGCTACAAAAGACACACAATCAAAGCCTTGCTTCATCAAAACTACCACCTAACAACACATTCATTATGAAGAAAATCCACTCAAATTGCTTGGTGGTAGTCCAATGTTTACTATGTGACTGCCATTTCTTATTTAAAAAAAAAAAAAACCAAAAAAAACCAAAGACATTTTGTTTCCTTCTGTTAGTATCCAAAAAGTAAAATTATATCAAGAAGCATTCATGTCAATATGCACTATTTAAGCACCATGAAGGTCCCTTCTCACTTGTGCTCTTACACAAATCCAGACTTCATTACCTTTACACCAAACTGCATGAAGGCTGTTCTGGTTTTGACTGGGGGGTTGGAGGGATTGGGTTTTGGTTTTTAATGTTGTTTTTTTTAAGCAATGAACCTTACCACAATTTGGAGTTATGGATATTGAAACTGTAGATGACAAGACATTACAGCAGAGAAACTACACGTTATTTCTGTGACAGAACTTGGCTCTGGTGACAGCTGAAAGCTCTCCCTTTCCCAGACTAAGCATTAAGCATTGCCTTGGATGAAGACAAGCAGAAGCACCACATGTCATGGTGTACCATATGGCACAGATGGCCTACACCTGCAGGTTGCAGCAGTTACAGTAACTGTACCTATAGAGCTGCTTCCTCTTGCCGCTTTTGCCGCCTGTGCCGGGGTCCACGCGGTCCTGGTCGAGGCAGAGCCAGGCGCTGAAGGAGAAGGAGGAGCCCGGCCAGCGGTGGATGGCGGGCAGGGCGATGCCGGCCATGCTGTGGTGCAGGTTGAAGTACTGCAGGGCGCAGGCCAGGCCCTGCTTCCGCGCCATGGCCAGCAGCGCGCGCAGCACCGGCACCACGTACGGGTGAGCGCCCCGGGGCTCCTCCGGCCGCAGCAGCCGCACCAGATGGAGCAGCTCCTCTGAGCCCATGGACTGGCTGCCCAAGGAGCCCAGCAGGGCAATCAGGTTCTCTGCACAAGTGCGGTGGAGCACCGAGTGGGAATTGAGGGTCTCGATGATACGGATGACCATGTTTGCGTTGACGCACGTGGCGCGGCTCTGTCTGTCAATGCAGCAGATTCGCCTCAACCAGTTGGAGATGAAAATCTGCAGCTCATGTGATTCTAGTTCTGGAAGCCACTGGATGAGCAGCAATAAGGGCTGGACATTACTAATGCCTAGTATCCCAACAGCCATGTGGTCACCTTCAACAGCCTGAAAAACAGCAGGGAACTCAGACACGAAATACAGTAAGACAAGACCAGAAGTACTGTTGAAAGACGTAAGCATTTCTGCTCCAAAGCAAGCACAGCTCACCATATTCATGAGTTCTTCCAGCAATTCCTGTGACGGCTGACCCAATGATTTCAGTACCTCATATATGTGTGCATACCCAATCCTCTCCTTGAAGACCTCCTGAGGATAAAAATTCCAGTCTCACTAACAAATAAAATGGACAATATCTGCTTTTCTACTGCAGCAGGTAGACAAGCAACTTTTAATTTTAATTTAGACAATTTAATGCAATATTAGACAAATAATAATTAGAATGTAATAATTACAGGTTAGAAATCTATTTTTGATAACCTGTTCATTCTACAGCTTCTAGAATG
This sequence comes from Illadopsis cleaveri, assembly GCA_013399915.1. Lineage (NCBI taxonomy): Eukaryota > Metazoa > Chordata > Aves > Passeriformes > Timaliidae > Illadopsis > Illadopsis cleaveri. Next base: position 153,719 of record VXBB01013318.1, read on the forward strand.
CTGCAGATGAGAAGCATTTCACTGCAGCACACAGATAAATAAAAATTCAAAGTTGTATTTTTTTCATTACCTATAAAAGAATATAACTACTTTGGTATAATCCAAATGTTAATAACATCACAAAGAACAAATAGTTTCATTTTTCATCTTTTTAGTGCAAACTATTGCATGAAATGTTTACATTGAAACGCAGAAGTATTCAAATATTAATCTTTCAGTAAAAGATTTTCCTAGACCAGATTAAAAACCACTTGTCCTAAACACTTAAAAAATTAGAGAAGTGCTTGAAGGAAGTTTTCCTGAAAACTAATTGATTTTACAAGAAAAAAAAAAAAATCAACCAGCAAAGTTCAAATGGTAGTATCCCCTTATGGTTTAATTATTAAACAGCCAACACATTGTATGGAATGGATATTCTTCTCCTGGCTATAGTCTGTGCTGAAATTTTATTTTTTTTTAAAAGGCATAAATCTTCCAGCAGAAGTGAGGTGATTACTTAGGTAAATATGGAAAGAAAAAATACATATGTTGCAGTAAAAGTACAACTAAAAACTTTGACTCGTGAATCCCAGCTAGTCCCCACCTCCAACATACAACTCTTCCCAGGCTTTCCAGAGTCAGTGGAGAAATAAGTTTTTTCAGTATGCTCTGCAGGAGCATAAGGGCTCCTGCTGTCTCTCCCTTAAGGTGTACTGCAAGTAGCAACAAAATAAATGATTCCCACTCTTCCTTTATCCTCCAGTGTACAGTCACATCCCTTTAACTGTGCCAAGTCAAGGGAATCATTCAGCCAAGGGTTAAATTTAATGAACTCAGCAATCCAGGAATAAATATACTATTTTTCCATGGGCTTAGCTTCCAGCCAGAATCACAAACTAACCACAACCTATCCATTTACCAAATCACACAAATAACTACCAAGGAAGGGCACAGGGCGATGGCATGACCACCATCTGGATGCAACACTGTCCTGGATTAGTTTAAAGCCATGTGAAACTACAACATAAACAGTTGCCAGAGAATTCCTACAAATACCCAGTGAGTCTACCCTATATATCCATGGGACAAGTAACAATGTACTTCCTCTACAAAGGTTCCATCTGCCACCATACTCAGATCTTCCAGTTTTGGCAGAAAGATGACTCAGTGTCCAGCCATTAGACACATATAAAGGGATAAGGAATGCTAATCAGCTATTCCTATCTGGCATGAATGTGTGACCACAATCTGTTCATCTCCATTAGCAAGACCCACCAAGGTATTGTGATGAAAACACCAACTGGAAACAAGATCAAGAAACTGCAAACAGCCCTCTGCATAGACACTGTTACCTTTGCAGCTGGAGACTTGTGCATTACTGCTGTGAGGGCTTGAATGGTTGATACTGCCAAGGAGTCCAGGTGTCCCTGAAACACCTGAAAGGAGCAGGTACAGAAGTCATACACAAACATGCAAAGACAGTACAACTCCAAAATCTGTGCTGTGCCCTCCTGCCAGGAGGGAAACCGAGAGTTTGGTAACATGCTCCAAAAATCATTTCTCTGTCAGTCAAAATTTCAAACACCACAGCCTACAAGGAATTACATCACAATGGACAACTAACCACAGACTTCAAGAGGAGAGAAGCATTCCCAACACAAACTGCACCTCAAATATTCTGATGGACAAACAAGTTTTCCTCATGCGTCTAATGGACAACCTCAAGAGGGAGGGAGGAAAACAATTAGGAAATCTCTGGCAGTGTGTGTGTGTGTTGCTGGAGAATCAGCATCTGCAGTTCATATAAAGGGACTTATTTTTCATCCAAGGCCCTGCAAACCAATGCAGCACCTCCAAAGTGTAAGAGATAAGTCACACCAGCACAGTTAGGTGGTTGCCTCACCCATAGCCTCATTGCATTGATTCAACACCTCTCTCTCCAATTTAAGTAATCTTTTGAGGGTTTTTTCTATAATTCTTGTTTATATTGACATTTGTGTGATGGTTTTAAGAACAAAAATGTTGGAGCACTCTTTTGCATCCACCAGTAAACCTAATTCGCAACACTGTGCAAACAAACATACTGTTTCATCATCTCTGAAATACTATGTGCACCTCAGACATATTTTGAAAGTGAAATGTCAAGAATCAGAAGACTATTAGATATGAAGAAACATGTATATGCAGTTAGAGCGTTGTGCTGTGTCCAAAAAAGCCAAAGCTGTAAGTTAGAAATCACAATTTGTAAATAACCATCCCTTGTATTCAGCATTTTTTTACATTTTTAATCAAAATAAATAATTCTACTATAAAATTAATACAAAAATTTGCATTTGAAACTTTCCACAGTATTTGGGAAAAGTGAAGCAACAGGCTATTCCTACCTCCCTGATTCAGCCTGTCCATTGTTTTGTGAACATCTGTTCTTGATGACAAGCAAAGAATCAGGACACCAAACACAACCATTGAGATCCACAAACAAGGCCCCAAAATCCAAAACACCACAGTGCTGAGACAAAGAGCAAAAAAGAGGAAAAGGAGAGGGAAAAGAATCACCACCAGGTTGAGAGAATTAATTTGGATCCCATTCATGTACTTCACCTTTTCCTTAACAGGAGCATAACTGATCCCCATTCTATTGCTAATATCTGCAGTTTGAAGCAGATGAATAAAACATAGGCTGAATTCAATCTGTTCAGAAAAATCATTTTCCAGAGACAGGAAATGCTGATCTGTGCAGCACTGTAAGTTCATCTTGCTGCAGAAGGCTTAAGGAGGATGGTTAAGGTGAAGCACAGGAATCAATTTTCCTGTGATTGTGTTTTGACTTCAACTAAGCAAAATACAGTTTAGGTAGGTACCTGGTCCTCATTCATTTCTGTCAGTAATTTGTTGGCAAGGTCTTTCTCACTCTTGTCTGCCACTTTATTGTTAGCATTTAAAAACAGCTGTTAGAGACAAGAATAATGGAAATAATTGCATTAAACAGTTACCTGCAGCCAAATCTGTGGAGGCTGCCTTAGATTTGTAATCCACATACAAAAACAGAAAAGAGGGGGAAAAAAGGTAGAAAATAAAGCTTTCTCACACTGGTAAGACAATTGTCCATTAGTTTTAGTCTTCTGTTAATTCTTAAAATACTGAAGATTACACACTATTTTTGCTAAAGACCAATTACTTTTTTTCCCCCCCAAAATAAATGAAAATATGTAATCACTGAGACAAAGAGAGAGATTTATCTGGAATTTATACTCATCTCTGGCTTAGCAACTGTGATTTCATCCACAATATGCAACATGACAGAGTTCTAAGAAATTTACTTGTAAGAAATAAAGACAAGAGTGGGGCATTAACAAGGAAATGCATACAGATGTTTCACCATCTTCCACTTATGTTTCACTCTAGGTGAAAGCTGAAGATACCTAGACAGAATATTTTCATCTTCAAACAGCACAGTAGCAGAATTTCTGGGGCACACAGTCTTTGGGACAGGAAGAAAGGCAAAATACCTCTGCCATCATCCTAAGAATCAGACAGGTTGCAAATAGCTTTAAATCAAACACATGCCTATACTGCACCTTCAGTTAAGGAGCTGTTCTGTGTTCAGTAGCTAAATTCCTAGTCAGTATCTGAATTTGACAGTTTCAAACTCACCCAAATTCATAATCAATTCAGTCAATGTGCGTGCAAAATTTAGCTGTAACGTAATCAGAACTAAAATTTACCTCCTCCTGTTTCAAGATTCTATTGAGGCATTAAAAAAAACCCTGACCAAAATGTTTTAGAAGTTCCTTTAAAAAAAAAAGAAACTTTCCTTCAGTGGATAAAACCAAAGCATTTCTGTTCACACACACACACATTTTGTTCCATTATCTGCTAGCTTAGTCTCCCTGAAGAGGAACAACCTGAGAAATCAACTTCCATACATTAGGGCAAAACAAAGGACAACACTCAAGATATTACTTTGACTTACATAGGTGTGAAAGCACATCGTTAGAAACACTTTGAAAGGTACATCACAGTCAAGAGCACTTAACAATGCAGTGTAACTACAGCATGTCTCAGAGGACTATAACACTAGCAAGAATAAGAACATTAAACAAAAGCAAATGCTGACAATGCAAAAATAAAGAATCCATCAAACTTTTGGTATGAGTTATTCATTTCTCATAAGGCATGCGAAAAGGAAAAATAGATTTCTTTTTACAGTGGTTTTATTTTTTTCCATTTTAAAGCTGTTCAAAAAACACATCTTTTTCTTTTAATCAGACTTACTGTTAGAAGTCATTGTGCTTTGCTCAAAGACTGACCTCTGAGACAGTTTAATAGATGAGAAAAGATTCAGCACGGACATATCAGTTTGTTAAATGACTCTCAGTACAGAACAAGCACCTCCTGATACCTCTAAATTACAGTCCCTCTTTTTGGATAACACTGGCAATAAGTGACATTCAGATCATCAAGACTTAACCAAGCAGTTTTGAAAAGCTTTTGTGTAGCTCTCTAACCCTAAAGCATAGTTAAGGAAAGACAGTTTGCCCATGTGCCTTAAAACAGCAAATAAGAAAAAAAAAAAAAAAAAAAAGAAAAGGATTTACATCTTAGAAGAGAGTTATACTGCAAATGACTAGGAAGTACGAGTAGAGATAGAGCCTTGAACACTCCAAGTTTTATGGGATATCTACAGTAGAAATAGTGGTATGGATTTTCTTTACCCCTGCTTTCCATAGACATTACTTGCATTTCAAGTTTGCAGAAGATCCAATAACTTTCTGAGTTTCAGACATATGTATGGACTCTCATGCTCTCTGCAGAGATGCAGAACATGCTTTCCACACATGGCTTGCTTAGGAACCCAGTAGAAATTTTCACAAATGAAGGAATAAAATCTAGAACTAGGATCTCCACCCCCAGCTAATAAGGAGAAATCCTAATTCCACAGCTAAATCCATCTTTGCTCTTTGGCTTTGAAAAAGAAGGGAGACACAGTATATCTAGAAGTACAAACACACTGCAACACCTGCCCTGACTCTGTCTCTCCCACTTCTCATCTGTGGGGGTATTTTGCCTGTGAAAGGCTAAAAAAGCACACTGTGTACCAAACTGGCAGCACTGATCTCTAAACAACACAGTGATATGTGAGACTGCATCCCTGGAAAAAACCTTAGAAGAGCCTATCTTGTAACATACAGACAGGCAGAATAAAAATAAAAACAGAAAGCTGCAAGAAAAAAAAAGAGCAGCTGTTCCTGCGTTCTTTAATTCCACCATTTGTTTATGAGGCAGGTTTAAGAGTCTCCAGGAAGAGGTAAACATCACACTGTGGATGATTTTAGAAGAAACTAAAAAAGGAGTTTCTTATAGAGTACAAGGTTAGTACAAAAATAGGCAGATTCCCAAACACAGGAGAAAAATGGAAAGGTCAAACAATGTATTTTCAGGAGGAGATAATAAAACTACAGACTATTCAAAACATTTCAAGTCAGTTGGCATTCTGCCACTGATTATAATTACAATTAGAACATAATCCAAACACATTTATTTTTAATACATCATTGCACCGACATATATTCTAATCCAGAATCTAAATGGATTAGAAACCAATTGCACACTGTAGCTAGCAATAAATTTCCTAGCACCACAAAAGCTCCAAACAGCTATGTCACTAACATATCACAAAAAGAGAAATAAAACTTCCCCCTGCAGAGAGTTACATCGTATCTGTGTTCTTTCACACAGGGAAAAATGAAATCAGTGCAATCAGTGGAAGTTTGTCAATTATGACCATTTGCAGTTGAGTTTCCTTTCCTATGTAGAAAAGGAAAAATTGAGGAACATTTTTAACAGCTTGAGCTCATGTTTTATGTCAGCCACACACAGTTTGAAACACTTGCAATGGCACACCAGAAAGATTTTTTAAATGGAAAACCATTCCTCTGAAATTAGAATTCAGACCTCCATCTGGCAGCAGTTGTTAAGTGACTTCCTAGCAATCCAGTGATAGAATATAAAAGAAACAAAACAAAAAACAAATCCCACAACAGAAACCCAAATAAAAAGGCAGGGATGATGGATTTTTTCCATCAGACACACTGTTAGAGGTCATCGTGCTTAGCTAAAAGTCTGATATCTGAGAGATTTTAATAGGTAAGAAAAGATTCAGCAGCAATTCCAAGATACAGCATTATAACAGATTTCAGAGACTGAGCAGGGTCTGTAAAGGTATTTTGCTCAGGACTCAAAGTAAGTATTGCTTTAACCACCAGACAGACACGAGACACCTCTACTTCATTAGCAATAATACAAGGCAGGTTTTGTTCAAAATATGCTGATAAGGGAGAGCTTACCTTGCAGTTCTGCAACAGTCGAATGAGATGCTCAAAGCAGTTACTGTTAAGGAAAATTGCCTGCAGAACAGGCCTATCTGTGCAGTCTAACATGGCCGTGATGGTATCTATAAAATCGAAACAGAACCGGCACTGGAGACAAAACACCTCCCAAATCCATCAAGAATTTTTTCCTGCACATTCCGTAATACGCATCAGGAAAAAATTAGATAAATTATATGCTCTGCATTTTTGATCAAGAATTATATGCATTTTAAGAACAAATCACTAGACTTAAAGCTAAACATTTTGACACTGTAAAAATTACCCCATAGCCTAATATTATGGAGAAATTTCAGCTAATGAATATCTTTGATTGCTTTGGGGGTCTGTTTCAAGTCATTGCCAATTGTGAGTACATAGGCAGCATTACTACTTTTTTTACAGCACATGAACACTTGTTTCCTCAAGAAGCAATTACTCTGCATTCTACAGCAGCCTTATACTGTAAGCATTCTCCATGGCTACAGTACTATTCCTCTGTTTTCTTGGAAGTATGGGAAAAGAAACCTTCATTTCCCACGTGAACATCAAAATGGAAAATCTCAAACCCCTGAATTCTAATGTAAAACTTACACCCAACTCTTCCAGACTATTACTTTTGGCTAATATTTACAATAATGCCATTTGAAAATCAAACTATCACAAAACAGCACCACAAGGCTATTTTATTACAGAACAGTTTTATTCTGCAATTTCTAAGGATCTGATAAGTGTCACAGCCTAGCAAAGTTTTGTCTTTTAATGAAGACTTTCAGTCTATGAACCTTGACACTCTGGTTAAATGGCAGCACTCTGATATGGTTTCTTCAATTTTTTTTTGATTAGTAAATGATTAAACAAGAAATATCTAAGAAGAAAGGTTAGAAATTTTTCAGTTGCTTAGCCAAGTCAATATTTTTTGCTTCAGAGTTATTGTCAAGAACATTTGAAGGAATTGCATACTCACTCAGCATTTGGATCTGTAGTGCTATGAATCTGCTCTCCCACTGCCTGCATCTCCTTGGATTAGGTAAGGCTGAATGGTCTGAATTAAGCAACTTGAAATAGTTTTCCAATATTGTACTTGTCTCAACCTGGCGCTGGTCAGAGCTGCTGGTCAGGAGGATATGGACAACTTCTGTCAGGCACTTCAGAGTCAGCTCTGCCTTCCTGCTCACTTCCTCAGGGTTTCTGTCATCCCAGTTGTCACAGTCTGCTAAAACACGCATCAAGACTTCCATGGTGGCAGGAGATACTGCTTGAAGAGCATTCCTCTGAAACCCATTAAGGCAAAAAAATTAAGAAAAATAAATTTAGAAGAATTTAAACCTCTTCAAACCAGTTGCTTCTACTTGAGTTATCTGAACCATGTAATATGCATTATTATACCTACTAATGCTGTGTAGTAGTTAAATAACTAAGAAACATTCTATCTGGATTATGCTGATGGCTACACATGAACTGCATCCCATCTCGTTCACTTAAATAGGCTCTCTTTTTCACAGGGAATGCTTATATAGAAAAGGAAATATAATTTAAATATGTGTTATAAAATTCTTATAAGGTAGCTCTGATAAACTCCTAATTTGAGACAAACCTTCTCTAAAATGAGTTTTCATTTTAGATTACAAGATTCATGATACTTCAGAACATGTAGTAAGAACATAATAATTAGGAAACATTTGCCTGGGCCCTGAATGCATTTTCCTCACCTTTCTTGCTGGGGCCTGACTGCATAGGCTCAGGGACAGGAGCCCAGGCTTGTGGTGAGGTTTGAGAAGAATTGTCAGGGACTCCTTGCCCTCTGTAGGGAGCTGCATTCAAGTTTTAGCTCTCAACCTTGTTTGATCTACACTGCAGCCATGACAATGCCTGGCCACATCATGTCTTGAACCTGACCCACTGACCCAACTGCAGCTTGACCTTAGCCCTGCTCATGGCTATGGATGGGGCTGGCAACCCCCTGGCCACTTGACTGACTCTAGTTACCACCAGTAGAGCAAATCCTGATTCTGATGTGCTCACCAGACTTACTGGCTTGACTTTAGGCTTTCTCACTACAGACCTGTCTAGTGGGCTTGGCTAGCTGATCCTGGTTCCAGCCACCACAGCTGCTCCCATCACTGTGTCTGGGTAGAGTGAGATCACACCCTTTGCCGGTCAGGGCAACTGCTGCTGGCCATCCTGCTCAGACTCCACTTGCCCTCCATGATGGAGCAGAGCCTGGCTTTGCAGCTCCCTGGCAACCTTTAAAAACACTCTCTTCAAGATCATCAGAAGCAGCAGCTGCTCGTGACCAGACTAAGCAGGACATTACACAAGTCAGGTGAGAAGGTGGATGTTGGCTTTGCTGCTGATGAATACCCTCTTTTCCTCATATTCTTCTAAGACTTTAAACACTTCCAAGCTGTAAAGGCCCCATGCCTTCTACTGAAAACAGCTTACTTTCAGAACTGGAAGTAAGCTAGATCAATTTCATGCACACGGACACAAAACTTTTATCTTTGCAGGAGGAAATTCCTAATCTAGTTACACATATTTTTTCTTTAAAATATTCCAGTAAGTTCATATGAACACATAGATGTTCTAAACAGCAAGCTTCTACGGTTACTTGAAATTGGGACCCAGCTTTCAGCATTTAGGTATTATTGCCCAGAATGATCCCAAAGTTCCTAACACAAAAAGAATTAATCATGGATAATAAATTCTTCTCATTTACAAGTTATGAAGTATTAAAAAGTCTTAAACAAGGAACAAGCATTTGGAGGTTTCAGTAGCTGAAAAGTTTAGAGTATCCTTACCTGACCACCAGCCACAATAGCTCCAAAGAGATGCAGCAGGCAACATTTTAGGCTTTCCTTGAGATGTTCACTTTCTTGAAAGCATTCTGATTAAATAAAAAGGAGATTTTCCTCAAAAAACCCCACCAAAAAATAATAAAAAACCCCTCCTCTATTCCTTGTGATCATACAAATTTTTAAAAAATTCAACTGTATCATCTCCCCTTTGTTTCATATAACTCAGACACAAACACGCCAAGTCCAGCATAATCAAAGTAACACAACATTTCCACATTTATCAGGAATTCACAGGGCCACACCTTCAGCTTGCATAAATTTCCCATGCCAGCTGACAGAACTACAGACATACAACTATTGCTCTTGATTCATAAAGTAAAAATGAGTCCATTTTGTCCATGCTAATGAGAAATAGAAGGACATTCTAACACCCAACCAGTTATCAAGCATGACAAAGTTCAGAGAAACTTTGGCATGAAAAGTCTGGTGCCACACCAGACAGGCTGTGCAGGTAGCTCAAAATAACACTCCCTGAGCTTGCTGACTTTAAGGCAGATTGCCAGAGAATCCTGTGCAGATCTGTAACCTTTCTAGCAGTAACTTCCTTAATGAAAACTATCCTGCATCTCTTCTCTTGCCATATGTGACAGAAATTAGTCCCAGACAGCCTCAGGAACTCTTGCTAGCAATAGATATAACCTGGATATTGTTGTTACAGCAATAACACTAGACCTAACACAGCAGTAAGAAACTACAAAGGATTCTTTTTGGAAATAGCACTTATTGGCAAGTAAGATTACTGATTATATACTGAATGTCTAAGCCTGTTTCAAAAGAGGATTGCAGAGCTATTTTTCCAATCTTTTCTCCAAACAGAACAAAGCTTACTTAGATGATCACACTGTTAGTGAGCTAGTACCATCACTCCTTGACTTACAGCCACTGGATCTTTGTAGAACCTCAGACAAATTCAAAAGAGCAGTACCTAGCAGATTGTGAATAAATCATTAGGCTGGGTAGACTGAAACCACCCCCCCTCAAATTAGCCCTGGCATGGCAGAATGCTTAAGGCACATGCTCAGCAATTACTCTGTCCTTTCGGCCAGCTGGCCAACAAGCAGATGAGTATCTGCTGGCTAATTAACACACTTTAGCTCAGTCACATTATATGATACTTAAGAGACTTAGGAGGAACCATAGGACAATGCACTGAATGGAAAGAACCTACAGATGCCATTCCTCAGTAGCAGCCTTTAGAGTGGGTTTCCAGGGCTCTGGCACGTAGATAAGGGCATTTTACTGGCAGCAACAATTTGGTCTTTTTGGCAACTATCCTATTTTTTGTACACAGCAATGAAATCTCAAGGAACAGGAGCTATGGCTCAAACCTAGAAAAATCAAATTCATAAATGCTATCACTCCACGAATAAAACCTTTTTTTTTTCATTTTCAACTAAAACTAAGTTAATGGATAGCTGCAAAAAGGGCTGATTTCACTCCTTCACTTCCCATCCCTCCAGCTTAATGGCAAAATAGTGATGATCAGAGCAAAGAACAAGTACAAAAAACAAGCAACCAAAGTAACCCACTTCATTCAGCCTCAGAAAACAAGTAAAGGACTTTTACATAATCAGGCATGCTTAGGAGAAAGTTACTTGGGCTCACTAAGTTCATTCCTCTAAAGAAAACTATTTTTTAACAGGCTGGTAAGTAATACTTACGGTAAAAGAAAGGGACAAATTCAACAGTGAGGGAAGCTGGTTTATACTTCTGTCTGCTCCTTTCAACTGTACTAAGGAAACGTCTGCAATCACATTAAAAACATACACCAAAGAAATTAGACATGATACCTTTGTTTATGAATTACTTATTAATTCATGAATTATAATATGACATAGTAGAAAAAGCTGCCATAAATCAGGAGTTATCTTTTGCCTACAGGATGAAAAAGAACAGTGAAGTGATACTTCATCCTGAAAACATGAATCACAGCTAATCCCATATTCAGTCTGCACCTAAAAATACTTAACATTTTACAAAATGGTTTAGTTAAAAAAAATAAAACAAAAAAGCCACCAATCTCTTATTTAGTTCATGCTTATTGTAACTAGGCTGGAGGGAACACACAATCAAATTAAAAGGGTGTCATTCTACTGACACTTATAAACTTATTTTCAAAGATGTAACTCATCTACAATACTTCAATATCTTCCTTTGCCTTAATTCAAGCAGGTCTGCCCACCACAATCCTTTTGGCTTCTTTTTCCTACTAGTTTGGAAAAATGGCCAGTTTGTGCATGGAGAACATAATGTAAGCACCTTCGTGGTGATCAGTTACAACCAATTACCTCTTAATATACCCTCAAATTTAATTTTCTTTTAACTTTTATACTAACAGTAAAAATATTATAATTTTTGAAAGTTATTTAAATCATACCCAGTTTGAGAAAGCCTACCACGTTTCTGTGGTGTGACTCCATTGATTCATGGTTAAAGCTCTCACACACCACAGTATTTACAGTGCCAGTCCACACATACCCTGCAATTCGCTGCCTCCAGTTTCGATACGGATCGTACAGACTTTCACAGAAAGCCAATGCATGTCTCACAAATTCTTCTATGGGGGTCTGATCCTCCACTTCTTTTTCTTTTGTTTTGCTTTTTAACTAAGGAGAAAAAAAAAGCTACACTCAAAAAATTTCCAGAAGTTGAAAATTAATCTTAATCGCCCCCAGAACAGTTCTGAGCCTATGAACTGTTCCCCACATAACACTACGACTGAAAGAGCAGATCAGATAAAAAAGAGCAGGAGGTATCAGATGGCAGAAATCCAGACAAGAATTATTAACCACATACCTGCTGAATGTACAATGTAGTCATGGTGATGACATGGTTAATGTATGAACACATCCCAATCTCTTCCACATTAGCCAAATTCCTGTGAAGACAACATAAAAACCACAGATTGTACACAGTGTACCATTTGAAGCTAGTTCAAACAATGTTTGTTCTAGCATTCTGTCTATATTCATACAAAGGATATCAGCATTTCAAAAATACTCCCCAAAAGACTACACATACTTAAATGTTTATTTCTGTCACCGTTACAGAGCTCACAAGTTTTCATCTAACAGGAAGAAAGATTTAAGTCACTCTGCTACAGGCCAATTCCATCTGGAATTTGGGGTTTCAGAGGTTAAGCAGATTCCCAGGACACCCTAAATAGAAAGCTCAGAAATGGCATCTGATAACAAAGGCAGTAACTTCCACTTTACTAGTTCATACACTTTCTAAAACTTTAGGAAACATATTACCTATAAACATTTACTCACTTTAATTCTCTGGAGCAAAACAAACATCTAATAAATTATTTTAGAAAATAAAGCAACAACAACTAAGAATTTATCAGTTTTGAAGTGCCAAAGATCAGATACCAAAGTGATGATGTAGAACTGTTCACCAAGTAAAGGTGACACCAGTTTGTACTTCAGAAACACATTTACCACTATCCACTCAGCTTATATTCAATATTCCAGGATACTTAAACACTGCCATACAGCACTTTGTATTGTTTCAGAGGTTAAGGTGATTCAAAAATGCTCCTCAGTAAAGGAGATTCTCTATTATATTTTATCCTCTTCTTCTCTCTAAAAGCATTTTGCAACAACTGAAGAAATAGTGAGGAATAGATCCCTAAAAACAGTTTATTCAGTTGTGTCAACAGAATTACACTATCAGGCAGAAGTTTCAGAAGGAAATCAGCTGCATGAGTAGCGAAATAATAAGTTTCACAAGCTGTTTATGGAATTATAAGCATGTTAAGAATGTGAAACAGTTCTTCCTGTACAATTCTCTCAAGTTATTTCATAGCTAACACTTGTTAGAGTGCACATTTTCTTTTAAAAGTATTTCTTATATGAGGTACATCGAATCTTGAATTCCCATAGATTTATCTTCTATAGCTACAAGAAATTTAGTGTTTAATCCCTTTCTATTCCTATTGCAAACATTATTGCTAAGACGATTGTGTTGATCCCCTCTCTCTCTTTTATTCCCTCTGCCTTTATTTTGAAGATTGTGAGAAGTGTCATTTCTCTGTATCTGCTGGCAGGTATCAAATCCCATCATATGTGTCATTCAAATCTATATTTATAGGCTGCATCAAGATTTCTTAAACAAAACAACAGCCTTGAAAAAGTAACAATTAGAACAAATACCTGCAAAGGATGATAAAGAATTTGACAAGTAAAAGTGACAGAGTTTGCTGCTGCTCTTCCAGGCCATCTGACATTTTCTGGACACACTGTAGCAGCTGGAGCCTGAGGACCTGAAGAATGTTATCAGGAAGCAGCGATATTCCTGGTGGAATGTCATCCACCCTAATGACAAAAGCCAGACACAGAATTGTTAATCATACAAACGCCAAGCTGCCAATCGATTTCCATGTACTCATGCAGTGCTCCAGTGAAGTTCTGTGGGAAAGGTCACCCAGCTGACACAGCACAAACACTTTCTAATGAACCACAAGGAAATCTCTGGTGGCAATACACCAGCTTGAGCTTTCTTTCACCCAGCAATGAAGTATATTAAAAAAAAAAAAGTGTTAAAGTTCATTAAGTGACTTCCTAAATCCTTCTCCATGCAATGAGCTGCCTTAATTGCCACAAAGAAATTGCATGATCTTCATCAGGTAAACAGGCAGCCTGCAAAATCCCCAGGGACAGCCTCAGTGGAATGAAACATGAGAACAAAACATATTTGGAAGAATATTTTCAACTTTCTAGCGAAGATTAAGAGTGTCCAAAAAAATGAGAAGCCAGTTATTACATAGTTATTGAAGTTGATATTCATCCACAGTGAACCTCATGTCGCTCTTAATAAATTTCAAAAAGCCATACAAAATTATCTTTTGCCTATTGTTTTCTGCAAACGAAAACATTTTTAGAAACACACCAGCAAGAACCAAGACATGAAGAAAAGAATGGTTTATTTGTGGTTTAATTTTTTTTTTCAGTGATCCAAATCCAAATAAGAAAAATACCCAGGAATAACAATAAGGAAACCCATTTCACTAACAGTATAGAAATCTACAGATCTGTAAAAATATTTCTTGGGATTAAAACTGTTTATCCACTGTTGCACATGCTTTGGCAGGTGCTTTTTACCCCAACACATCTCCTATGAACTCTAAGCAGGAAAAGGAAGACACAAGCAAGAGCCTTACAGCTTACAAAAGCCTTCAACATAACCAAAGGCAGAGGAAACTTACAACAAAAAAATTCAGCAAGCTCAAAACCTCACTAAAACAACTGCTGCATGTGTTGCATCTATGCAAGAAAAAACACAAAAAAGATGAGTAGAAATGCAGTGACTAACCCTATACAACATGATTTGTGGAAAATGGGGAACAATCCATTGTTTAGCTCCTAATGTTGAAAAGGAAGCCTTTACAGGACGGAAAAATCAGAGACCCAGCTTAGTAAAACACCTAGACAGGTATAAGTGACAGAAAGCTCCCATATCCTAGAATACAAATGTTACCTGTACTTATACAGACAACCACCTACTGTTCATTCCCTTCCCTCTTCACATAGTTGTGCAATTTGCTTTTCAGATCGTGGAATCAAGGGATTCAGAGAGTTGTAACACAAATTTCATAGCCTAGGCTCTAAACTAATAGCAACACTAAGCACAAACTGAGAGAAACTAGTTTTTTTCAAATGCTAAAAAAGAAATTCTAATTTCTGTCATAGCAACTTCACCCCTCAAGATGCTGGCAGATCCACACTCTCTGGAACTACAAGCATTGTTTCTCATAATATGATAATTCAGATTATGTATTTCAGATTCTGATAATTCCCTCCCAGTATTAGGAAAACTGTAATTTTTGACAGCTGAAATCATATCTCCAGAAGTTAATTCCCTAAAATGGCCAGCAAGTTTTTTTCAGTAAGATCATAAAATGCTTTACAAGAGAGCAAACAGCACACCCTTCATGCCTCACATCCCAGAGAATGTTTTCTTTGCAGTAGCTGCCTGTGTTGCACAACCCATGAGAATTTGGGAGAGATGTATGAGACTGGCATGAGAAATCCTAATTGGCATTACACAAAATGGTTACACTATAGAGTATATAAATAAATGTAAATATTTATAAATAATCAAGCTTGGGTTTGCCCCAGAGCAAATTACTACTATACCACCAAAAAACCTTTAGATTTAAAAAAAAGATTTAAATTTGTTGACATGTAGTACCAATTTTTCCCAAGCAGACTTGCTGTTTAAAGTAAGTACTCCAAAAGGAAGGAAAAAAATTAATATTAAAAAAATACCCTATCTGAAATTGTTATTTGACTGCTAGTACCCTACCTCAAAAATATGAGGTAGAACTTGACACATTTGGGATCTTTTTATTTATAATTTCCTTTTATTTCCTTACTCTAATGTGGTTATGTTGCCATGCAGACTATGTCAGGTGTCTGCAAGGGAACTGAATCACCCTCCATTGCATGCAGCTATTCCAGCTCAAACACACACTGGGAACTCTCCTCAGCCAGTGGAAAGCACTTGGGAACAAACTGCTGCAGCAAACCAGGCTTTACTTTTCAACAATCACCATGTAATCACACAAACCATGTAATCAGCATTCCTATCATGATTTCTGCATCATTTTCATGTGGACTTGAAGTCAGCAAGTTAATAAAATACAGTTTCTATGGTACCTTGCATGAGCCTCTTTAAGCTCCTTTGCTCAAGATCATGCAAAACAAAGGCAGAAAAAAATTATGACAACACTTCGGAGGCCTTTGTTATTTTTAGAAGTATTGAATCAAATGACAATTTCTCTCCAATGAGGAGAAAAAATCCTCACACTAGCTGGTAAAGGTTTTTTCCTTTTTATGGTAAATACATGTGACATGGATACATGTTTTGAGGGAAATAACAGACAGGGTGTGCTGGTCTTTTCACTTCAATGATCAACCATTAGCATAGTCATATTCACCTTTTCAGCAAAATCATTAATATCATCAATGAGCCATTTCATACAGAGTAGAGCCATCTCTATCTTTCATACAAAGACAGGAGTAGAAGTGAAGCTATATAAGCCTATAAGCTGCATAACTGTGTAAGCTCTACTTATACAGTCAAATCATACTGGATACACTCACACTATATTTAGAGGCTTCCTAATTCTGTACTGCTTAGCATCTTTCACATTTTCAAAGCAGACTTCAGGAAATTAGATATTCTAATTTATAGAAAAAAAACCCCACCTCTTATGAGTTAAATCAGCAAGTGGCAGTGCCAATTAAGAATCTTTCTTTCAGGAAGGAAAAAAACCCCCAAAACTAAACCTGTAATAGAACCTTTACGTTTCTTAACTGGTATTTTCTTGGACGCTAAAAACCTCCACATATGTTTTAAATTGACACAAAATTTCATGTCTGTCTTCCAAAAGGTTAGTTGTGTCCAGCAATCTGTACAAGCCTTCTCCCTAAACAGTTTCTCATTATTTCCTGGCACTAGCCCTTCACTACACAAGGTAAAACATACCAACATTTAGAGAAGGAAGAAAAGAAAAAAATATTGGTGCAGTCAGTTTCTCATTTTAGCTAGCATCATACTTTTTTTAACACCAACAGACAAAATTGGTTGTCTAATAAGGAATCCAGTTAAAACAAAAAATAATAAAGTGAGTCCACAGGGTCCTGTGGCCCCTGGAGTCACTGGAAATCAGCATCTGGCAGTTCCACACTGACCCACTTTTCTTTTCCATGGGCCCAGTCACAGTGTAAAGGCCTGCAATACAAATTGACAAAGCCCAAAAATATGCCACTTTTCACATGCCTGATTATATCACAAATCCAAATATGGGCAGAAACTGCAATTCTTTGTTAATTCTAGTATCTGATCACCATGGGTTTTTTTACTGCAGACGTGAAAGCACAGGAATGATCTGCCTTCATCCCTATGTTGTTTTACTGCTTTTTCTTTACATCTGTTACACAAATGAGTCTAAATCCACATGGTTCTATTCTTCAGACTAAATCACTAATCCTGTCATTAAGCTCGGAAAAACACACGTTATTTGTACACACACTAAAGTCACTATTTACCACAATGAAGATGCTGCTACTGTTCAGCATAACTAACCTTTATGTTGCAGAAAGAAACCCCAACCTGAAAACCATGAACACATACACCAAAAAACACTTAAACTCAGAGTACAAATAAATTCTAAAAAAACTTAAAATCAAAGTACCAAGGCATTCTTCTCTTCCAGTGTTCATATTTCAATACTAAATAGTATGTTAAAGATAACCTGAGTCAAAGGACAAACTTTTTTCCTTAACTAAACGTAGTAAGATGCATTTTTGACACTACAAAGGAATAAATTTTCAGAGAGAGCACAGAATTAACTTGAAGGTCTTGCTTACTGGTAATTGCACTATATATTTTGCACTCATATAGGCATTATGAGGAAAATTTTAATACAAAGAGCTGGGAAGTCCAGGTTTATCTGCTGCGATACAGTTGCAGCATTCTTCATTTCCTTGTAACAGTTGAGGCTATCACTTGCACTTCAAACAGGATCTGATCCAAAGCCCATTAAAGAATTTCCATTGATTTCAACAAGCCTTGGAATGCAGCCATCATGCAAGGAGCACTATTCTTTGCTTTCAAACACCATCAGTGCTATCAGCTATAATACTGACACCAGCTCTCAAGAAGTCTGAATCCTTTAACATTTGGTTTTTCTTAAAATACCTAGTTCATCCAAGCACCTCAAAAGCAAGAGAAAATATCCAATGCCTAAGTTTTTACTCCTCATTTTCAAAATTGGACATGAAAACACAATCATGATAACACAGCATACAGATTTAAAATACTAAATATGAAACTCTGAAATTAGGCCCCAATAGACCCTCATAATTGTAAGTGGGAACTTTTGGTCAGCAACATGAGGGACACCAGCAATACTCTTACCCTGAAGTCTTCATGGATGCAAGGAAATCACTCTTAAGTCTATAACTGGTGCATATTCTAATTTTTAAATGTTTTCAGCTAAAATACCCAAATCTTTCACTGAGCATTTAATTCATCCTTTATCTCAAAGCAACTCCTGAAATAAAACCACAAATTCTTCACC
The DNA here is from genome assembly GCA_013399915.1 of Illadopsis cleaveri. Lineage (NCBI taxonomy): Eukaryota > Metazoa > Chordata > Aves > Passeriformes > Timaliidae > Illadopsis > Illadopsis cleaveri. The sequence continues at coordinate 172,015 of VXBB01013318.1, forward strand.
TACATCTTGGTTCTCTTCTGTCACTGTTGATGCAGACAGTAAACACTATTTCATATGCAACATTTAATGAATACATTTATGAGGAACACAAGGAATAACAATTATATTTCTATGAGCAAGAACAAGAAGTACTCATGCCAATTTCCAATATAATAAAAATACCAGTATTTGCCTAGTTTCATCATTCCCAACCCAACATGACCTTCAAATGAATGGCAGTGCCACTTGACAACTAAAAAACTTTTCTTTTGTTTAAAGGCAGCACTGCCATTGAACAAGACTGGGCTCTCAGCCAGGTCTGTTTCAGATACCAGGGAAAGATGAACAGGTCTGTAATTCCACATACCTTGTCGGCAGCTTCTCAAAGTCCACATCCAGAAATTGTTCATAGCTAGACACAAAACTATCCAACCAGAGCTTCAGATAATCTGGATCTTTCTGTAAAAAGGAAGAGAACATTAGGCAATATTGCACTCAAGGTCATCTATCAACAACTCTGTAGTACTGCCTCAAAAAAAAAAGCTTCTACTTAATGCATTTCAACTGGAAGAAAGAAGGGAATACACATTTTTTAGAACCAAAAGAAAAAACAATCACCTGAATACTTTGAAACTTTCAGCCACATTGTGCTGATGGGACATTTTTTCTCTATTAATTAGTCTATGTGTCCTCTTCTTGGCACCAGTGTTAACCAAAGCATTTTAGCTTTTCCTCTCACGAACAGTCTTAACCTGTTCTCCAGAGTCATCCATACCAGCTCTACAAACTTACTAGAATGTGTTCTAGTCTGGATACCATAGATATTAGTACACAACACTCCTTATGGCTCATAAAATTAAAAAAACCCCTAAGAGCAAGCCTAATCACAAAGTATTTTTCTTCACTCATAGGTCAATATGGTAGATAACAGCAGATTAGAGACAGATGGTGTTCGTAAAGACAATGTAGAAACTGTGACTTGCACGCTAGATAGCTGTAAAACAGATAGAAAATTGTATTTCAGCTTCCTAGTTGCCCCAGTAGAGCACTAAGACTGTACTTGTGACCAGCAGTCCCTCAGGGCTGGACACTGTCCCAGGAACCAGGACAGATATTAGACCACTGCAAACCGCACAGGGGAATTCTGTCAAAATATGCATTTGAGGTAGTCTTACTTTAGAAGTCAAGTTGCTTGATTTTCAAAAACAAGTTGCCAGCCCATAGCTAACATATTCCTCTGCCAGGACTGTGCAGTCCTGTCCATTAACATATACGCACACAGTCCCATATTCTATGCTACAAATAATTTTCAAAACAGTTTTAAAATTTTTGTCTAACGTATTTGAAATTACAAATGATTTCTGAATCCACTCCATAATTTATAACACTTTGCAGAAGTTGAAAACATTTTTCTTCATCCTCTTCCCTCTACTGTATCTCCTCCCTTTTGTTTGTTGCCTTTATATTACCATAAATGTTCCCAAATAAGATAATGTTTCCCTGCAGTGTTAAGATTGAAGAGCAAACAGTGAATATCTCTAACACACACATCCTTCTGCATTGCACACACACTGCAATGTCAGTGTAAAAGAAAGTCAACAAGAAAGACTGACAGAGTCCTGTCAGTGCAAAAAAGCTACCTACAAAAGAGGCCTCCACTGGGAAAAAACCAAACAAAACAAAGTTTAAAAAAAGCACGCTAACAAAACAAACAACCTCAGAACAAAATAAACACATAAATCCAGAACTTCAAGTGGTGCAAAGCTCTTCTCAGAGCATCTTTCCACAGCAAGTACAGGAGTTATAAAGCATGGAAATGCCCTTCTCATTCTAGACTTTACCCTTCTCTGTGTCCCCAAACACAACCCTCAACTTGAGCAAGAAGTGTCACAAACATCCAGACACAATTTACTTCACTATCACTATTAATTATATATAAAATGTGTTCACATACTGTGACAACAGGTGCCAAATAAAACCCTCAGCTAGATACATATCTTGTCTGATTTTTAGCTTCTGCTGACTTTATGGCATTTTCTTGTTCACTTTTCCTAATTGTCTTATTTTCCCTTCTTCTGCTTAATTCCTAATCTCTCCCTCCTTCATAATCTGTCTTGTCATCTCTGCTTTTATTCACTTTTCAATTATTGAAGTAATCACTTCCTTCCTTTTTCTGTTAAAAATTTGTCAAAACAGCACAATGTTCTGCAGGTGTAATGTAGCCTTGTTCTCATGTTCCATAAGCACAGAACTACCAAACAGTTATCTTAAACATACCTACCAACTGTCCTCAACATGAGACTGCAAAACACAGAATGAAGGAAGTGGCTGAGATAAAGAATAATTTCAAGGTTTCCAAGATACCGGTTTAAGCTTGGAAATCCAGGCTTAAGCCAAATAGATGTTGTTGGATTATCACAAGTAAGTGAGTATAGAACAAACACTTCTCAGGTTCAGACATCAAACATATTGAAAATCACCCCAAAAGGTAGACAAGAAGTAAGACTTGCCTAAAATAATGATTTAGAAGTAGTAGAAGATGCCGTCTTCACATAGCCCAGCTTTTCAAAAATGTTCACATACTTAAAGCTTCAACTTTCTTGTATTTCACAGCAAGTAATTCTGGCTGGAAGCATTCACAGGATCATAAAGACAAGGAAAACCAGGATATCATTTTAATAATTACAATACAGCTCAGGCTACAAAGGACAACCCAATCTCAGGGAAGTAGTGAACAGAAATGTTGCTATATCCATATGTCCATGCCTCTGATAACAATGGCCATATACACGTGCCAAAACTGAATGCATGTGACCTTTTTCCCTGTTGAACAAACTGCTTCTTCATTGGCATGAGAAACTTCTTGAAATCCAGCAAGAAATACTAGATTGATTCTATTCATAGTACCAAATTAAAATTGTTTGTTGACACAGCTCAGGCTCACTGCTGGTTGCTTAAAGTAAACTTGTGTAAAAAGTCTGTTTTTCTTTGTCACCATGAAAGGAGATGTGCAAATACCAACATTATCTGACTTAAAATTGCCTTAACAAAAGTCAAGGATGAGAAAAGGGGAAGGGTAGGGCAAAAGACAAAATTATATTAAATGCCTGCTTGCTCCTTTTTAATGATATAGCCTAAATCAGCTTAAAGCTTCTTTATCTTTGAACTACAGTGCCTTTGCAAAGCTATCAGTACAGACTGGGAATAAGAATGCTGGCAGACAAAATATGCAAAAAATAGCACTTACATAGATGGCAAGAGTAAACCACATGTTCTGAAACAGCCAAAAGTTCTTGCCTACCTGTAGAGCACATACTGCTTGATTTGCTTTGCCACCAGATCTCCTCCCAGTCCTGGTAAAAACCAGCTGCAGTACTGTTTGATCATTCCCTGCAGCACACCATTCAACCCAACTCCCTTCTATCTCAGTCCCTTGCCAGTCAATTAATAATGTAATATTCCAAGTTATCAAATAATCAGATTTGATACCAAAATACCAGGTAGCACCACTAGTACGTGCCAGTAGAAAAGAGTTTATACAATAGTGGACTCAGAGTCAAATCTAGAGATTTCCATCCAAGCAACAGCACTAACTCAAAACCACTTGGACAAATTTTTTTTAAAAAAATCATGAAGGCAAAAAAGTAAACAAGATCACTTAGTAACATGAGAAACACCAAGAAATAGATCTCCATTATACACCAGCTAACAGAGGCATGCCTCCTTTCCAAAAAGGAACAAAAATGAAGACTTGTGCAGCAGAAGTTCATTCCAGGAAAAAGTGACAAAATATTTACCAGAAGGGCTACAATTAAGATATGTAAGTGATTTCAAAAATGTTAGAAACAGAAGTTATAAGCAGCTTTCAAACTTCGAATCTGGCCCAGGTTTTCTTTTTTCTTTATTAGCAACAATCATTACAGATCCTAGGCACCAGTCTCCTGCTGAAAGCTGCAAGAAATCTACATTTTACTGAAGCAGTTTTAAGAAAGGAAACTGAAAATGGTAAATATTACCCTTGGCAAAGTACATGTAAATGTCCTAAAACACAGCTAAATACATACAACCTTTCTGAAGGCCTGCCTACGTGAGTCAGATGCATCTCACATTCTTCCAAACCAAAGGCATCATAGATTAGGAGAAACAAAGTCTTTTTACAGTGGTTTAAAATTCCAAGTTCATAATAAAGCCAGGCAGTAATAACAGGTATCAGCTGTTTTGCTTACACTGTGATTTTATGTACAATGCAATTATGCTACCCAGCATCTTTATCTTGAACTGAACTTTTTCTTGAGATCAGCTGCTCCCACTTAATCTGGAGTTTATATTTGGTGGAATGAAAAAAGAAAAAGAATGCATTTCTGTTAAGTTCTCCCCCCACTCACCTTTTCTACTATCTTCTATTTTCCCACAACAGAAGTGGTAAATCGCATTAACAGCAGAACACAAATTATCCTTACTTCAACATGAATACACTTGTGTTCTCCAATGCCAGATCAACCTTCCAAGCCAGTACATGTTCCAATAGGACAAATATTTGTTATTATGTGTCAGAAGAGATCATCCCATGGGATCCATGCTGCTACTGAGGGCAATAAATCACTGAACTGCAACCTCAGCTCCACCTGCTTCACTGTAAGTTGTGAACTACTACATTAAATCTGTGGTGCTCCTAAGGAAGCAGCAGAACACCAGAACAAAGCATCAAAAATACTCAGAAGCCTTGCTACCAGTAGAAGCAGCAAAAACAATGGAATGTATTCCCCCTCTTTGAAAATTACCCCTTTGTTTTCATTCTGCAGACAGGTAGCTGGAGGCTGTATGTCAGAAAACAGCTCCAAATTGTTTTCTGTGGTGCTGGTTGAAGATGCATTTTTAAGCACAGTTTACAAAGCAATGCATGCTTTGATAATATACCACAAAGCTAAACTGTGATAAACCAATGTGAGGATTGGTATTCTTCTCCAGCCTCACCACACACACTCTGCAGACATGTCCTATGAAATCAGCAAGAAATCAGAAAGGACATTTTTGATTTGTACAGCAGCAGTAAAAGCAGGAAGAAGCTTGTAAGTGGTAATAAAATGCCTTTCACCAGTTACAACTTTCCCATTACTACAAGATAAGAAATATTGTCTTCCGAAAACTTAGAGCCTTCTATGTTAGAAGCCTAAGCTTTTCATTTGTTTACCTGAAACCTGCCTAGCTTTTGTGCAGGACAAATTTATGGAACTTATTTGAATAATAATTGACATATAGAAATTGCATGCCTTAAAACTTCTGGAAGATAATTTCCCCATGGCTTGAACTCCAAGAACGTAAAATCCAATCCAATCATTCACCTGCACTAGTGAAAAATAAGTCCTTGGTGCCTATTAAATCAAATGTAACTCAGAGCACCTGAAAGTGAAAATACTTCCTTGTTCCTTCCCTTCCCTAAATACCTCTGTTTATCATTAAAAAAACAAACAAATAACCCAACCCGGCACAATGACACACCACCCTTCAGGTCTCCATTGCCCTGAGATCCTCTTGGCACAATAAGAGTCACTACAGCTCTTTACACTTAAAAAAAACCACACTGCCAGGCCTGAGCAGTGGAGTGTTCCTAACAGGTACTGAAAATAACCTCTAAAAACATTCAAAACCATAACACACTAAACTCATCTCCCATGAAACAGCCAGAGGAGGGTTAGTTGTTGTTTTTATTTCCAACATAGTTAGTTCAATGCTAGAAAGAAAACCAATGTTGGCTAAATAAACCCATTGTACTGATCCCCAGCATGCACTGCAATACTGTGACTGAACACTACCAAACAATTATCAATATTCCCATGGAATGTTAACACTCGCAATATGGATGAATAAACTCCAGCAAGGCTGTTCTTAGACGGGGTGGAACTGGGAAACAAGCTCCTAGTTCAGCACCTTCAGCACTGCACCACGCTGAGGCAAAGCCGACAGCCGAGTGGGGATCGACTCTGACGCACTTCAGACAGACAGGACCTTCTCGAAGGCAATGAAGTGAAAAGAAGCTACAGCCAAAATCTACACTAGCTTAGGACAGGCTCTTATCTTTGATATACTAAATTGTCTGGAAATTACAACAGCCTTTTCTAGTTTCTATGAAAACTGATTAAATGAATGACTAAAATGTCCTAATACACTCCTATTTTTCAGTCTGCCTATGCAAGAAGGTCACAAGAAATGTCTGAAGCAGTATAACATTTTTTAGATCAATTAAGAAGCCAGGTAGTACTAATCTTGCAGCTAGCTCTCAATTCAATTTAAGTATTTTACACAAAACTGGTTCTGAAGTCCTCCCAACTGGAAGTCTTCAGTCCTGTGCCTGTGGAATACAGGCACATTTACCCAAGACTATTTATGTATTTATATAGAGGGTTTCTTTTAAATTTAGTAGCAACTTCCACTTCTACCAAGGCAAAGAACTGGAAGGGCAAAGCTCAGTAGAATTTTATAGATATGTTCAGGAAGTATTAGTTGCTAAAAACAAAAGCTGGATCCACCCGAGGCCCTTTGCAGTGTCACATTCCATGGTCTAAAGGCAAAAATTCCCTGCAGGGCAGTTCAGAGTCCAACTATCAGACAAGCCCGACTTGTTCGACAAGCCAGTTGTTTGAAGTCGTTAAATTTAACATGCAGTCATCAAACAGCCAGCCGGGTCTGACTCCTGTGCTAGCTCTCAGTCAACCTTCAAAGTGGATTTGAGCTCAGAAGCACAACCATAAAATCTCACTGGCACTGGCATTATTATAACTAATCCCCCATCCCCAAGCATTTTATTTAAAATAAGAACAATCCTGTGGTGTCAAGGTTGAATTAGATTTACAAAATGTAACATTAAGAAACTAAACATGAAACATTGTCTTTAGATCACTGGTGAGTTCACCCATCTTTAAATTAATTGAAATAGTCTGCATAATGCAGAATTACAGAACACGTCTAAACACTGTTTGAAACAAACTATTCATTTAGGAATTTGAAGATTTGTGTTCAGAGAGCTCTTTCCTCTTCATGTTTTCAGACATAAAAGGCTACATTTCCAGCATGAGAATTCATAGCATCCTTTACTCAGAAATATGACACAGTGCTTATGCTTTTTGTGAACCTTCCATATAAAATGCCAAAATAAAATATGAAAAGCTTTGTTATAGCAGCAACACTGCATTTAGAATAAGTAAAAGACTTCATGATAAACCATTCTAAACTAGCATAACTGCCTTGATAAATACAATCAACCAATTCTAAATGATTGGGGAATCATCTTTGGGCACAACTTTCCATTATAATCAAAATACTGATTTCTGAATCAGTGAATCCAAAAGAAGAAAAGCTCCCGGCAAGTAACTATAAATCTCCATTTTCAACATCCACTCAAGCATTCTGTTCCCTTTCCAGAATTAAAAGCAAAGAGGGATGGAGTGGTGATGCTTTGTTTTATAAATGGAAGTTGCAATGAATCATGATAGAAACAACTATTTTGGGACAAGTTAAAAATTCTCTTTAGCATAGAGATTTATACCAAAATAAGCCTATAGCTGCCAATCATGATAAAATTTAGTTCATAAACTTAAAAGTTTAATGTTTTTCTTCTCTTTTCAAAACAAACAAAAAAATATTTATAATCTTCTGGTATTGCCTTAAGTTAAAGATAATCCAAGCACTTTTATTCATTTTTCTTTTTACTTCAGATCTCCAACAAAACTGGAAAAACAAAATGAAAATTTTCTTACTAAAATAGAAGTGAAGCCTCTACTTTCTCTTGCCTTTTTTATTGTTGCTGTTGTTTTTGAATGATGATACAATTACAGCCTTGTAGCTTGAAACTGGTATGTGACTGATGCCATCCATGGGATGAATCTAATTAATGTGAATTCAGATTTTAATGTCTTCACATTTGACAGAAAGTACCACTGGGCAAGCGCCATGTACAAGTTGGTATACCCAATTTCAGCCTTCTGGAGTCCACTGCACTTACCAGGAATTTACCATACTGTGACAAATTACATTCTATTAATATTCAATTTTCCCATCAAAGTTGGCATAGTGAACCAACTGGAAGCTGTATTTTCAGGGGAACAAGAAGCATCCAAAATAATTCAAAAGCAACTAAAATAACATGTCAAAAGTCTACAGTGTCAAGATTAGGCTAAATTTAATGAAAATTCAAACTATACCTTAGGAAAGCTTTAGATTTTGACTCTTAATTGCTTTAAAACTCCAAATTATGCCATTATTTTACATGAGAAAAAGGCTGAATTTTAGCACCAACACACACAAAGTCAGCTTTTGCCCTATTGAGTGTCTAACTTTCAATGTAGTGCAGGAGACAATACAAGTTTATCACAGACAGAAAGGAAACAGGATGGTGCTACAACAGTAAAACATCAGCCTATTTCACCATATCAACAGCTAAACATTGTCTAGCCATGTCTTCAGCAGATAAAGGTTGAGAACTTAAGTACAGCCTAGCAAAAAGAACTTTGTATTTGTTTCAAAGTGTCATGTGATTTCACCAAATTAAACTAAAACCATTTTCTGTATCTTTAGCTATGGATTTAACTATTTGGTTTTGCCTCCTCAGTCTCACCTGGCCTTACTTAATGTACTGAAGCCAAACTATGCACTGAAGGTATAATTCATGTATACACTGAGATGGCATTATTTCAAAACCTCAAAACCACTTTTCAAAAGCACAGTTAAGAAAAAACCCTCAAAAACTACGGCATGGCAAAATATGGGTTACTTGTCCAAATGCTGTTTGGGATCCCCTGCACTTCTGCTGGTTCAGTTTTTAAATGATCAGCACAATTAACTAGAGGTAGATTTCTGTAAATAACACACTTGTTTTCTATACCCTGCTTTGCTCCCAAGAGCTTTACCCAACAACTATATTTAGTATCACTTATTCCCATTGTTTACCAAATGCAAATGTAATCCCCAATCATAAATTAGATTAGCAAAACTGCTTTAAATATCAGAGAATGCATCAACACACACAAACATCTTACCAGCAGAGAAAACTCACTGTTCATGTTTAGATTCACAGATACTTGGAGAAGCCTGAGATATCAAACTTAAGACACGGTTTATGAGGAAAATAATCAAATACAGTTTTCATTTCTTGGTGTTCCCTGTTATATCTCCCATGGTCCTCCACTGCAGCCTCCCATTTAGTAGAAGATAAATTGGAAAAGTTAGACTTGAGCAAACTGGTGGTTTTCTAAAGAAAAAAGGTGCTTATCTGTACTGTTGAGATGTGTGTGTTTTGTTTGATGTTTGTTCCCCTACTCACGTATAATTCTTTCAGAAAGAAAGCTCAGTAATTAGAGAAGCTCTTCTCTCTTCTACAGCAGCTGTTTAACCTTTCTGAAGCCTGTAAATATTTTAGCAGTATCTATTGACAACATTTGAATTCAGGCCTTAAGCTTCAATGTTGTTCAATGGGCAGCTAGCAAGCCTTTCTGTCATTTCTGTAATCAGCACAAACATACTGCATATTTGAGTTGATTTGGCAATATTCTTTTATCAGGACACACATTATCCCCAGATCTGCCCAGCTGACCAAGTTAAAAGAGCCATAACAAGCACACACAACAATCCAGGGCTTGTTAAATTCCCTCTATATTTGAGCAAATACAGATCCGGAAGCCTGTGTTTGTAGCTTTGTGGTATACCATTCCATTTAAGAGACACTCAATTCTGCCATGTCAATAAAAGCTTGATCTGAATTATATTTGTTGGCACGTTCAGAACAGGATGTTTCTCACTAATTCTGTAAAGTGCTGATCCACAAACCCATAGACATGAGGGAATTGTAACCTCATGTTGGACACCACTAAAGCCCTGAAACTTACATCAAAAACATGGACAAACCTCAGACTCTACTTCATCCAGCAGTAGCAGCTACATACATGTACTACCAAATATATTAAAGAATAACAATAATTTCTTCATAGTTTGTAATATGTTCGTTTTCTTACATCTTTGCCTGTTTAGATTTATCTGCTGCCTCACTGCAACCTGAAGTCTGCATCCTGTGTCAGACTCTGTTCTGCGTCTGAACAACTACCAGCACAAGGTCACGCTGGCCCATAATTAAGGAAGGAAATAGTCACTCAAGAGACTGATGTCTCATATACTCATGTCAGTTATTTACATGAAAAGTTCTGTATTTGTAAATATCAGAATTATATTAGTTCTTGGACTAAGAGACATCTCTTTAAATAGCAGTTAATTCAGAATTGAAGACCAACTGTTGTTGTTTATTTATATCCATTCTTAATTCAGCCTCTTGAATAGAGACAGAACAAAGATATTTTTACCACCATATGGCCACAAGTTACTTGTGACATGATCCTCTACAAGTTACACTCCCTAGGAATGAAGACATTTACTTAAAACAATCCACAGAAAAGATATCTTACACAGCAATTCCTTACAAGACTTCACTCCCTAGTCTCAGCAGAGGCATGAATTTACATGACAATGAATTATGAAAAATTACTTTTACTGAGCATTTGGCTTGCTCAAACATTCATCTAACTGTCAGCTGAATACTTCTTTATCAAATCTAACAAAGGCAATATATAGCAATGTGATCTGCATCACTGACAAGTCAGCAACTACACAAGAAGGAAGACAAGGGCAAGCCAAGTCAGGATGAGATCACACTTGGGATGCAAAGGTCAGTGTTTCACATGGAGTTTACAATTCAACGTCAGAGACTATTATATTCTTGTTGAATTACATGTTTCTCACCATAACAAAGCATAATTTGGCTAAATCCACATTTCTCTGAGAAACAATGTTACAATATTAAATGAGAAGATATTTATAACATATAGATATCCCTCACTGTGCCAGAGAGAAAACTACAACATATTTATCTCAATACAATCAGATTTTGTAAAAACAAATGAGAGGTAGGTACAGCACGAGGTAAGAAAGCACATTTGAGATAACTTATGCACAGGTCTGCTGCTCTTAACACAGCAAGGGATGTGACTGTCTCAGCTCTCTGCATTAGTCAATCAGATCATCATGATCAGCTAACACACAGAGTCACAACTTTACCAGTGACACTAGGGTTGAACATTCCCTCTTTAAAATGTGAAGCACAGGCTCCACACTGAATGACAAACATTCACATTGTGTCATCTCACAGGAAAAGGCAATGTTGAAATGAAATCAGGGCTATGTTGAAGACAAAAGTGTAAGAAAAAACTCAGAACCATTGTAGTATCATGAAAACTGAAGATCTTCCGATGTGCATATGGCAGTTAAGTGCTTGCATTAATGCCTTTGAAACCCCTTTTGAAGGCAACCAGGATCTCTTTTTATTTTCATAGACTAGAAAGATCTCCATATAAAAGGCTATCCGAATACCTTCTGAATAAAATCCAAAATATCAGAAATCCTGACATGCTTTTTTGTCTAAGAGTCTGAAATACCTACCAGAACAACTGGAGATGAACTACATATAGTTAAAATCTTACAGATAAGATAGAGGCTAAATCTCTTTAATTTGAATCTGCAGCAAAAGTTACTTCAGAGGATTATGAAACAAATAAGTTTTCTAAACTAATATATAATTAATATCTAATAAAAGGTTACTCAACCAATATTACAGTAGCAATATTAGCATAGTAATATTACAGCCATGACAGTCTAACGTTACACGACAAATCTGGGAGATAAACTCAGTCACATAAACCCAAAGAAGTCACAGACACACATGAAAGCATGACCTTTTCTTCTACCTAATGGAGCTCTCCTCCTGCTGTACACTTACATTAGTAAAGCATTTTCAGGTCCCAGCTCTATGTGCACTTATATAAGAAGTGTTCCATGCTCCTCTGTAGGTCATTGAAGGCTTTAAACTGGCAATCCACTGCAAAACATTTTTGCTATCTATTCTACACAATTCATTTATCTTAAAATGCTCACATTCCAACATTTGGATGAGAGGACAGCAGTTCACATCTATATCAATATTTGAGTAAAAGCATTGTACATTCTGTTCACTGAACAGAAAAAATCCCCCAACCACTAAAATCATTTGAAACTGACAATCATCAGGAAGTTACATCCTTAACAAGGCACTCTTTGCAGAAACTTTAACATCAACAAATTGAAAAAAAGAAAGAAAAAAATCAAAACCAATAAAAGACTCAAGATAAAAAACAGATTTAGACTGTGAATAATACAACATGGTGATAACAACTCCAGTGACTCAAATCTAAATTTTACTAAATCTAATGAAGTTTTAAACTGCTTCCATGCAATGTCAGAAGCACTGAAAATCAAATGTGGCTACTACTTTCATCTGTAACAGTAGACTGTAATCTGTAGCTTTTAGGGAAACAGAAGGAGAAAAAAAAAAATCCAAAACCAAATCCCGGCCTTAGATTAGAAACTGCCAGATGAAAAACAATTGAATACCAACCAAAACCAAACTCTTGCAGACACTCAAACATTTTCTTTAAAATAAAAATTTTTAAAAAAACACACACACACACACAAACCCCCAAAATCTCCAAGCAAACACACAAAAGCCCCCACAACAACAAAAAAAATAACCACAGGAAAATTAAACCACTTCATACATGGTGTCTTCCAAAGACTGCTCCTGCAGAGGCCCTGATTAATGTCTGCCCAAATCTCCAATTCCTCAACTGCACAAGAGGCAATGAAGACGGAGAAATGCCTTCCTAATGTTACTTTGCACAAAACTAAGTGTTGCAACCGACACCTGATGCTGCCAGAGATGTCCAGAGATCACAAAGGACAAGAGTCATGACCCAGGATAGATGGTAAGATGGTAACACAGCATTATGCAGCACTTGAAAGCTGTGAAAAGCCTTGCTGCTTTAGCATAGGGTGCCGTATTTAAAAGATTATCAGGAAGGACCCGATTATCAAAAGACAAGACTATTAGCAACAATCTGAAGCATCACAAAGGAGTAGCTTGGAATTCACTGTTTCTGTAGCTAACAAGGCTGCAAAAGCTAAAGCCACATATTTGGGGTTTGTGGCACAATAAATTCCTATTTTACTCAACGGTAATTCTCCAGCCGTTTGTCTAGTTTGAAGGAATTGCCTAACTTTCTTTCCCAGGATGTCATTCTGGGACAAGTCACTGCAGTGCAACATACTACACTTCACTGGGCAGTGCCAGGTATAAATAACTTTTCTCTAAGCCACTGCATCTTGTCACTGGTAATTATTGCTACACCTTCCCATTCTGCTAGATGCTCTGAGAAGAACAAAGCACAATACACAGACGTTTCCAAGTGGAATGAACAAACTAATTTACATTAAGGCTTCCCATATTTTACACCTCAAGATGGAGACATAGCTTCTTCATCTGTTCTTAACTTCACCAAGCTTAATCCAAGACTCTAATTCTGGATGCCTGCCTCAAGCAGAACAAAGTATCATTTTAACCTGAACCATTTGAGAGATAAGGAAAAAACCTGTTTTGTGCCTAACACTCATTGAAAAAGTGAAGACTCCCTTTTTCTGAATCACTCCAGTTGCCCTCATATTTTGAAGACACTCTATTTTATTTTTGAAATGTATGCTTTGTTACTTAGGAACAAGCCCTTACCAACAAACAAAGCAATTTAATTATGCCCTTAATATATGTCTGAAAGAAAAAGCAGCCCAAATAGTCACTGATAACTAATGAGGAGACTGAATATATGAAAATATGATTTTTTTAAATAGCCCATCCTCTACCACCTGAGATCTGAGTAGACTGTGGACACATCATTTTCATAAAGAAACCAAACATCCCCTAAGTGATCTAAACTACACATTTTAAATAGCACTGCTTCATGCAAACTTCCTGCTATGTGAACAACATGGAGATGGGTAGAATACAATCTGAATGAAAGGTTTCAGCAAAGGGGGAGTAGGTCCAAGATAGACAAAGGAATATTTTAAACAACAAGGGAGGAAAGAGCCAAAGAACAGCCGAGCAAAGAAATTCAGAATTTGGCTCATCTCTGAGGCCTTAGTGTCTCCCAAAGCTGAGTCAAGTCTGGATTCTTTGAGTGTATTCCAAGTGCATTCGTTCCTCTCACATCGATGAACTCACTGGCAAAACATCCATCTTCTCCAGTGCTACTCCACTTCCTACTGCCATTATCATTACTACACTGGTTTAAAAGGCAAAGGTTCAACCCAGCTGATCATCCACACGGGCGCAGTAAGAACTGATACCATGCTGTTATACTTGCACTAGTTTTAACAACATGTAGAGGATTAAGGCTGCACAAAAATTAGGAAACGATACAATTAAGACAAGTACTTTGTGAACTTGTGTTAAGTGGTCTGTACTTAACATCTCACATTCTACGCCCTTGAGATGGGCATTCTCTAGAAAGGAGGTGGGAAGAACAAGGGAAGGACTGTTCTAGCCTTAATGTCCTACTGGATTGGAGACTCAAAGAAACTGAAACACAAACGAAGCATGAGACTGCAAAAAAGCAAAACAAAACCAGAGAATAAGGCCATCAAAAGCTACCCTTGCCACTAAGCTCCTGTATGACATTAGATCAGTCCTTTCCTCCACCTTTACAGCTATTTGTCGTATGCTACTTATTTTACAGCTACCTATTCTGGTAATCTGCAATCCAATTTCTCTACATACTCAGCACACCTGGCAGCAATTAGGACATGTGCTTTAAACACATTAATTGCTTTACACTATATAATGCAAATGGAGGCAGGACAACATTTTTGTGTTATTTCTGCCAGGTGAAGGAAATTCATTACTAATGAAATATGTAAATACTATGGCAATAGCCAGCAAAGGCAGACTCTGGAGTAACTTAATAAATCTGCTCTTTAGGAAAGGTTTTGCTAATAAAGTTTAAATAAAACTGAAGCTGTTCAGAAATCAGTAAGTACAAAGCTAATACTAAGTAGCACTGAATTAAATCAATACAGTACAGCTTAATGTGCTACAAAACGAAGAATTATGTAAACGTATGCAATCACATAGTTAAAATATAATAACAGCTTAAACTGACCCACGAACACTGCAATCTTCATCTCAAACATAAAAAAGACCAACCTGAATAGCAAACCATGGGATAAGGCTGTAAATAGTACAGGAAGTGCAATTACATCCTTACAAGAACTTAATCATGCCTGTGCAATTTCCAAGATAAAAGATATTACAATTTAAATACCTGACTACCAAACAAGAGAGGATAAAAGCAAACAAACACAAATACTTACCTTATTGCAGTAAAGCATCCAAAGCTCATACAGTCTCTCTCGGGATGCCATTCCTTCCCTTCCTCTTCCCGTCGATCTCAGCTACTTTTCTCTTCAAGATCCTACCATGCTCAGTTCCCAGGTACTCTTTCCACAGTTTTGCTTTATTATTAGTTATATCATAACCCGAGAAGAAGCCAAGTAACAAGGTCTCAGCCTCTCCTTTTCGAGTAAACAACGAAGTGCAACATAAGCAACGGCAGACAAGTGTCAAGCATGTTCGTTCTTCGCCAGCGCCGCTTCTGTTTTAATCTCTGAAAGTGAAAACATACCCTTCAGGCCTTTGGTGAAGGGAGGAAAAAACAAATCCGCACTTAAAGCCCACAGACAACCTGGGGAATTGGGCGGCGGTAGGTCGCACCGCTTTGCTCACTGACACTATTCCCCGGTGACGGAGAGATCTGGCGTTTAATGTTCGTGGCGCTTTCTCGCTTTTGCACGGGGGGAAGCCGCAGGGCTGCGAGCGGGGTCGCCGGAACCCCGGTACCGCGGCTGCCGGCCCGGCTGTGACAGCCGCTGCCACCGCCCTTCTGCCCCGGCCCCGGGCTCCGCGGCCGCTCCGGACCCCG
>VXBB01013319.1:0-23651 GCA_013399915.1 Illadopsis cleaveri
CCGTCCTCTCTCCAATGCCGAGAACAAGAGGCAGAAGCTGCCCCCAGCCCTGTCCTTTACCTGCCCCCAAAGCTTGCACTATCTCCTCCCTCCGAGAGAAACTCCCCCAGACAAAAGAAGTGTCAATGCTACACTACTCTCCTGACTTTTGGCCACTTCTTTGTTTTGATCAAGCATCCACAACTACCCAGCAGTTAGTCTCCTAGTAAATTATGGGAAAAAATTCTAGAAGTAAAAAAGAAGCAAATCTAACCCCTCACAACTGGCTATGCCTGCTTTGTATGTCCCTTTACAAACTTCACATTAAAAAAAGTTGAAGAAAGTTATCTGTAAATGGCATATTTCCATGTAATTACATTCTCTTTTATTTGGTTAACAGAATTGTGATAGTAATGCAAGTTCTGTTCATGTTCAATACATAAATTGCTTTTACTACGCTTGCTTTTTAAAAAGCTATTTATAGTGTGATTTAAATTTTCTACATTAGTCACTAACTTTGCATTCCATACTGTGTTAGATGACAGAGCTAAAATAAATTTTATGTATCTGACTTCTGCTTTCCTTGACAGTAATAAGTAGTGTTCAGTTAGAGGCAGCTTTGACATTAGGGGCATGCTACTCTAATCGTATTACTCTGTCAGAAACTAAGAATGATTTGCTCAAAACTAAAAACATATTTAACATTAGTGCATCCCTTTGGTCTTAAAATAAGAACTAGGGCCATTTGACAGTTATTATTGAGTATATAATTTGCTACATACTTTTATTTTGCAAAGCTTCTATGTTGTAAAATATGTGTGTGATCAAAAATGTATATTCCTTCAAGAATTTCATAAACTCTTGGGTTTTTTTTAATAAGATACTATTTCTAATAAGATTTTCTGAATTAATTGTGGTTTAGAGAAAGAACGACATTGCACTAAGTTGTTCTTTGTGTCTGAATGTCATTCCATGTAGTAATCAGGTTTTCTCCACCACCAGTAAAATACATTTGAAAACAAACAGAGCAATAGAGTAAAATTTTAATACAGAAGTTACTAAATTATTTTCCTTTTACCATGATCCATTTGTCTGTGATCCTGAAATTAATGAAAAAAAAAAATAAATCTCTGTTTGCTTATCAGGCTTGTTTGCATAATACCTAGATTAGAGGTTTCAGGAATTTTTTTTCCTCCTTGATAGTATAACTTCTAGATGAAGGAAGGTGGAGAGCACTCATCATCCTCTGAAGCAGTGAGAATTGGGCACAGATACAGGATGGAAGTCTCAGGTGCTCAGCTGGTGAGAATCTGGGAATTGTCATGGGACATAGGAAAAAGGCCTCAGCAGAAGGAATGTTCCCTCAATTCAAACTAGTAGTTGCACTGTCTCTCCTTTTGGCTTACCTCCACTACCTTCACCACCCCCCTGTAGCTTCTAAGTCTTTTCTGTTAATTTCAGTGAACAATCCAGGTCTCTTTCAGGCGCATTCAGAATTTTTGCACTATGACCCTCGCACTAGGTCTGCAGGGTGCTCATACAGTCCAAAGGGAAGTTCTACAATGTGCGCTGAACAGGGTTCTTTAATTGTTTCAGCTGTCATTCAGACAAAGAATAGAGGGAAATTTCCTTGATTTTGACTTAATAACAAATGACAATTGTTATATCTGTACCCCTCTGTTGTCAAAGCATACTGATTCATT
Organism: Illadopsis cleaveri; assembly: GCA_013399915.1. Classification (NCBI taxonomy): domain Eukaryota; kingdom Metazoa; phylum Chordata; class Aves; order Passeriformes; family Timaliidae; genus Illadopsis; species Illadopsis cleaveri. The sequence goes on from VXBB01013319.1 coordinate 1,683, forward strand.
TAAAAAATACTTAGGGGTAAAAAAAAAATAAATATTGGGACTTTGTTTCAAAAAATCTGCTTTTTCTAGCAAAAAATATAACTAAAAAAATACATAAATCCTTTTGTTGTAAGTCTGAAATAATTCCACATAACATAAGAGCACACATCAAACTTCAATTGCATAAATAGGTTCTGGCCCGATGTCTCAGGTGATATTCATGCCAATTCTAGCTCTGCCAACAACATATGTCTAGACATATTTCTAAGAGCATATGTGAATCTCATCTATGACGTATTTGTAGGTGTTTGTGCATGTCTGTGTATTGCTATTACTCAGATAAGTTAAGCTTTCTAAGTAAAGAAAATACCATTGGTTCTAGGGATGCAGGAGAGCTTTATGGTTTTAGTCGGAGAGTTCATTCTCAGAAACAATTGTTTACTTTCCTTGTCTTTCAGTTCCAATGAATTTTCATTCATTGTTCCAATGCATTTATAGATCTGTAGATGCAAACACTTGTAAAGCAATCATTAGACTACAGTTAATACCAGGAAATAATAGCTATACTCATATTATACAGCATATTCTTACACTGTGAAACATTTCACAGTGTATTCTGAGACATATTTACTTGCTTTACTTATTATTTGTCAAGGTGAAGGGCAAATGAAATTCAGGGCTAATCAAGTAAAAGGTAACCCACACTGCAAGACAATTTCAACAACTCATACAACATATTAAATTGTAAATTAACATTAATGGTTCAGGAAAACCACTCAGTGACAAAATAGACTATTCCATAAAAACAGGATCATTCTCAATGCAGTAGGCTGCTCATCAGAGTGAAGTTGCTAGTTTGGCTTCAAAGAAGGAGGAAATGCTGTTAGATAAAATAAAACAAACCCAGAAAATATTTCATTACTTAATTTTCTCTGAATTATCAATGTTAATTAACAGTGACAATGTGTGGATGAAGCATGAAAATACACTGATGAAGTTTTTTAGTTTTTTTAAAAAATCACTACCATGAAAGAACTAGATGGCAAATGGCTGGTGCTCAGTAGAGTATAGTGGGTTTTTTTTGCTTACTCTTAATAGCCCTTTCTCATCAGTAGCATAAGATCCAAGAACATACCTAGTGAAACTAAAAATCAAGACATTAAAAATTTATAATTTGTTAATTTCTTGAACACAAATTATTGTTAAAATTTTAATTTTATAGAACTAAAAAATTGTATAGTAATACTGAGAAAGTGATATATTATCATTATGGATAAGAGAAATGGATTTTGCTTCCATGCAAAACCTAAGTAAAATAAAAACATGGAAGTGGGTGAAACAAATTCATACTGTAATTGTCTGTTATACAGTTATCTATCATAACATCAGATGCTGTATTTCTTTAGACATAATAAAGCAAATTAGAAGTCTATTTCGTTGGTTTCAGCTCTTGTGTCTTCACAGTTCCTTGTTCAATATGCTTGTCTGAAAAATCTGTCAAGTTAAACTACTCACATAGGTTTATTTTTAATTTCTCTTCTTTCTGTTTTGAGCATAATGATATTCATATTACACTCTTTGATTTGAAAAAATAGCATATTTCCATTAGATCTATATTTCCTTCCTTTCTCCCTTCTTCTCCTTTTCCTCTCATCCATGCTTATGCTTTTAGACCTGTTCCAGTTTTCTTTCCCATTAATTGCAAGACTGCGCATATATTCATGTGTGTTCAAATTCATCCCAATTTTCCATTAATTGCAAGACTGTTCTATTGCAGGGTTCTATTTTTGTATTTCAGTCTCCAAGAAAAGTGTGAATATTTCCAAATTGTCAGCTTTAGAAATACTGCAAAAAATCCTGTAGTGTAAAGAACAAAGTGCACTTCAAACCTGTTTCTGTATTGTCTTTCTGTGAAGAGGCAACACATTTCAGCTGCCACATTCTTCTGTTCTCATATTTTAGGAATTTTTCTGTTAAATAGGATTAGAAGAACTTTCTTTATAATTTATTGCTGCAAATTGTGTGGTCAGATTTTATTGTGACATGAGGCACTGGTAAGAGAATTGAAAATGTTTGAGTGTAATCTAATTTATCCATGTGGAAGCTTAATTTAGAAGTGATTGGCAAATTGAGGAAATAGAGGAAAACAAAGTGATCCTTCATATGAATCACAGCACTAAAGATACAAATGTGGGACTTTGATTCATATAAATTCTTGGATTAATAGACTGTTTGCAGCAGAATGTCAATTAAAAGCTGATATTGTTATGTATGTGGAATAGAATCAGCATAAGCATGGCAGTACACTCAAAAGTGATCACTTGCAAATTCAGACATTAATGGTTAAATGACAATACTTTTGCTTTGATGTTGTTTTTGCTTTTTAAAAAATCCTTCTTCTGTCACAGTCATTCTCTTTGATATCTTATTTGGACAGAAAAAGTTGAATTTTATAGAGGGACAAGCTAAATGGATTGTACTTTTCTAATTCTGCTTTCTTTAACTACAGTCTCATTTTCAGAATAGATCCAGAAGTCTATGGAGAGATACCTCCAGAAGTCTCCTGAAATCTCTCTCTTTTTATCTTAAATGAAGCTGATGTCAGGTTTACTAGAAACACCACAGACAACTGAGGTAGCAAGATAACGAGGAAACACTAATAATTCAGAAAACTAGAATTTCAGAGAGGTATGAATCCAACACAACCTTTTAATATAACAAATACATATAAGGGACATATTTGTATAAATGCATTAAGCACTGTTTTTTGTAAAATTCAAGGTAAATGCATTTTTTCATCAAATAAGATTCAGAGGGTAAACCAAGGTAGGAAATCTGCTGCAATTGTAGCTCTATGTCATGAACAAGCCACAGGCTTTGATCCTGTTGGGACCTGCAAGCCTGTAATTGTACATATGAGAAATTTAACATTTGTATGAGAAAAATAGCTCAGAGATATAGTTAGCAGACTGCACAGACCAAACAGGGTTAGGACTGCATCTGTGAGGCACTGGTGGGTAGCTGAATTTTTTTTTAAACCATTCAACTTTCTTTAAGAGTGAAACTGGCATAGTAAGTAAGCACATGGGAAAATCCCTTGTACATCATGCAGTCACACCCTGAGGGCACTAGCAGGCTTTAAAGCCCCTGGATCACACATCATACCATTTATCATGTATCGCTGCAGTACTTACTGTCTGTCTTTTCCAAAGGTCATCTTTTCTTGTTCAGGGCATGGAGGAAGGACCTTTTCTTCAAAACTCAATTCAGACATAAATGTAGAGAATGAAAGGGAAAATCCATTAATCTTGACTCAAATCACTTCTTTCTGTAATTATTTGAATATACTTACTCTGATATTCAGGCTTTTTAAATAAAGCATTACTGAATACTAAGATACCTGAATATAGATGTGTGTGATTTTAATCTCCAGGTAGTATATGCTGATAAAGAGACTACAGCAGACTGATCTTTCTCCAGTTATTATCTCACTTAAGTGTGAAGAGGCTTTCCATGCACTATGGCTGCAGTCCATACTTGTGTATGAGCTTTAAACCAGCTTGTGCAGAGATAACTATGTAGTCATGTAATCCAGGTTTGTTGTAGGCAACAACAATCAGGGCAAACTAGCTTTCTGGAGACATCCCTGTGCTGCCACTCCTTGGTCCTCATCAGCTCTTCAGTCTTTTCTTTACATTCTACTGTACCTGAAATTCAATTGTGCACCTTGTGTTCATCTGGACTACAGTATCCTCTTGCCAGAGAACAGTGTTTTGGTGAAATGTCACTCCCCTCAGTACAGCTGTGATGCAGAATAATCAGCACTGACACAAAACTAATCAACGTACATCTGTACAATTACTCAGCTAGGCAGGAGGGAATGATGGATCCTTTAATCCTATTAAGAGTACATGAGATAGTACTTTGTGTTTCAATTAAAAAAAAAGAAAAATATTTCTAAATGCCCCACTCATGCAGGAGCAAATCAATGGAGTGAAAACCTGAAAACTCAGTAGAGATCAGCTTCTTTAGTCCTCCCATGCAGCAAAGCTAAAGTATTTTTTCTTAGATTTCTGAAAAGCAAAGAAAGAGTTGGTTTTTTTGGTAGGGTGTTGTTTTTTCCCTAAAAAAAAGTTTAGAAAAATATTTTAATGTAATCTGCTTACTAAGTAGTAGTTTTTACACTTATTTGATAAATGAAATCTTTATAATAAATAAGGATTTTGTTTCTTTTGTCTTCATAGAATGTCATGGTGACTTAGTGCATTAGAAATTCCTAAACAATTTACTTGTATCACGTCAGTTGTCACTGCACCTAGCATACCTAAATCAGAGTCAATTACTGTGGTAAAAATCAAATACACCTTCATATCATTTGATATCATAGAATCACAGAATGAGTTGGAAAGGACCCACAGGGATCATTGAGTCCAACTTCTGGCATTGCATACAATCCAACTATCCAAACTATCCCAACTATCCAACTATCCCAACAATCCAAACTATTCTTGAACTCTGTCAGATTTGGTGCTGGGACTACAGCCCTGGGGAATCTATTCCAGTGCCCAGCTACCCTCTAGGTGAAGAAACTTTTCCCAATATCCAACCCAAACCTCCCCTGACTCAGCTTCATGCCATTCCCTTGAATCCAGTCACTGGTCACAAGAGTGAAGTCAATAAGTTTCAAAACCTAATTAAAAGAAAATTTTTTACAGAATTCCAGCATTTCTTTTTCAGAGACAACTAGAAACTGTCTATTCACATCTTAAGAAAAGTGTTAAGTCCACATCTGTGTCTGATCATCTGTCATCTTTCTATAAGGAAAGATACTTAGTCCAGTTTGTAAGAGAAGCAAGACCTACATTCCTTAAATAAACTAGAATTATTAAACAATTGTTCTGAAGGACAAAGATGTATCTGTACGTATTTAAATTTTTCAAAGAAAGATTTTAATATGGTCCAAAAGAGTCTATTTTCTGTTTGGCAGTTTTTAATCACAGAGAGAGAAAGAGGTTTTTCCTTCTCAGAATTTCAATTGAGACTACTGATGTGTCGCTGGGTCTGATTTCCCAGGTGACTAGGATAAAAAATATTTATTGTAAAAAGAATAAATAATTTGTGCTGACACAAAAGCAAGCCTAGTAGCTTTCATTACTGTTGTGATAAATATTCTTTTACTATTTATCAGCCCACATCACATAATTGCTTCAGTGCTAAATAAATATAAATACTATTTACTTGTCATAAAAAAATGCATAAATATGTCAGAAGAAAAAATGGTCCATATTGCAAGCAGATAAATGCAAGCTTAAAACCTAGGCAGCTTCAGAAGCAAGAATTCTTCTGAATTTTAATAACCAATTCCTATTGTTATTCTTGCCTCCTTTGAGGAAAGACATTTTTCTTTTTACAAATTATGGGTTCTAGTACTGCCTTGTCTTTTTCCACACCTTGTTGTTTCTCATCCTCTCTCTCTCCTCTTGCCTTTTAGATGCACATGGCTTCTGCTTAGTCTTAATGAAGTTAAAATTCTAATGTTTCCTCAAAGCAAACAAGCAAACAGAAAACCCCACCCTATATAGCTAATTCTCATCCTGTCTGTTTATTAGTTTGAGGAAGAGGGAAATGCTGTCAGAAATTATATTCTGCAATTTCAAATCTTGCAGACTAGCTGAATTGCCCAAGATATTGATATAAAATTCATGTGCAGATGAGAATTTTTATTGATATAAAATTCATGTGCAGAAATGAGACTTTGCTATGTTTTCTTTAATATTTCTCTGTAAATCTCCTTATATGTGACTTCCAATTTCCATTTTTTCTGTAAGGTCCTGTGATCTTCAAATCAAATCTATCCTGAATAAAAGTATATTAGTAATGACAAGAATTTTAAAAAATTAAAGCTGTGGAGATAGTCAGTGTCAGTTTAATGATGGGAAGTTTTCTGGGAAGTTGAATACAAACAATAAGTAATCTCTTCTAGCACTTCCTCTGTTTATTGAAACAATACTAAAACCCCCCAAAGCACCACCTCACAACTCCTCCCTCATCTATACATTTCCTATTCAGTTATTCTCTTTATTGCTTTTCAGCCCTTTTTGATAAACTCAGTATGTGTTATAAATTTTTTATACCTTTTTCCTCATATTTCTATATCATATATATATTATTCTTAGTTCAATAATACATCACTTTTTTTCATTATATTATTATTTTGTATCTTCAAAACTGCCTACTTCCATTGTTTAACTAATTGATCCAATATACTGAAACTGCAAAAAAAAAAAAAATTGTCCAGTTCCAGAGACAATATCAAGTGAGTTTTTAAAAACAGAAAACAAGAGGTATGTAAGGAAAAGCTACACACACCTGCTTTCCAAGGCTGAGTGTTCTAATTTCTTGCTAAAGTGAGAACAAAACTCGTTCTTTTCAGTGTAACCCACTATTCAAGTCATCTTTTTGATCACTATATGTAACTGGTGCTGAGCATTATGACTCCACACTGAAATTGTAATTACCCTTTAAGTTTTTATTTGAAAGTTTTTATTTAAGTTCTTCACCACAAATGTCAGCAAAATTCTTAATCCTTAAATGCCTAAATCTGGATATTTTTACAATTTGAGTAAATGGAATTGTAATGATTTTTCCAAATGACTTGCATAAAATGGGTTACTCAAATTTATATGGAGGAAAAAAAGGAAAAAAAAGCTATTTTGATCTGATGTCCTAGTGGAAGAGTCTAGGTCAACAATATGAAAGATATTATGTGTCTGTTAGATTAATTTGAAACTTTAATTCCTTAAGTTTTCAAACACTTTTTTTTTGGGGCGGGGCGAGCAGGGGAAATAAAAGTCTGTAAATATTTTTGGGGAAATCCTGCTAACTTAATTTTGCAAATCTTCATTGAACACTTCTAGACCTTAGAGAGATTTTGGCCACCTCATCTAGTTAAGACATTGGTACTTCTTGCTTTGTCCCAAAACATGCATTTTAGACCTCTTCCCTAGTACAAATTTAACTGCACCCCAAGCAGGGTGTTGAGGGGAGTTCACTCAATCCTTACTCACTAAAAACATTTATCTTATTTCAATTGCTTACATTTTTTCTTTAATTTATTGATGCGTTGTCAATTACCTCTGAGTAATATTGTTTTCTGGTATTTAGGGCAATTAAAATATCATTTAACTACATACCTTATAGTTTTGAAATATATTGTTACATTTTTACAGCTAATATTCATCCAAACAAAAAAGTCAAGGAAAAGTATCTTTTGAGATTACTGTTCTTTCTGGCTAATTATAAAGTAGACACTGCTTAATGATCAAGATAAACTTACCTCCTTGTTTATGTCATCACAATTTATCTTGTCAGTGTCTATAATGGCTTCTTTCCATTCAGGCTTCTAAGAATATGATCTATTCTAATTTTCTCTATTTTAGATAATATCACTGTTTTCCCACAATCTTATCCTGTGCTCTCTGGAGTTTTATCACTCTTTCTTTAGTTCTCTTTTTTATCTTTATATCGCTTCCTTACAATCTCATTTAATTCTGCAAATGAGCCCTATTGATTATGTGAATTTAAATTTAAACTTTATGTGAATTTATTATGTGAATTTATATTAGTGTTAAATTTATCAGTCTTTCATTTTCCTCATGTCCAATCTCATATTTTATTGGTTTTCAGTATCTTTCTTTAAGTCCCAGAAAGTCAACATAGGGAAAACAGATCTAATTTTCTTCTGAAACCTTATTGACTTCCTTTGTTTTTTGCTGTGATGTTTAAATGTTCTTGTCTTGGAATCACAAAACATCAGGGTATTGTTTTGTCTTTTCCTTTCCTCACTGCAGTAAGCAAAGCCTATTGCATACTAAAATTTCCTTTCTTTTTCCCCTGCTAACAAACTGTAGATCTATGCACTTTAGTTTTGATCGTTTTGATGCTTATCCCAGTAATATTAATGGACTTATTGAATCCAGTATCAATGATAATGATGCTTTAAGTTTNAAGGACTTTATCTAATAAAATGTTAATTTGGTACTATGGAGCAAGTTTTGAGGGAAGGGGGGCAAAAAAAAATACGGGAACTCAAAGGAATGTTTGAAAATGCAAATGTAAAAAGTTAATCCTTAAAAGCAAGAAATTTGAAGGAGTGGGTGTGCTTTCTGGTGAGGCACCCCAGCTGGAACCTTTTGCTTTTCTGTCTTATAATTGTCTATTTTTAATTTTTTTTTAATTAAACTTATAAATTTTTTAAAGAAAGTGACCCTCATTTTTCACACGACCATTTTAAGTCCATCTTGGGTGTAGCCCTGGCCAGGCTCTTGTACTGCCCAAGGTGTACCCTTAAAGGCCTTTTAATAAATATCTATTGTCTAGGTCTGTCCAGTTTCTGTTCCAGGTCAGCAAATTTTTTAAATCCAAACTTATTAGACTCTCAGAAAAGATCTGGCTGACTTATGAACTAGATAACAGTGGGACGTGGCCTGAATTCTGGAGTCATGATAAGAAGTTTAATATCATGTTTAATCTCCTGTATACATGAAGACTGATATTTTGATGAGCTAGAATATGCTAGGCTCTTTAGGGTGTTGGTTTGTTGGCAAGGGCCCGAGAAAAAAGAGCATTAAAGAAAAAAAGGGGAAAAGTAAAAGAGATGAGTCAATATGGGATAGCGAATGTAAAACCAAGGAGGAGGCAGAGTTAGACCTCATCATCCCTGATTTGAGGGCGGGCCTGAGTCCAAGCTTGGGTTCTCCACCCCCAGTCCCACCCCCGCCAACACCGTAATCACTGTCGTCACAGCAGGCGGGGGCAGAAGGGCTTTAGCAACAACTGAATCAGACAGCTCTGAGGAGAAGGATGAGATTGATCAGATCATTGCTGCCTTAAGAAGGCTGAGGAGGGGAAAGATAGTGAGACGGGCCATCAGAGAACATAGCCCAATTGCCAAACATACTAGGTCAAAAAGAGAAAAAGAACAACAACTGGTTTTACAAGCCCTGTTACTCAAGCAGCTGGCAATCAGGGCCCAACATACGTGAAGGTTCCATACTCCCTCATCAAGTTAGAGCATTGGAAAACTACTGTGGGGAAATAAAAAGAGAACCCAGATAAAGTAGCAACATTAGTAGAACGGACAATTAACTCACAAAACCCTGACTGGGTTGATTTGAACTCCATGTTAGACACATTACTTAACCCTACTGAGAGAAGAATGGTCAATAAAGAAGAATGATCACCACATCAGTCAAGGTGAGCATTCCAAACGGATTGCTGCAAGGCACTGTCGTACAGATGGGACAGAAAGATGGTAACATCCTTGAAAACCCTGGATGGGATCCAAATATACCAGAAGATATGGCAAGGTTAAAGCGATATCAGAGCATAGTGGCATATGAATTAAAACATGGTGTCCCTAAATCTATAAATTGGTCAAAGATTTATGAAGCAAAGCAAAATTATGATGAATCACCCACTGATTTTTTAAGCAGGCTAAGAGAAACTGCCATCATATATACAGATTTAGATCCAGAATCAACGGATGGCAAAGTACATCTAGTACTTTTGTTTATGGATCGGACTTCAAATGATATAAGAAGAAAGCTGCAAACGATAGAGGGAGTTTGAGACATAGATAAACTGCTAGAGGTTGCCTGGAAGGTGTTTTGAGACAGAGACCCAACTGAAAAAGTTAAATCCCAACCTAGTAAGAAAGTACATCAGGAAAAATCATGCAAGAAAACTTCCCCTACAGAGAAGGACCAGTGTGCGTACTGCAAGAAGTGGGGATATTGGAAGAATGACTGCCTAGCATTGAAAGAAAAATCCCCAGTTCCCCAACTCCCAGCAGTACAAACCTCAAGAGGCTCAAGTTCTGAGTGATGGGATCTGAAGGTTTTTTCCCTGGCAGAACCTTTGGTTGTAGCTAACTTGGGGAAAGAGGACACTGAATTTCTGGTACACATTGGAGCAGCTTATTCACTGTTAANAAGAATGATCACCACATCAGTCAAGGTGAGCATTCCAAACGGATTGCTGCAAGGCACTGTCGTACAGATGGGACAGAAAGATGGTAACATCCTTGAAAACCCTGGATGGGATCCAAATATACCAGAAGATATGGCAAGGTTAAAGCGATATCAGAGCATAGTGGCATATGAATTAAAACATGGTGTCCCTAAATCTATAAATTGGTCAAAGATTTATGAAGCAAAGCAAAATTATGATGAATCACCCACTGATTTTTTAAGCAGGCTAAGAGAAACTGCCATCATATATACAGATTTAGATCCAGAATCAACGGATGGCAAAGTACATCTAGTACTTTTGTTTGTGGATCGGACTTCAAATGATATAAGAAGAAAGCTGCAAACGATAGAGGGAGTTTGAGACATAGATAAACTGCTAGAGGTTGCCTGGAAGGTGTTTTGAGACAGAGGCCCAACTGAAAAAGTTAAATCCCAACCTAGTAAGAAAGTACATCAGGAAAAATCATGCAAGAAAACTTCCCCTACAGAGAAGGACCAGTGTGCGTACTGCAAGAAGTGGGGATATTGGAAGAATGACTGCCTAGCATTGAAAGAAAAATCCCCAGTTCCCCAACTCCCAGCAGTACAAACCTCAAGAGGCTCAAGTTCTGAGTGATGGGATCTGAAGGTTTTTTCCCTGGCAGAACCTTTGGTTGTAGCTAACTTGGGGAAAGAGGACACTGAATTTCTGGTACACATTGGAGCAGCTTATTCACTGTTAAATACCTTAGAAGCGAAACTGAGTCACAATACTGTACCTGTTGTTGGGGCAATTGGAGTAACTGGAAAACAGCCTCTCTTCCAACCCTTGAAATTTAGACTGGGGAAACATTGGTTAACCCATCAATTCCTCAGTAGCTCAGTAGCTGTCCTTTAATATTTAAATCTTTCTGAATAACATGGACTCACTTATGACTCAGTTATGAGATAAAAATGAATATTAGTACAAGCAGACATGCATCACCAAGGGTTGTCAGAAAAATTAGATGAGTTCACCTTTAAAACATGGTCTTTTTAATGCATGACTGATTATATTGTTGCTACTTTCTTCTGTAGTTCTTACTTGTGACATTCCAATGTATTGAAATTTTATTACATTAAAATGTTCTCTGTGAATAGGCTGTATTTTCACTTAATTATGAGCATCTTGTGGAAATCTAAGATAAACCACTGTGATGGTTTAACACCACCTGGAAATTAAACTCCAGATAAGCCACTCCCCTTCCTCCCACTCTCTCCAGCGAGAGAGGGACAAAGGCAAAGACTATGGTTTCAGATAACAATTTAGTGAAAGCAATCAGCAGTGAAATAAGAAATGCATAGTAACAACAGCAATGTTAATAACAAAAGTGTAAAAAAAAGAAGGTACTTTACCCATGAAAAGTGTTCAACACCTTGACTTAATTCTGTGTGGCTGTCAAGGCAAAGGCAAGATGGCAGGCACTCCCATGGCTGGGGTTTCCTCTCCCCAAGCCTGAGGCAACAAAAAAAAATGATGACAGATGAACCCCAATAAAGTTGGATTGCCCAACACAGACCACTCCACTCTGCTGGTTCAATTCTGTCCCATGCCACCATGTCAGACTGCTCCACTCCACTGGGTCCAATTCCACGTAGTGCCGCCATCTGGACCGTTCCCCTCATTCTGCTTCTTAGAAATGAATAAACTTTTAGATACAATTAAGTGGGGACAAAGTCCTTGGAGCAAAAGAAGACTGTTTATTTGTAAGGATTCAGCTGAGCCGGGTGTGTATCTCCCTCCCCCTAGTGCCAAACACACACACCCTCCAATGAAATAGCTGCATTTTATACCCTTTCCCTGGCCAAGGCTGGTCCCTGTCCCCTTTCCCACTGTATGGGTATTCAAGAGCCTACATTCTCTTCCTACTGCCTGCTTTTCTGTCCCTTCCCCTCTCATTTCCTTTTTGGTCAGGTCTTCAACTACGCCCCTTCCCCAGTTCACAACAACATTCAACAGATTAACTAGAATAAATCCAGACCATAGATAACAACACACAGAGAGCAAAACCAGCCACTTTCATTCTTCTACTTAATAACATTTTGGCTGCAGAAAAATATTACCTCATCTCTCACATGCTGGACTGGATTCCGTGTATCTGCTTCTAGCAACAGCACTGCTCTCCTCCACTCAGCATGGGCTCAGATTCCTCACTGCTGCTTCATTCCTGGCAGCTGTCCAGCTGTGTTTGCCATTTGTAGTTATTTTCTTCCTGAGGGGACAGGAAGGGACAGGTGGCACTGGGGGAAGCACAGAGCTCTCACTGTCCCCCCACAGTGATCAAAAAGATGACTTGCTGATACTGGCAACTTCCCCTAAAGAAGACACAGAACAAAATTACACACTTCCAGGAGTATGTTCCTTGTTTCTTTCTCCAGAACCATGCCCCAGAGAGATGATTTGAGTCATATAGAATAGCAATTTAGCACTGCTCCCATGGCTCTAAGCTCCATGCCTTGTGAGCAAACTCAGGACAGGAATTATTTTATTTGCCTTGCATAATCTCTTACTCTGTTATTCAAATAATTACTCCAGGGAAGGTTGGTTTTTTTCCGAATATAGTAGATACATTTTATTGATATGTGGTGTGTTTAACAGGAATGCATTGGGTAACATTGGCTGTGAAAAACGACATGGTGGAAAAGATACTAATTCAGAGTAGTTCAGAGCAACTCTGAGATGAAGCACAGGGGAGACCTTATCCTTTTAATCTTTATGCATGAAAGCATTGGATAGAGGGATCCTCCTGGCTAACATATGAAATCTTCAACATCTTCAACCAGCAGTTGTAAATACACAAACATTGGCTATCAATTTGCATAATAACCATCTGCTTAGATGGCATTATTACTAGTCACAAGGTGATATGACAGTAAACTAGGCAACAAATGCCACTTAGTTACTTGGCAGGCTTCAACTCCACAGGCCGCTTTTTTCTGTTGGAAAGAATATCCTTTTAACCTCCAAACTTCTTCATATCAGTCCCACCTGTCCATACCAGCATGCCAAAAATTCAGCATTAAAGAATTGCTAGTTAACACTTTTGCAACCCAAAGGGGGTGCGTGCAGGATGTCAAAATGTGTAATAGGTCACATTAAGTAAATACAGCAACTTAACAAACAAAAACTTAGGCAAAAAAGGATGCCAGAAGGTTGTGCTAAACAAAAGAGACAGACACATAAGCTATAAAATGGGATTTGATTTATGGTTACCTTCTCACAGAAGAGCAAGAGTGGAAAATGAAGAGTACTGACTATTTACACTTGTCTATGTGGAATAAAAAATCGCAGCCATAAAATCACATTTATCCTGAATACACTTTGTTCTAAAGTATTTTCTTATTTTATGATATTATTATAACATAGTCTTCAAAATATTTTAGATTTTTTTCTTAAGTATAATATGGAAAACCATTTTAAATCTTAACAATCTCTGTAGAATAGAAAGAACTACCTAAATCAACATTTTACTGCAGCAATTAAGCATCCCAAATTTTAGAAAGAATTTATGTTCTGATTTAGAGGAGCCAGATCTTCTGAAGAAAGAAACCCTCATCTGAATACTGAAGCAAGTCGATAAGTTATGATGTTAGAGTGGAAAACTGAGTCTTTTTAACATGAATTCTATGCAAAGCAAAGTGTTGTCTTTGGAAACAGAATTCATTCATCAAAATGGAAAATATAGTCAAAAATTAAATAGGAGTGAACTAATTTAAGAAGTGTTGGAGAATTTTTTTAAAAGAAGAGAAAGGCTATAGAGGAGAAATTAATTTTGAATTACTTAAAACGACTGATTATTTAATAAATGAGAATTAATACTCATGTAAAACTTTTTTTTTCATTTTTGTCATTTGCCAGAAGGATCAGACTCCAAATTTGTTTAAACTGATTTTGCTGTAGAAAATTTTCTGTAATTTTTTAAATTGCTGGATCTTGGGTACTGCAGATGGTATAAAATAGTCTCCTATCTTGAAAGAGATGTTCCAGTACAATGATTTGATGTTATTGAGAAAACTACTAGTATAAGTTCCTTCAGAAGCTGCTTAGTATTAGTGTTTCTTCACCTGGCTAGCTTTATTCTTTGGTATAAATCTCTAAATTAATAGATTGGCATATTGGAAATTAAAAAAATGTGTATTAATACAAAACATATATGGTTTTATAGTACATATTTATTACCATGTTATGAACACTCAGATACCCAGCATCTGCTGAGCTTCTCTCTTCGGATTTCAGCATTAATATTTTTAATTTAAAGATTTTGTTGATAGTAGAGGATTGATCATGCTTTGAAACATATTTCACTGCTTGCACAAGTTAATCTCTTTATTTTTTTCTTCTCACAGGTGCTTTTGCACATTTGAAATGAAAGTGGTTCTTCCCATGCTAAAGCAAGATCCTGCACTGTTGGGATAGGAGCTCTGAAAGTCTGGAAGCAGACAGAATTTAATTTCAGCCTTGTGTGGAGGGTGGGTTGTTAAAACCTATGGATGACCACCTGTGTTGAAGCAATCATAGTGACCTCCTCCTACAAGGTATTGGCACTCACTTTTGTACTGAACTCCAATGACAATCAATTTTTCTTGCACAGAACATTGTGACTTTGCCTTCACTGGTCCCACACTGGTGCTTTGCCATGGTCATTCTTGTCTTCTTAGTGGGACGATAGTGGTGCTCAGGGAGCACTTATCCATATTTTTCCTTTAAAATAATGTATGGAGGAAAAATTAATCTTAGGAGAGGTCAGAAAAAAATCAATGAAAATTTGCAAATAAAAAAAGACTTAATTTTTATACTATTATTCCAATGTCACATGTAGTTGCTTTTAGCAAGTAGTCTCACCAATCATTCTTATTCATTATACACAATAAACTAAATGTTCAAATTTTCACCCTATTTGAAACTGGTCTCCAGTTTATTGTTTTAGAAGGAAAATGCTGATGATTTCCTGTCTATGAAAGCTCTCTGTCCCTTGCTTAAAATCGATATTGGTTTAACCTAGACCTTCAGATTTTACCAAGCTCCACCTAGAAAAAATAAAGCAATACAGGTAACAGGGAAAATAGCATTTTCCCTTTTCCTGCTTTTTGCCAGTTGCCTAAAATAGCACCAAGTTTGGAGTTAGACCAGTCTAACAATCTCATTTTCTTTATTTTTTTTTGCAAGTGAATTCAAGGAAGATGAAGTTAATGATTTTGCTTTGCTGAATATGGGAATGTGAAACAATTTGCTCAAGTTGTTTGTTGTCAGAATGTGCTATGCATGTTACAGACCAACAGTTTGCTTTCTAATGTTTAATAGTTATTATACAGCTTTTTCTTCCTAAATTGTTTTTAGGGGTATGTGGGTGTTTGGAGCTGCTTACCGGCTAGCTCGGCACCGAGTGCGTATATAGAGGTACAGCCTTGTACCTTTTAGGTCTTGTGGGTCTGAACCTCATGCAGAAGTGTGGCAAACGGTATGGAAGAAAGGAGGACTCTCACATGGGTAGCAACCAGGTTTATTCCACNAAGCATACAGAACTTTGGGAAACCTAAAATGCACACCACAACATAGGAGTAGGGTTTGGTTTTTTGTTTAGTTTTGGTGGGGTTTTTTTGTGTTTTTTTTGTTTGTTTGTTTGTTTGTTTGGGTTTTTGTTTGTTTTGTTTTTGTTTTTGTTTTGTTTTTTGTTTTGGTTTTTTTTGTTTATATTTTTAATAAAATAAACCTAGTATCTAATTATGGTAGTGCAGTTCTAGCCTTTATCTTGGAAATAAAAGAACTACTAAGGACCACTGATATACTTTTCACTGGCTTTATAGCAAGAAAAGGATATGCACAAAACCATAAATGCAACAACCCTGCATCAAGCTTATTGGATCTCACTGTACAACATCCCTTTGAGCCAGAACCTGTGTCCTTTTGTTGTAATTTTTAATCCCTTTTACAACATTGGAATATCCTTATAAGAAATCTATGTAGGAAGTTGTCCTAGGGTGACTATGATGCCTGTATCCCCAATCGTGTGTTCTGTGTGTGCTGCATGTTCTGTACCTTTAAGACTGGTTCTGAGAGTGAGCCGGGAAAGAAGAAGCGCGCAGTTTGTTTTGAAAAACAGTGTTCACTCCTCTGCATCTTCCCTTCCTTCTCGGGACAGTGTGTGTTCGTGGGATACACGGACAGTGGCCAGAGAGAGGTTTTTCTTTCCTTTTGTTAGTCTAGCTAGCTGAGGCAANGAAGTAAAACCCTCTCACTCTTGTAAAAATATTGAGGGTTTTAGAAAACAAAGCAGAAGTATGTTGCAGGTGATGTTCATTAAGTTTTGATAACACTTTAATAGCCTCAACAACTCTCAGAAACCTACAAATGCGTTTTCTTGCTCTTACTTCCTTCCCCCCCCACACCCCTTCCCCACATTTTTGAGGATTCTGAAGCAGGAATTACAACCATTGGTGTCACAGGTGAGCACAAGCAAACAAACTGTGCTGCTGATTCTGGTAACTGCCCATATATCATCTACAGATGTTTTAAAATTAAAGTGTAAAATTGGGTTCACCAGAACCTGAATGTAGGACATGCCTCAATTACACTCAGAAACAATGAAAACAACTCAATGTCCTTTGAAAATTGAGCTGAAGATTTTTGCTGGAGTTTTTGCAGATAATACAATTTTTTTTCCTTGAAATGTTTACATCTCTTTATACATGTAAAGCGTTGGTTCATGTGAAGGAGAAAGACTGCAAACTGAAACACACACCACAGATTTTTTTTTAACTTCTAAAATCAAATAGAATTCTAGAAATTATTGTCTTTCATGAGAAACAATGACCTACATCTATTGAAGAGATCTGACCTTAGGGACCTATCTTTGCCATAGGGTTATTTTTCAGCATTGAACGGAACCTTTATTATAGAACGGATTGGGTTTTAAATAAGGAAATCCTCTGTCATAAGAAGAAAAATGAATTATAAAACACCGATAAATGGAGAAGCTTTTCTTTAATAAATGTCTCAAATTATCCTAGGTAGTTCAGTGTCTCAGAAATTATGCAGATGTATTTTGCTATAGAGTGCCATAAAATATTTATAAACTGCTCCTTGTGGCAAGACAGTTGAGGGCAAAGTAAAATGAAGCATTATATATGACACAATGTATTAAAAAAAATCAGAATCATTAGTCAGTGTCCAAAAATGAAACTTAGTAATGTGCTGGTAAATCCTTAATAAAATATCTATTGCCGAGTTCAATAAATATATGCCAAAATATTCTCCTTGGTGAGGGTGCTGCAGAAATTCCTTAGTGGATTTTTCCTTGACTCAAGCTGCAATAACAAGATTCATGTAATAGAGGCTTCCTGCTCATATACTACCTTTAAAATTCACTTCAGGAGTCTATGCATATATTCACTGCTGACCTCACTGTGATGCTGGGAGAAATCGGTTTTGCATAAATTAAGCTGAGACCTTTCTTGAGCCCAAGCTCCCAGATATATGCTGCTCACAACTGCAACTGAAGCAAATTGACATCAGAATATCTAGCTCTCCAGGGAATCCCTCATCAGCTTGTGATTGCCACAACATGATCTCTGGAATTGCCTAGGAAAATGAACGCGATACATCTGTTGTAAGGTACCAAAATAACATCCAGTAGGTCTAAACATCTAGACCTATTAATCTAATATCTTGTATAAATTTGCCCGCCATACAGTGAACAAGTCTATATATGTGCCATTTTTAAAATATATAAATGAAAAAAATTGTTGTATATATGAAAGTAATAATTTTAAACTATAATCAATCAGCAATTACTTATTTCCCCAAATTTTGTATTCATATTTATAACTTCCAAATAATAGAAGTTGATAACGAATTACTATTGCACCCATATTTAAGCAATGAAGTTATTTTTGCGTTGCAATTTATTTTCAATAGGTCATTTCTTATACACTTAGCTGTTTTTCCCCGAATTGAATTATAATTGAAATTTATCTTTTTATTGTTGTTCTTGTTGAAAAGTGAAAAAAAACTCAGTGAAAGAAAGTCATAGAGAAGAAAAGAACTTTATAACACTTGTGATAATTTCTAGAAATAGTGTCAATATATGATATTATAGTGGAGTGATGAAAGGAACCGAAGAAGTTGAGACTAGAAAATTCCAGTCCTCTGCTAAAGTGAGAGTGGGAAAATTATCATATAAAGGATATAAAGGATATCATATAAAGGATATCATATAAAGGATATAATGTAAAAGATGTAAAGGACTGGATAAAACCCCTTGACTCAGGGTGAAGTTGGCAGCTGACTGGGAGAGTTGTTAGAATAGTGATGGCAAATCATGTGGTATACTCTTGGGCTGATCCTGCCCTTGCACTGCCCTTTTGTGATCCATTCAACCTTTTGTAGCCAGCCATTCCTGATAACTCTTACATATCCTTCACAAGTACACAATACATTAAATACAAATACCTTAAGTACTTGCCTAGGAACTGTTTCAATATAGAAATCTCCTTGAGTTTGATTTACTTTATTTTTGTATCTTTATTTGTTTACTAGAGCTTCAGTGAAGATGACAAGCTGTTATTGTTAAAAGAATAAACAAAACCTTTTCTTGCTTTTTTTCCACAATTTATTATTTTCCATACATGAGGAAACTGAAAGGGAAAAAACCAAAACAATGCATCACCACAGCCAAAATCCAAGTTCCCCTTACCCTTCTTTCTTTCCCAGAAGAAAGATACTTCTATGAAAATATGTTCAGCAGCAGGAACAAAAAACTCTTTGAGCAAAATAAAAACAAAGAGGCAAAGAAAACGTTCCAGAATAATTAAAAAAAAAATCCCTAGAGAAAAAAAACCTCTTTGTGGCAATGTTAGCTGGTCTTTGGAGCTACCTCTCATATGAGCTTTCATTTCAGTTTTATGTGTCAAGAATGATCTGGTAGAAATGAATGGGCTGGAAGATCTCATGCATATTTTTAACTTTACAGAGAAAAATATTAATATTGCAATTGTAAGTACACGTATCAATAATGTTTTTAAAAATTTTTAAATGAGAAATACACTCTAAAATTTATTAGAACATTATATCAGAATGACAGAAATACACAGAGATTTACAGAATTCTGAGCTATATTTTTAAATAAAAGGTCCTGGTTTTACATCTGTGTCATAACAAGTCTTCCAAACTTCCTTCTTTGCAATAGCTGAATGAAAAGTTAAAGTTAAATGGAAAGTCACAGATGTTCTTAATAAGCAGAATTCAATTTTTTATTGTTGTATTTAGGCATTTCCCAGTTCCCAGCAGTGCCACATCCGGTTTTGAGGTCCCAAACACAGGAAGAACATCAACCTGTTAGAGTCCAGAATTGGATGATACAGATGATGGGAGGCCTGGAGCACCTCTCTATAAAGAGAGGCTGAGAGTGTTGGGGTTGTTCAGCCTGGAGAAGAGAAGGTTTGAGAGACAACTCTTTGTTGCCTTCCAGTGCCTTAAAGTGAGCCTATAAAAAAGATGGAGACAAAATTTTTAGCAGGGTCTATTGTGGTAGCACAAGAAGCGGTGGCTTTGAAGGAGGTGAAGGAGGGTTAATTTGGATTAGCTGTAAGAAAAACAAAATCTACAATGTGGGTGGTGAAACACTTGGAATCAGTTGCCCAGAGAGGTGATAGTTAACCCATTCCTGGGAACATTGAAGGCCAGGTTGGACAGGGACCCTGAGTAACCTGTTTGAGTTGAAGAACCCGCTCATTGCAGAGGAGTTGGCTTAGGTGGCCTTTGAAGGGTCCCTTTCAATTCAAACTATTCTGTGTCTATATGATATGTGCTTAAAACCAACATGCAAGTAAATTGGTAAGAGATGACTAAATTTTATTTGTTTGCTTATTTATTTTCATTTCCAGCTCTTCAATACTGAATGGAAATGAGTCAAAAACATTCAGCAGTGCTTTGTTTTTAGTAAATGGATTTTAATGTGTCCTGCAGGTATACAGGGCATATCTAATTCTAAAGGGAACCAATCCAAGAGCAGTGTAGAAATTTGACTTTCAACAGCACTATAAATCAGGTACAGGTGTCCTTTTTTAAAATATGCACAGAAAGAGTCATAATGTATAGATCTTTCCAAGTTGTATACCTTACCTTCCAGAACCTCATGCCAAGATTGTATATAATATTGAGATCTCCACGATCATGATTACAGTTCTTATGTCTAAAGCAATTAAAATTTTCTCTCCTATCTCACATCACACTCCACATGCATGTCTTGCTATGACCAGATGCACTATCTAAAATTAGAAAATCTACTTCATTTCACCTCTGCAATACCATGTAATTAGGAACTTTTAATTAAAAAAAAAATGCATGCTCGGTAAGAATTTTTTTTTTATGTTGAGATTGATGAATGTGTGTGCACTGAAGATGTCATACCTCTAAAAGTATTTTCTTGATTTTCTTTTTAAGGGATAAGTGATGTGGTTGGTGAACATACTGTTTGCTTCGGCATGTCTGGGTTTGGTTAAATTCTTTTGTATACTGTAATAAAGTTTAATTTTATAATTGCTTAATGTTTTAAGAGATTATTTTTCTTTTATTCTTAGATCTGAGTTGTATTTCCTTAGCATTTCAATCTTTTCAATAAAGTATTATATCTTAAAATTAGGGCTCCCATAGTGCAGTGTAGTATCAGATATCATATCAGGATTACATTTCTGTATATATAATGAATAATCCAGACTTCTGGCTGAATCTTAAGAAGGTAGTACAAGAATTCAGTACATGAATTAAAAGTCATTCTTTCCTTGACAGTAGAGGACAAATGGTTTTATTTGATATTAATGGATGCAAAAGTTTTAATGTTCATTGATAAGACTAAGAGGTTAATACAATGGCAAACCAAACAAAGGTATAACGTAAACTGTGAAAGATATTTCTGTAATGTGAACTGAAACCTTTCATAAAGCCATATATCAGAAAGCAGATGTTTGTTTAGCAGGGATCCATATTCCACATAAACTAATTGATAAAGTACAGTTTAATTGGCATACAGACAGCTGAGATGAAGAGTCCCTTTCTGGAAATGGTTGGTAGTCTCCTATCAAATGACCTTCGGTCTCAGACAGAGGTTCTGCAAATATGATGTGAATTTATTATAGTCTTCAGCATTTATTCAAAGACACAGTGAACAACAAAGTCAAAAGAAATAAGGCTATCCATCATCCCCATACAGGTAAATGAAAAAAAACCCAAGCTAGTTCTGTAACTTGTACTTCATTACGGCTTTGATTTGCAAATCCATTAATATGAAACATATTTTAAATAATGACAACATTTTGAAATAATAAACAGACTCTATAGTAGTCATATTCCACTGTCAGTTTTAAAAGTCTTATTAGAATTAGGAAACTGGCATAAAAATCCGGAAAAAAATATTCTCTTCAAGAATAATCCCGTTTCATAAATCCCACATGAACTCCTTACTTATGAAAGTACTTCCCATACATACAGTGTTTTTCTTTTTACGCAACAATTTTGCACATGATTTTTTGTCCCTGGATTCTGCAAATGTTTGTACTCAGCTTCACACAAGCTGGACCATGGAGTTAAGTTGAAATTCTTGAGTGACTGTGTGCCATCCAAGAAACCAGAATGAAAGCTAGGGGAATAAAGTTTGTTTCTTCCTAACCTTGTAAATTGATTCATGTTTAACATTTGCTTTTCTCATTATAAGCCTTGTCATGGAAACAACGAATGGAATTGGAATGTAGTTTTTACTGATGTAGTTTTCAGTGTGGAACCATAAAATATCACCTTCTTATATTTTCTTTAGAATTTGAATGTTGAATTTGTCTGACTGTTATCCATATTTTTTTATTAGCTACACATCTACTGGCTCACTTACTGATTTCCACTTCATAAACCTACCACAGAAGGGAAGGGAAGGGAAGGGAAGGGAAGGGAAGC
>VXBB01013319.1:25927-79953 GCA_013399915.1 Illadopsis cleaveri
GGAATGCTGGGAGTGCTGCTCTTTCTGTGTCGCCCTCAGGGGCCTCCACACTCCCAGGCTGGAGCAGCCTGTCCTTGGAGGACTGCACCTCGTGGACACATCCATGTCACAGCAGTTTGGGGAGGAATGTTTGTCCATGGAAGGAATTCACGTTGCAGCAGGTATGATATGGCTGCTGCTCATGAGAGCAGACCCATGCCCGAAAAATTCACAGAGAATTGTCACCTGTGGGAAGGACCCCACGGTCTCACAGTGGAAGAACTCCTCTCCCAGAGCAGTGGAAGAAAATCTTGGTGATGAGCTAACCCAAAAACCCCCATGCCCTCTCTCCCTGCACTGTTGGTAGGAAGGAGGGAGGGGCTGGGGGGAAAAAGATGTTTTGAGGGCTTATTCTCATCATCCTCCTCTGACTCTGTTAGTAATAAATTCACATTGAAACTCTAAGATGAGCCTGTTTTGCCCTTGAAATGTTTTGTCCTGGTCCTTATCTCACCTTTGNGCTAACCCAAAAACCCCCATGCCCTCTCTCCCTGCACTGTTGGTAGGAAGGAGGGAGGGGCTGGGGGGAAAAAGATGTTTTGAGGGCTTATTCTCATCATCCTCCTCTGACTCTGTTAGTAATAAATTCACATTGAAACTCTAAGATGAGCCTGTTTTGCCCTTGAAATGTTTTGTCCTGGTCCTTATCTCACCTTTGTTAATTTTATTTCCTTCTCTGCTACCCAGCTGTAGCAGGGGAGGGTGAGTGATTGACTCTCGTGGGTGCCTGACATTGGGGCAGCGTCAAACCACGATACTCTTCCAGAACCTAATTTTAAATTATGGCAAGTAGATCTTGACGGCATCACTGAAAATAATCTCATATCTATTCAACTCCAAAGAAGTACTAGCTGTCCTCAGACCTTCCATGTTTGTGCATTTCTTTTAATGTTCCTCATTAATATTTTCATTTAATACATTGGATGATTCGATTAGTTGTTTTTGAGAAGTAGAGTTGGATCACTGAGCACTGATGACTGGCTTTTCCTGGGCAGGTGAATGGGGGCTCTCAAGTAGTCGAGCTGCATCTATGGGAACTGAGTTTGTTCTTGCGTACTACAATGAACTATAAAAGTTATTTAATTTATTTCCCACAGGTAATTTTCTAATAATTTTATGATTTAATGCACGTCCTTCCTTGAAACGTTGTTTTTTATTTTCTTATGCTTCTCTCCCCTTTTTAAAGGTTGTGGGTTTTGTTATTTCTTACTTCTCATTGCTTTCCACATTCTCTCTCTTACTAGAGACACTTAAGTCTTGAAGCAGTTTTATTGTTCTTTCATCAAATTTTATATTAAAAATGTTATCATTAGAATACAAGAAATGTCTGTGTTCTCCTGTATTGCCTTCTTGTTGAAATCTGTGGAGATAAAATCTTCCTTATGCCCCAAATTCTCTGCCTTAAATGATTCTGACTACTTCCCACAATGACCAAATCTTGATTTAATTTTTATCATGAATCACAGCAGTGTAACAGCCAGTCAGTTTTCAAAAAATCCCCCAACAAATGTAGAACCACAAATGTTTACGCAACTTTGATTTTAATAAAATTCTCTTCTTAACTTTCTGTCCTTCAAAAAGTGCTGCCCTTTAACACTAACATTCCAGTCACACCTTTATCCTGATAATTCTCTTGGTCAAACAGCAGTTTTGATGAAGTCCTTAAGAAAAATACTTATGCTGTACCCCATGCTGTGTCTCACTCTTCCTGGGACTTCCTATTTCTTCTACCATCTATTGGAGAAATGCACAAGTCAAGAGATGGCTGAAGGAGAGGGTCAGGCTCTCGAGCAATTGCTGGGGCTTTGCTGGAAGACGTCTTTTAGCTGGGCATTATTTATGCATAGACTTGGGACTGGCCTTGGAGGTGTCATAGTCAGGGTAAGTGGGGAAAATTGCTATTAGAGTTGTTCCTCTGTCTGAGCTCCATTGCCAGGATACCTTTTATGTCTCGTGCCTTAAAGGAGCTATTATTGGTGTCTAATCCATCCTTTCAGAGAAATGTTGCAGGTAATAAAGCTAAAAGCAACATATTCCTTGTAAAATGTGATGTAATGTGGTTTGAGAAGACGCTTTTCCACAGAGTAGGTTTAGTTACCTTTCTTCAGAAAGAAATTCAACTTACGTATGTAAAATAGAGGAAAAAGGTGATATTGTAAAGAGAGGTGATAGCTACAAGGAGGATAAATGTATTTAAGAAATCGACGTGCCCAACTGGATTAGTGATATATAGGAGACTGTATTTTGAATCAGGCAGCCTGGAAAAAAAAAAGGAAAAGCAGGAGTGAAATAAGGGACAAAAATCCAAGTCTTATTTAGTTAAACTAATGCAAAACTACATTAATGTGAAAAACGAGTTCCACTCTCTTTTAAAAATTTATAAGTTTAATAAAGAAATAAAAATAGACAATTAGGAGACAGAAAGGGCAAATGTTCCAGATGGGGTGCCTCACTAGAAAGCACACCCTTCTCTTTTAATTACTGTGTTTTAAGGATTGCTATTTTACATATTCAATAGATATCAAAACATTCTTTTCTGTTTCAAGTATCCCCAGTCATCTTATTTGATAGATTTATTTGTGAGTGGCTGCACTCTGTCTGGTAACATGGGTCCTGGCTGTTTTTATTTTTATAAAAAAACCCAGAAATCCAGCAGGCTTCATGCAGGGCCATAAGGTGACGGCCCCTCCCCCATAATTTTTGGCCTGGTCAGCTCAGACGGCACAAAGAAAAAACTTAGTCTTTCCACTATTCACACTATGTCACAAGCAGAAAATACATTCATCACCTTTCTAAACTCTGTTAACAAAACACAATACAGTACTATTATACATGTAGTATTCATTCCAATATTTGTGAAAAGTCAACTTTATAATATGCATTTATAACAATTGCGAAAATTTTTGTGTGTCTTTTGCTTTGTTTTATCTTGATTATATAAATTTTGACTGTGTGTTATCCAATCTGTGGTTTCAAATACATTTTATCTGAAACTGGTGCAAATTTAAGCAGCTTGAAATAATGTAACAGCTGTGCTATTAGAATAATGTTTTCAGCTGTGCTATTTAATTACTTTAATCTGCAAGTTTAAGATAGCTCTTTCAGTGTATATCCTGAATAACTCCATAAGAAGTCCAAGGAGTGATATTGATTTACAATAGCAAAGGAAATAATTAATCAGCTTTGCTATATTGACTAGAAAAAAAAATAAAAATATTCTTAGAAAAATAAAAATATTCTTAAATATTTGTCACAGTATTTTTTTTTTCAAAAGTAGGTTGAGAGACCAATATGATTTTTATTTATGCCTCGACATATGTCATTAGGTGAAAAATTGCAAAATAGGAGTTGTACATGTGCTGGGAGCCCTCTTCCCGGGGAGACTTCGCCTGACAGCCGATCAGGGCAGAGAAAGCTTCCGTGATTGGGCTTGCCGGTGGGGGAGATCCCCAGATGCCCGGGAAAAAGCGTCCGGGAAATTGGGCTATGGGAGGAGCCTTGGCAGATAAAAGCAACTAGCTGCGCCACAACCCCATCTTTTTCTTCGTAGTTTTTTGGAGGAATCGGAGGCTCGTCCGGAGGGTCAGCTTGCCCCGCCGCCTTCCTCACCCTTCGTTTTCCTCCCTGCGATCCTGTTTTTTCCTTGCCTGTCTGCCCTGCTTCACAGCTTCCCCGCGGCCGGAGCCGCTGTGCCCTGACCCTGACAACCTGCAACTGCTCCACGAGTGCGCCCGTAGCCACAGCACCGGGAGAGACACGCAACCTGCTGCTCTTTGGAGATCGTGCCCAGCCCGGCGTGGGAGCCACGCAGACTCATCGCGGTTGCAGCACACACGCTCCATCTGCCGAGCCCGTGCTAACAGGGCGCCTGGGGTACAGCGGTAACGATCTGTCCCGGTTTTCTGTTTCTCTCTCCATCTCTTTCCCCATCTTTGCTCCCTTTTCTCTCACCTTTAGTAGGAACACTTATCTTCCTTTATCAATAAACAGTTCGAAATAAAAGATCGAATATTGCTGCATTTGTGCTTTATTTTCATCCGAGAAGTCTACCAAAAAAGAATCCTCCGTGATTCCCTTTTTACAGCAGGACTGGACAGTAGGAAATGTTAAATACAGCAGAATTATAAAAATAAATAAATAAAAATGTTATTATGTCAGAATTATATTTGCTTTTAAAAATCCAGTTTAACAATGGAATGTTCAAGAATTGAATGCAACTATACATGTGAAATATGGTCAGACTGGAATGTAAGACTTCACATCTCATGCATCACAAGCATAGAGGAAACTGATTTTTTTATAGCATGCATCTTTGCATGGGACTGATTTTGAATGTGCCAAGAATTTTTCTTATGCTCTTTAGAGCCCTGACGTATCAGTACAGTAGACAAAACTAGCACTAGTAGGAAAATGATGGCTGTTACAAAGTTTCTGAGCAACTGCCCAACTTTATGTTCTCAAGGCACTCACAAAGATACTGCAGCAAATCACATCCTTGAAGAAAAAGCATGTATACACATGAAGCCTCAGGGATTTCAGTATCCAATTTCTTTTTCCTAAAAGCTATTTAATTTTAAAGTAATGATACTATATTTTTTTTCTTTTGCGTGTATGTTTAAAGAAATAGTAATGTATGTGAGATAAAATATTGAAATTTTGTCATGTTGTGTCATAGTGTTTTGGGTGATGTAATGCACCCGTGATGCAAAACATGACCTGATGTCTCTAACAAAAACAAATAACTTTAGGTCTGAAATGGTTGAATACAGGTTTAGCCAGCACCACAGAGTCATGGAACAGTTTGGGTTTGAAGGAACCATAAAACCATCATGTTCCAACCCCCTGCCATGGACAGGAACAGCTTCCAATAGACCAGGTTGCTCAGAGCCCCATCCAACCTGGATGTGAACATCTCCAGGGGTGGGATATCCACAATTTCTCTGGGCAACCTGTGCTAGGGTCTCACCACTCTCACAGTAGAGAATTTCTTCCTAAGATCTAATCTAAACCTACTCTCTGTCAGTTTGAAGCCATTCTCTCTTGTTCTATCACTCCAGGCCCTTGTAAAAAGTGTTTCACCTGAGAATGTATATTAAAAAGTGGGGCTTTTAGTATAGTTTTGTGGCAGATTTTGTCTTTGTTCCAGTTCTCATAGAATATAAAAGTAGACAGTTCATATTTAGAATTTTTATAGCTGCAAGTAATACTTTTTAAATGGTTTCTAGGTGAGATTTTTATGAACATGGCATGCTGGAGTCTAATGTTTCAAAAGAAATCATTTATAGGTTTAAGATAATGAAATTACATCATAATTCAATAAGAAAGACATTTTCAAAGGCAAAGGCAGTAGTCTGGAAACCTTTAGTATCTTCTAAATAAATCATTACTGAATCATATTTAAGCTGTCATATTTATGTTACTTGTCTTTATCCCGTTCCATGAGTTTTCTTGTTTCTGCCCTCATGATCCTCTCCCCAGTCTTACTGGCAGGGGAGTGAGTGGCTGGATGGGGTGGGGGTATCTGTCCTCCCCCTGCTTTCCTGTTCTGGAAATGGGCTGTTTCTTCGCAAAGGTGCCCCTTCACAGCCCATTTCTGCTGCCTTTAACCTTTCTACATGAAAGTCACCACTGTACCTTTTCATTAGGTCACAAAACGACTTCTGTTTTAAAACAAAAAGAGTTTGAACTAACTAAATTTCTGGCTAATTCTGCCTTGCTGAGATTTACTCTCTCATGGCCAAGATTACATACTCATGTCATCATTGGAAAATGTGGAGCCAGCACCATCTCTATTATTCATGTCTTTGTGTAGGATACATTTTGTCATGTTTTTTTAAAATTCTCCTTACGCTATTCATTTCATTATGCACTATCTGAGCAGGAAAGGTAATATTGTCCTATGTTTGGTACTCTATGGTATACAGTGAAAGAATATAAGCTTATGATAATGTTTCAGTCTAAGGCACTTTGGAGATAAGTGCCTACAGTGAAAGGAGTTTTTGGGAGGGCTTTTTTGCAAAGACTATTTTTTTATTCTTTTGTAACCTAGTTTGTGTTTTTATATCCCTAAACTGACACAGCACTTTCTATAAAATGGAATAGGTTTTAAAAATCCATATGAGGGACCTGCTACCAATTCACACTTGAAAATAGAGGCTGATGTAGAAACCTAGTTTGCAAAAGATCCCAAAGTGCCTTCTATAATGACACTAAGGGATGATTTCCCAACTGTGCTAGCAAAAGGCAGTTTAACAATTGTGACAAAGCAACTGAAAAGGAGGGGACAGAGAATACTTCATGTTTTCTGACATATTTAGTTATTCTTTTTACTGTCACAGTGTGTGGAACATAAACTGCTACATACTGAAGAAAGTAACTGTAGTACATTACAAAATACCTGATATTTCGTGGAAGATGTACCCTTATTAATGGTGAGGCCTCTAGCTCCCTTTCACAATTAAAAGAGGTTTTATTCAGTGAAAGCAATGTGAAAATGATGTTAAGAAAAAAAGAAAGATGCAGCATTGTTTGTGAGTTGCGATTTCATTTGAAAATGTTACCTTTACTTTGGACAATAATACTTGTGGGGTGCCTAAGCAAATTATATAATAATTTTTTTGGTTATAGAACATCACAATAACTTAGTAACGTCTTTTTAATATTTTCAAAACATACATATTCTCTAAAAATCACCCACCTTGATGTTTATCCTTTATAATCAAAGAAAAAATTGTCAGGGGCATGAGAAAAATGGTTTTTTTGGTAAATACCATGATGGAAAGGGCTAGTAGAAACTAACAGTATGTATTTTGGGATTATAGCCTTGTCATGTAAAACATTAGCATTAAATAACTGATGTTTGTTCAGGAGAAATGTCCTCCACATAGAAGATTCAATATATTATTTATTAAGTGTTCAGAGAACAGTGAGGGACTTACTGAGAAAACTTACAAAGTACAAAATTGCTGTAAATTTTCTACAATTTGAATTTTTACCTGAAACTTTTGTCTAGCAACTAAAAGGTTATTACTCTTTTTGCTAATCACATTTGTATTACATCTAGTGGCCTGGTTTTCATACTCTTTTTAGCTAGGATGTCTGGGACCTGGTCAGAGATGGTGTACAAAAACAATAGCAAAGTCAAAATGAGCATCGCAGAAGCAATGACTATATTTAGTGAACGACACTATCAGAAGTCTCCACTTACTTTTCCACTCCTCTGGTGGTAATGTGTAGTTCTTTAAGAGATACTCTGTTTATACTGACAAATAATTTAGACAAATACATGAAACATTTGGTCAACTAGATACTGATGTATATTGGGAAAATACTGATAACTTTTGTTTTCTGGTAGTTGTCATCCAGTCTTAACACCTAAGTAAGTTGAAGGAAAATGTTATACAGCATTGACATTTGTGTCAAGAAAGGAAAAATTTGGGTTGATAATTGTTAGGTATATATAGAGCTGAAGTTCCTCTCCTCAGCCGATTCCTGTGATACTGATCATTTATAAAGGTTTAAAGAGTTCATTCCTGAAGACCTATTCCATATATATATATATATATAATTACAGCAGGTACACCTTTTTCTGCTGGGCAGTGTTTTTGTCAATTTGTATGTGAAAGTGGAGAAACAGTATTTGACGGATCCTGTCAAACTGGGGAGGGACATCTTTTGGCTGAAGGACATTTCAGGAAACTGAGAGCAAAGGGGTTCAATGTTTGAAAGACAAGCCCTAAAATAAAATGGGAGTGCTATGGGGGCAGAGTGCACAGCTTCATGAGGTTATTTCTCTATTTTTGCAGGGAGACAGCCACCATAAAGTCTATCTTTTTAACTTTTAAGGGAAAATGTAAAGCACAAGGTCTACAGTAATCAGAAATGCTGAGTATTAGCTGATTTATGTCCAACTGTATTTTTAAGTAGGCTGTGGGATGTGCTGTGGGATGGTAGTTTCCATGTACTGTAACCAAGAGAACCAAGGGTAAACCTGTAGTGCCTCATGACAGTCTCTTAGAAGGGCAGCTTCAGTAAAGCATTTGTGATGGAGATAATTCACTGAAAATATAAAAATAGTGTTTCATTCACATAATGCACTCACATTTAATATATCTGATGCTACCTGGTTATAAACTAGGAGCCATATGGTAAACTTTCTTGGATGAATAATTTGACTTTATCAATTAGTTTCTTTGACAAAATAGACATTAAAGTGTTTATTCAAACAGTAGATTCTTTAAATTACTGGGCCTCATCCATCATGGTCCTTATTGTGAGTTGTAACTGATACTTCAAGTCAAGCTTTTCTCTTCTGCTGTGACCTAGATAGGTGACTGTAATTTCAGATTGCCTTTTTCAAGGCTGCTGCAGTTGTATCTCTGTGCCCCTATATACCACACCTCTATTTCCTTCCTTCCCTACTGATTGACCTTCACATAATGTAGTTCAATAAAGATTAAGAGTTTGCCTGGGGACTTTTTTTTGCTATTACTTCTTCCTTTATAAAAGAATTCTGTTTTGTTGGGGATATTAAATCCTTTACTACTGATTTCTATCCCGTTAATGTCTTGTCCCTGATAATAAGATCCCACTCACCTTGGAGATTATTTTTGTAACCTGTCAGAGTCAAATGACCCCTTAGATTTTTATTTACAGATATTCCCTTGTTCAGGGTGATGACTGTAATGTACTTCAAACCTTTACTATACAAATGAAGTGAGTTGATAATTGTGCATGTCTTCAGTGTCACAGGAATTTTATTCATAAACATAAATCCTTCATGATTCTCATTAAAGGCAATAAGATTCATGTTTTTCCATCTTAGTTTTGATTTTTCAGACAGATGGTAATGCTTGTCTTTGTCATTCTTCTGTCTTCTTGAGTATCTTGGTGTTGTTCTGGGATGCTGTACCTTTTCCTTGGGAGATTTTCACTTGTGGTTTGTATGTCTGCCATTGTCTTTCTGCATTTCACTGTGCTGTGATAGTTCTGTCACAGTAAAGAGTATTTTTGTTTCTTCTTGCTCATTACAACTTGTGTCATTTCCGGTCTTCATTTTATTTTGATTCTTCTACTGATTAGGAAATGACATCCTTAGGTGAGGGAATGATGTTATGCAGAAATTGATTATGGGTCATTTGGATTTTCTGTTTCATTGCTTCCATATAATGAGTACTGAGAAAGTTTGATTTTTTTTTTTTTTGCAGTACACACTAATAATCTGCACAGAATTATCATGCTGTTTGCCAGCTGTACATATGCAGCAAAATACTCATTGTTCCATAGGAATTTGTTATTTTTGCTTCATTCTTTTGCTCTTGCTGCTGCTGTACATGGGAAACAGAACACTGAAGATTTCTGACTCAGACTTTCTCACCTATACTAATTAAAAATCAAGAATGCAATTGTGACGTAAGGAGCAAACCCTTAGAAAGAGCCTTGAAAAATGTGTTTGTTTTTTGTTTCAGAAACTCAAAACATATTCCCTAGTTTGTCTAGATGCATATCCTGGGTTTGAATTTTGTACTTTTTATAAACGGCCAGACATGGTTAAAAAATATCTTGCATTTTCAACAGAGGTTATCCTCATAAAAAGAGACATAATCGAAACCTGTTTTCTCTGCGATGCTAGTTCGTATATGTACAGCTCTGATGGAGTTAACTTGCTCCACAGCAGAGAGTACAGCATTATGTTTTGGATTTGTGACCCAAAGTGTAGATTACATACCACTGTTCCTCACTCTGCCTCGCTCCCTGGGACAAGACTATGGAGCAAGAGGTTAGGAAAGGACATAATTTGAACAACATACCCAAGTGACCAAAGAGATATTCCAGGCCAAACATCACACAATCACAGAGTATTCTGAGTTGGAAGGGACCCACCAGGATCATTGAGTCTCATGGGGAGAGGCTGGTCTGGGAGGCAGCTGTTACTCAGAGACTGGCTGGATATCAGTCTGCTTGTGAGAAATGGTGAGAAGTTTTGCATCCCATCTACCCTCCTCACCTTTTCTTCACTCATGAAAGAGTTTTTATCTCAGTCAACCAGTTATCTCATGTTTGCACACCCTATTCTCTCTCTGCTATCTCACAGGAGAGGGAGGTGAGTGAGTAGCTCTGTGGTGCTTAGTAGCTGGCTGGGTCAACCTGTCACACTGCCCAAAGGTATTCTTTCTAGCTATCCAGCCTAACTGAATGTAAGCAATGATGGGAAAAAAAAAAAAGAAATAAAAATGTAACTGGAGTTTTAGGAAAATTCAGTCTTCATGGACTTCAGTCTACTGCCTTGAATTTCAAAGGTAAAATAGTGATTTGTCCGTTGCTTATTTTTGAAGTTTGAAATGGTCCAACATCAGATAGCATTTACTGTTAAGAAAATACTGTCTTACTGGTACCACTTTCTTCTGAAATATCATTGATAGATAAACAAAAAATTTGGTGTTGTAAATAACAACCGTAAAAGTAAGAATGGTAGAACTAGTGATTTAAAAAACCTGATTCAATTAAAAAAATGGTCAATATTTAACTCCTAAGCCTATGTTCAAGCACATATAACTAACTTTTTCTAAAGTATTTGAATGGACTGTCTTAGCGGCAACTACAAAGTTATTCCTATTCATTCAATTTTTGCCTGAAAATTAGTTTATATACAACTGAGGAAAATATTTTCAGTTGTTTTCTACTGTGTGTTTAATTTTTTACAAAAGTTTAATTATCTTCCTCATCACACACGTTTTATGACTAATTGAGATGGACCTTATTCATACTTATTTCTGAGTGACTTCCAAGCATAGATTATCATGGATAAATTATCAAGTGAAACATGACTAAAATGGAATAATAGAGAAAAGCTCTTAAAAACCAAAATAATTTCAAAATATGATGGTGTAGCAGAGAAGCTTAAAGGAAGCTTCATACTATGTCTGTAAAAAGCTGGTTGATTAATGCTGATGACATTATTTCCAGCAAAAACTGATTTTAAATGTATTTTTCATAATTTCAGTAAGAAGATACTAGAGAATGTATTGTTTAGTATACATACTTTTTATTACAGAAAATTAATTCTACAAAATTGAGATGTGAAAAAATTGATTTTAAATGTAAGAAAAGCTGAAAATTGAAAAAATGGTATGATCTAGGGGTCTCAGAATTTTTTAAAACCTCCCTAGTAGGACACCAGATGGCAATTGAAATCTAGAATGAGAGAATCTACAGGTGATCTTCTAAAAAACCAAGAAACCTATATAAAGCAACTAAAATTAGCTAGGTCAAATAATTAAAACTTGCCCTCCACTGTTCTTCAAGTTGCAATGTGATCTTGTTCTAGGAAGAATCCAGTAGCAGGATTAAACAGCATGACAAAAACAGATACTGCAAGTCAAGTGTGCAGAATTCAACTTGCAACAAAAAAGCAGCAAATACAAGCAAGGCTGACTGTGTAATGTCTTTGTGCTGACCCAGTGTTGTCACTTCAGAGAAGTCTCTTCTCTAAGGCAATGTGCTGTCCCATACCAAAAGCATCTCATGTGGTGCAGCTGCCCTTCTTTCCTAGATGTTGTGGATGATCATTAACAATTAACATTAGCTGAGTAAAACCATGCAGAATGATCTTATTAATTGAATTGACTATTTGGTGCTGTTCAGACGTGCCTTTTGTAGTTGCACAGTGTTGCTCTGCTTGGATTAATGAGTGTCACTAATGCAAAGCTGGTAGGTTCTGCCTATTTCTTCCTACTGCTGGAGACAATACAATAGAAATTAAACATATTTATGAAATGGATCTTCCATATAAGATCACTTTTTTTTCATCTTCCAATGTTTCATTTTATTTTTCTTCTGTCAGTGCAAATTCAACTCTGTAATTTCACCCGTTTAAAAAAATAAAGAAAGGGCTAACAAAGAGAACCCTTTTCCCCTGTACCTCTAGTGAGAAATACCACCTGCTTCCCACTTTTGGAAAGCAATTTTCTTTCCCTATATCAGTATTTGTTTTGACTTATACAATGAAATAGTACTTGAAGTGATGCTAAATTGATTTTTGCCTTTTTTCCTTTACATATTCTCTGTATTCTTTGCATATATTTTTGTAGTGTATTAGTGTATCTATTAGCTAGTTTTCTCAGTACTTTTTCCAACCTTTTCCCTAAGGAGAAACACAAACTATATTCTAGAGCTTCAATCCCCAGGGGTGTACAAGGCCCAATATCCTATCTTGGTTCTTCCTGGGAATCAAGCTCCAGATCAGCTCTTCAAGACTCATTTTCATCAACAACATTTAGTCCCTAAAAAAAGGGGAGAGGATTTAGGAGGGGCTTGAACTGGGGGGAAATTGCCTCACCACTTATGTCTCTAACTGGGGATTTTCGTCAGTTATGCTGACTTACTGAAGTTGTAAAACTGCATTCACCCTATG
The DNA here is from genome assembly GCA_013399915.1 of Illadopsis cleaveri. NCBI lineage: Eukaryota > Metazoa > Chordata > Aves > Passeriformes > Timaliidae > Illadopsis > Illadopsis cleaveri. The sequence goes on from VXBB01013319.1 coordinate 38,379, forward strand.
TGAGGGTGGGCATATTGTGGATATTTTTATATCTTCCCCTGGAGGCCTCCAATAAAGAGCAACCTTTATATTACCTCCTATACTGCTATTATCTCAAATGTGTTATTTCTGTGTTCTTTAAAGCATCAGAAGGAAACCTACAAGAAAGAGAGAGCCTACAAGAGAGGAGGGAAACTATTTACAAGGGCATTTAGTAACAGAACAAGGGAGAATGGCTTCAAACTGACAGAGAGTAGGGTTGGATTGGATATTAGGAAGGAATACTCTAGTGTGAGGGTGGTGAGGGCCTGGTACAGGTTGCCCAGAGAAACTGTGGATGCCCCAACCCTGGAAGTGTTGAAGGCCAGATTGCATGTAGCTGTCAGCAACCTGGTCTAACTGAACATGTCCCTGCCCATGGCAGGGGGATTGTCTATTGCTTCCAGCTCAAACCATTTGATGATTTTATGAAGTTGTAATGTTTTCCAGTAATCTGGTAATTTAAAAATATTTGGGTTTTTTTTCTGCTATTTAGTTTTTTCTTTGTTTTATCCCAAAGTCCTCTTTACCATCTTTATCTTTTTAACATTTGTACCTTTAGAATCAAATTTCCATTGATCTAATTTTTTCCCAAAATGTTGCAGAGCTAAGTGACAGACAAAAAACTGCAACAGACTGAGATAGCCAAAGTCCTCAAAAGGGACTCTGAGATCTACTGGAGGAAAAACACATTATGGCACAGGAATCCAGATGATTCGTGGAATGCCTTGATTACAGCTGCCTCCTCCAAGTGACAGAGGAGCCAGCTGGTGGTTGTGGTGTGCTGGACCTTGTTTCTACCAACAAGAAGGAGCTGGTGCAGAATGTGAAACTCAAGGGCAGCCTGAGCTTCAGTGACCAGGGTGGAATTTGAGATCCTTGGGGCAGAAAGGAGGGTGCACAGCGAGCTCCTTGCCCTAGAGCAGGAGAGCAGACTTTAGTCTCTTCAGGGATCTCCTCAGTGGAGTGCCATGGGATAGAACGCTAGAGGGCAGAGAGGCCAAAAAGAACTGGGTGATATTTAGGGATTGTCTGCACCAGGCTCAAGAGTTATGCAACTCTACAAAAAGGAAACTAGGGAAGAACATCAGGCATGTATGAACAATGAGCTCCCAGACAAACACTGATAGATTACAGAGTGTGGAACCAGGGAAAGTAGCCTGGAAGGAATACAGAGAAATTGTCTAAACAGCCAGGAATTTTGTTAGGAAAATTAAAGCACTGGTAGAAATAAATCTGGCCAAGGGTAACAAGAAAAGCTGGAAAAAGTAAATCAATGATAAAAGAAACACCAGGGACAATGTGGGTCCTCTCACAAAGGGTGCAGGGAACATGGAGAAAGTTGGACTTCTTTTGCCTCAGTCTTAACTTCAACAATTTCTTTTGACTCATTCTTAATCAGCAGCAAGTGTTCCAGTCACACTGCCCAAGTTTCAGAAGGTGCAAGCAGTGACTGGGGGAATGATTAACTACCCACTATAGAAGAAGACATGGTTTGAGACCATTTAAGGCACCTGAAGATTCCAAAATCTTTGAGATCTGAAAAGATATGTCCACAGATCCTGGGAGAACTGGGTGAAGAAGTGGCTAAGCCACTATCCATTATATCTGAGAAGCCACGGCAGGCCAGCGAAGTTCCCACTTACTGGAAAAAAAACATAAGAGAAACTTAAAGTAATGTCATGGTAATTTTTGCTGAAAAAAATCTAGTAGTTGGTGCTTAGGAGAATGTGTATTACTGAGCCCTAACACATACTTAGGCTTAACATTCTTAGAACAGAACTGTAGGAAAGTACTTTTAGATGTTTAGATGCCTGTGTGATCTTTTTCTCTGAGATGACACAAAATGACGTATGTAGAGATTGATGCGGCGCTACACCTACTGCAGAATAGCAATGACATTCTCTGGTATGATTTTTTTTTTTCAGAATTTTCATGTGTAGAAGCAGGCATTTTCCTTTTAGCACAGCATGAGCAGAAATTGTGTGCATCTTCATTTCTTTTAACACAGAATATTCGTGTGTTTTTTTTTTCAAATGCGTGTTATAACTTAAAACTAGGGGATTAAATTTTCTGGAGGCTTTTTTTTTTTGTACTTACAATGGCATATTGTCTTGGCTTAACTTTGAGTGTGTATAAACATACAGAAAATAGTATGTGATTCATGTAAGAGTTTTTGTGCATATATATATATATAAATATCCATACACATACAAACATAGGTTTTATACTAGCTCTAGGCCAATGGAAAGACATAGAAGAGAGATAGTCATAGAATCATAAAATGGCTTAGGCAGAAAGGGACCATAAAGATCATCTAGTTTCAACCCCCCTATTAAGAGCAGGAACACCTTTTACAGGTTGCTCAGAGCCCCATCTCACCTGGCTTTGAACACTTCCAGGGATGGGGCATCCACAACTTCTATGGGCAATCTGTGCCAGTGTCTTACCACCCCCACAGGGAAGAAGTTTTTCTAAATACCTGATCTAAATCTGCTCTCTTTCAGTTTGAAGCCATTCCCTCTTGTCCTGCAAATATGCTCTTGTAAATAGTCTCTTTTTTGATTTTTCTTGCAGGCTCCTTAAAAGTATGTGTGAATGTAGGTGTCTGTGCTTATAGGTGTGGGTGTGCATACATGCTTATTCATAATTACATATATACTGCATTTGCGAGGGAGCACGGACCACCCACGGCATGACCTTAAGTAAAAGGTTAAAGGAGAATCCTCAATAAATTGAGTTGTTCTTCTACATCTGATACATTCCAAGAAAACAGGAAGATGGAGGCACCAAATGGACAGTATTACCTGCAATATTCAAACAACAAACACAGCAATTCTGTGGCCACAAAAGCATGTAAAAGCAAATGAAATAAGATAGATGAAATGTGAGCATGAGTGTAGCAGTTCCAATTTAGTTAATTAGTCTGTATTCATGCTTGACTGCTGCTGCAATTATGCTGCCTCACCCTTGCGTAGGCCTATTGTGCAAATGCTGTCATTATGCTCCAAGCAGCTTATAAAACAGTGCAAGATATGAGCCACCTACAGAGATGTCATTACAATTGTGTCAATTCAACAGGATGTTTCCTAAAATTTATAATTATTTGTCTTCACTGAGAAGCAATTTTTGAAGGTATTACTAGTCTTTTTGAAGTTAACTTGGTAATTTCTTTTATGTGAAATTAAACACCTGCCACTAAAATTAAGATAATTGTGTACACCAAGTTACAACATTTTAAAAGGAGAATCAACATCTATACCTACTTTATAATAATTGTATAGATTTCAGGTGTTGGGGTTTTTTTCTAATTTCCAATAATAGATATTTAGAAATACTAGAAGGAAAATGAATCAATCAGAGAACCATAGAATGTTTTGGGTTGGAAAGGACCTTAAAAATCATCTAGTTCTGAATCCAAGTGACATTAAGCTTCCAGAATGAAAGGATTCTTCAATGCAATAAGTCTTGTATATTTCAGGGGCAAAAGGTCACATCCTAATAGGTTGGGGTAAAAATGCCAAAACCACCTTTTGCCAAGAAGTATTGTATATTTATAAACTAAGTTTCAAATACAGTGTTATTGGACTCTGAATGAAACATTTGGCTGAGATACTCTCTGATGAAGACTGCATCGAGTCTCTAGAAAAAACCTCATTTCCTCAACTTGAATTACAGACTGTGCCAGTTAGCAGGCAGTGGCAGTTTCATAGCTGCTTTATTCACCTGTATATTGCCCTTCGTTTGCAAGTTGTTTCTACAATGCAGAATTATCAGAATTATCGTCAGAGTCATAGTCTACTTCTATCGGTTTATGAAAGGACATACTTTATTTCAAATAACTTTCAAATATCAGTGCTCTTCTTGATTGGAATAATTCATATTTCTTTCAATTGAAAAAGAAGAATAACAACTTTTTTGTGGGAATGGATGGGATGGGAATTTGTGGTGGACAATGTCAAGAAATTGACAGTTTATGTTATTGAGTGGATGACATTTCAGAAGCAGCTTTCTGCAGATATTCACTGTACAGTTTTGCACCTCCATAACAAATGAGGTCTATCAATCTTTGAATTGAATGCTGCATCTTCTTTCAACCTTTACTATATAAAACTTAGATGGCATTTCAAATTTATAACATCTGGTTAATTAGCTAGTTGAGCAAAGCAATATCTGCATATTTATTCAGGTAACCATTTCAATGATCCCTGGATGCAGCAATTTTAGTCTACTTGCGTCTAACTTAGGACCAAATATTTTGAAAACTGATTCTGTTTATATTCCTTTTTTCAAACTGTTACGTCCAAAACATATTTTGTGTTGGGTCATTTGCTCTGTGTGAAACAGATGCATAACTGCAAACAGGTTATATGTTCAATAATGCTAAGCTGGTTAATTAAACAAAAAGCAGAACAGGATTATCTATTACAGCCTTAGAGGGAGGGTCAACCCACTACAAGAAACATAATCAGTGCTTGCCAAATTGTAACCTATAAATGAGATGTGTAATCCCTCAGCAGCACCTAGATTTTAAAGGCAGTATTACAACAGGGTTTTTTCTGCTTCTGGAGTTCCTTTCCAAAGGCCAAAAGTTGCATAAACACATATGCATATATACACGCTTAGATATACTGTTTTTTTATTTGTGTGAGCTCTTAACACCTACACAGTTGGCATCAAGGAAGGCGCTTCCTTGGTGCCCAGATTATTCTTTTTTCAGTCTCAAGGAAGTCTGAGGCAAACTTTTGCCCATATATGAAAAAAATCTGCAATAAATACGTTAGCATAGTTTGGAGATTCTGTTTTGGTGTGGTTTTTTTTGTTTGTTGGTTTGGTTTTTTGTGGTTTTTTTGTGTTTTTGTTGTTGTTGTTGTTTTTGTTTTTGTTTTTGTTTTCATTTTTTTTGTTTTTTTGTTTGTTTGTGGGTTGTTTTTTTTTTTGCCATTTTTTTTTGCCATATATTTTTTTTGCGTTGTGCCGCTATTGATTTTCAAAATACCAAGATTGCTGATTAATAAAAAGAAGTTGCCATGGGGAAGTGAATTTAGAGAAATCTTCACAAGTTTCCCGAATGTGTCATTCCTGATCCAATTTAAAACATTGATGAATCATACTACAAAGAAATCCCCTAATCTATGCAAAAATATATAGTAATAACACAGAGCTAGGATGTGAGGATGCAAACCAACCAAAAAAAACCCACCAAAAAACCATACTGAAACAAAACAAAAAAAACCCAACAAAACTAGGAACATCCAAAAATAAATTAACCCAAGGGAAAATGGGGAAATCTAAGGTGATAGTTTTCATACAAAATAGTTCTTTTCAGTGGAATTTTAAAATGTGTCTTGAAGTTCATAAAGAAGTGCAGTTCAGCAGAAAATTGTTTCTTTGCTGTACTGTCACATTGGGCTTTTTTGTCTTCATATAATTTTTTTGTAATGGTTAGAAAAATATTTGATACCCTCACGTTTAAATGAAAAGTACAAGAACAGGAGAGAGAAAAACCTATGAAATGTGATATGAAAATATTCCAAGGTTCCCTTTCCTTTTTGAAAATTGAGAATGGCCAACTACCAATAAGGGTCACATGAGGTTTGAACATGTAACTGTCACACAAACAATAGAACAAAAGCAACTCTGCTTTGCCATTAAGGGCAACCATGGGTGGAATGGGTGTGCATGCAGCTTTGTTTAAGAGTATACATATATTCTTAAATGTACCTTAAACTATGCTTTTAAGTAGTAATGGATCTATCCAGCTAGATTTCTTTGGTGTGATTTAGTGTTATGCACAGTCTCCTCTGTTCCTCAGATTCTCTGTAGAAACCCTGTTGTCAGTCATTCTTTGCATTTGGCATCTGGATTCTTCCAGTACTGCGTACAGTCACAGAGCTAAAACACACAACATGTGTACATGATTATTTACTACTGCTTTGAAAAAAAAAAAATAGTTTATTTTCTCACTCCCTACATTAAGTATATTAGTAAGTTTTAAGGTACTAATACATACCATTTTTTTTGAATGCTGCTCTTTCATTATTTAATGAAGAAAGAAGGCAGTGAGTCACTTGGAAAAAATAGCCACTCATATTGAACAACAGTAAGGCACACCAAATTTTTGCATTCACCAATAGGTTTTTTTACCAAAACAGTGGAAAAAATTCAGGGAAAACCCCACTCTTTTCACAAATATATAGGTTATTATTTTTTAAATAATGCTCAATTAGTTACAGATAAATATTGATTGATCTTCAATTTCTCAACTCCATTGCAGTGTGCAGCAAGACTTTCCTCTGTCTCTACCACGGACAAGTACCCTTCAAGATGTTGTGACTAGGGAGCCGGTGGTGCCTGTCAACACAATTCCTCCCAGAGGCCCCCAGTCAGATAGTAGTTCAAATGTGGTTCCAGAGGTAAAGGTTTACAACAGATATGAAGGAATTACCCAAAGAGCAGAAACCAACTCCTGCTTGATTCTCTTTCTTGAAGGTGAAAATGTTAGAAAAATGTATCCAGAAATGCTAATCATTTTTTCAAATAATGACATTATTTTATGATTTCATAGTACAAGGATATTTTTATGCCATTAAGAAATTGTACAGTCAAATAACTGATGATCACCATTAATTATTAAATAGTCAAATATAGTTAGGAGCAAAAATGGCAGTTCTAATAAAATAAATTATAGAGTTGAAGGATATTGTGGTGATCCAGGTATTGATTGGCTGTTAAAAGATTTTTTATTCGTGTTAATATTAATCTAACCATTTATGCAAAGCCCTAGAAAGGTGGAATAAATGACAATCAATATTGATAATTATTTTGTCTTTGCAAAGACAAAATAATTTATTTTCTGCTTTCACAGATTTCTTCCCTGGAGGCAACCTTGGTTATAGAGGTATAAAGAAGGTAACTATTTTTTTTGAAAATTGATTATGGAGGTAAAAAGTTTACATTGTAGATGTCTTTGACATAAAGTGAAAAGTGTAAATAACAAACTATTTAAAATATTCAACTTAAGCTTGGTAGTTACATGCAAGCTAACCTTTTTTTCACCAGGACATTTTCTTAAAATATATTTTTGCCATATGACAACCAAAGAAAGAGGAACTCATCATTTGAAGTTATGTTAAATGAAGATTTGATAAAGCTGCTTTTACAATCTTTTTGAATAAGGCCTTTGTAGAACATATATGACAGACATCAGTACCTGAGAGAATATCTAAAGCATGTTTATGTGTAACAATTTGTACACAATTGGATCTTGAGGCAAACAAGGATGTGATACAGTTTTAACAGAACTAAAGACTACTTCTAGTGTGGAGTACTCACTCTACACACATTTTTTTGTATATATATTTGAAACCTGCTCTTCAATTCTTTCAGTCAATCAAAACTGGAAGCTTTTGTAGTTTCTCTATTACTCTAGCTTCTTCTGGGAAAAGGGAATGCTGGTTTTTGAATTAATTTACCAAATATTTGTAACCTTCTTTTAGCATGTCCCTTGATGTGTTATTTCTATGAAGCTGATAAAGTCTCAGATTTATCTTCAGCAAAAAAATATTACAAATAAACTCTGAACTGCAATTCTATATATCATTCAAATATCTGCCTTCCACACTGCTTAAAATTCTCCTGTTCTAATGTTATCACTTAACAACCTCAGCCTGAATTGTCTTTTGACTATAAAAAATTTAATTGAACTTCATGAATTAAAAAATGGTAGGAAGGATACTATTCCCTAGAGTTTGATTTGAATTCCTGTTGGCACGTTAAAGGCATTGATTAAATCTCAGACTTGAGCAAAATTCATATCAATAGATGAATCAAGTCATTTCAAGCTGGATTCCTTACAAGTAAGAGATGTGGAACTGAGCACTGTAGCTGTAAAGTTTCATATTGATCAACTTTGTAAGAGTTGATGACATCCCTGTGACAAAAAAAAAAAAAAGAAAAGTGGTAAAAGATTTTTGATAAATGCAATACTAAAGCCCTTCAGGACAAAAAAGGTCTATCATTTGGAAATTACTTTATAGGTATGTAGAATTCTGGAAAGGAGAGAGGAGAATGAAGTATTTCATACTGCTGTAATAGCTCCATGTGGTTCACATGTCATCAGTTCTTCCTACAGTCTAATGAAGGAAGCTTTGCACTTAGTTCTTCAAATAATCATGTTATATTGTCATGTATTAATAACAAGTATTGTCAATGCAGTATTAGTAGTTTTTATTAAATTACATAGATTTTACTGCTGTGGTTACTATGGTAGTCAATATTTTCCAGGGTTATATTTATTATTCTCCATTTCTTAAATAAAACATATTTCATCTAAAGTTAATGCATTTTAGAATATTTTTATTCCTGTTTTAAACTCTCTTGTCATATTCTTACACGAATAGTCAGTGACATCTTTTTCAAATGCTAGAAGGTATTTCTCAATGTCCTACTCTCCCCTAATGTTTCCATTTTTTCCTGTAATTTTGCAAAAATCTGAAATAAATTTTCTTAAGTTGAGACATAGTTTGATAAACACTAACATCATATATGACAACTAATGCAACTTAACATCACTAGGCTGTATGGCTATTGTTTCTTTTTTAAATTCCATCATAGACTACTTCATAAATCATCTCCACTGAAAGAAATTTGTTTTCCTGGAAAACAACCTCCAATTAACCTATATTTTCTCACATTAACAGTACATGCATCTAAACCATGTCAGTGCTGCTCCCCATGTGTTTTGAAAATTATCCGCAAATCAAAATGTAAAACTGTAACCCAGGGTAAGTAGTCCTTGAATGACAATAGAGATGTCTCCAACGGAAATTCTTCTTTTTTTAGTTTCCACTACTAGCAGTGGGAATATATGGTAATTCTTTAATAAAGAGTTAACCCATCCAAAGGAATCTTTAAACTACAGAATATAACTTGTGAAGTGGATGGAGTACTCACCTGTACAATAAATGGAAGAACAGAAATTCATCCACTATATAGTGTAAGACTGTTGCCATATTATTATATATTCATAAATCCAAGAGACATAAAGTACCATGAATGTACCTGTAATTCAGTGCATTTTCCAAAATTATATTTTTTTATTTTTCAGTGACTGTCATAGTTTACTGTTCAGAATATTTTTCTAAACTGATATGGCAACCATAAGCTATAGGCAGAAAAACTTCCTGCAAAATTTATAGAGGAACATACCCATATTAAATATATAAAACATGATACAGTGCACACAAGAATCATATTTAGCAATCTCTTACAACTACATTTATACACCAAAAGAATTATATGTGCTTCTATAAGGATTACTTCAAACATGTAGCATAAATGTGTGTATCAGTCAATATCAGAGCTGTGAGGGAACCAGCAGTCCTGAACTGCCCTGGGACAAATTGGAGACCACCTTCATGCCCCACTCCTAGGAAAACAGGAGCCCTATTTCAGGTTTGGCCTCACCAGAAGACCTGGTTCACTCCTTCGCTTGTCCAGCTGGACCTGTTTTGTCACCTTGTGTCGTGGACATTGCATGGCTGTGGGCAGACCCACTCGCTATCACCAACCCTTGCTCAGGGCAGGTGATGGCAGAATGGCCCATGCCAGTACTGCAGCCACAGTCATCTCCTGGCTCGTTGTAGTCCGTGGTTCTTTGATTATTGTGTTGGGTGTTGTGGTGGTTTGACCCTGGCTGTACATCAAGCATCCATGCACCAAAGCCACCCTATCACTGCCATCCACATCTACACAGCGGGAAGAAAATACAACAAAATGTTCATGAGTTAGGGACAGGGAGAGTTCACTCACCAGTTACTGTCATGGGCGAAACAGACTCTAACTGAGGATTTTAATTGAATTAATTGAATTTATTATCAAGAAAATCAGAGGGTAATGAGAAGTAAACCAAATCTTAAAAACACCTTCCCACCACTTCTCCCTCTTTCTAAGCTCTACCTCCTCCCCATAGAGGCTCAGAGAATGGGGGTTACAGTCGGGTTATTGCACACTGTTCTTGCCAGCACTCACAGAGATGAGTCTTCCTTGCTCCAGCTTGGAGCCCCCTGGTCCCACCTCAAAGCTACAGCAACCATTTGTGGGCATAAGACAGACAATCAGAGAATAGAGTACCATCATAAAATCACCCCAAGACAAATAATTAACAGGTGATCTCTCTGACTTTTTCCCCTCTATTGAAATAACCTCCCCCCACAGCCCCCCCAGGGATCTTTGACTAGCTCAGGTATTAGGGAGCTCTTGGGGGGAAAACTAAATCATAGGTGACAGGACAAGGATATTAGAACAGGCTCTTACCACAGATGGTGATTCGCAGAGATAGTTTTATTCAGGCCTCCTTGGGGGATAACAGGCGAGGCAGGAGAGCAGGGGTGAGTGGCCAGGGCAGCATGGTAAGAGAGGCCGATGGTAAAGAGGCAGGAAGTCTCTACGGGTTTTATCAACCCTCTGGAATAGATAAGATTTGTCTCTGGGCCAATCCAAGGTTTAGGGGGGAAGGACCATGGGGGGAAAGGACCATATGGCTATCTGCCATATGCCAATGGGCAAACCCATTCCCCCTAGAGGGATACAACACTCTATATTCCATTTTAAACTAGACAATAATTGCTTGGATGAACAATATGACAGTACATGTATAAGTAAATGTTGGGAAAAACATATAATCATCAAAGAACCATAGAATGTTTTGGGTGGGTAGTGACCTTAAAGACTATCTACTTCCAAACCCCCTGCCATGGGCAGAAACAACTTCCATTAGACCAGGTTGCTCAGGGCTCCATCCAATCTGATCTTGAACACTTCCAGGGATAGAGCAGACACAACTTCTCTTGGAAAGCTGTTCCAGTGTCTCACTACTCTCACCAGAAAGAAGTTCTTCCTAATATCCAATCTAAACCGCCTCTCGGTTTGAAGCCATTCCCCTTTGTCTTGTCACTCCAGGCCCTGATAAATAGCTTCTCTCCATCTTTCCTATAGGCTCTCTTCAGGTACTAGAAGGCCAGAATTAGGTCACACCAAAACCTTCTCTTTTCCAGGCTGAAGAAGGAAAGTTCTCTCAGCCTTTCCTCATAGCAGAGGTGCTGCATCCCTCTGACCATCTTGGTGGCCTCCTCTGGCCTGGCTCCAACAGGTCCCTGTCCTTGCTGTGCTGGGAGCCCAGAGCTGGATGCAGCCCTGCAGGTGGGGTCTCAGCAGAGTGGGGCAGAAGGGCATTCTCTCTCTACCATGGGGCTTTTGACAAACCCAGCACACCAGTGGTTTCGGGGCTCCCAGCCCAGATGTTATATAGCACATAACAGAGACACCACATAATATATTTCATGAGGATACATCCTTCCAAAACAAGGTATTATATTGAGATTTTTCTAATTCAGTTATTGCTTGATATATTTAAGACAATTTATTTTATTTTAGTAGGAAAACATGGTTGAAAATAATTTAGAGTAAATATTGAATTTTAGTTAGCAAAATTTGTGGGAGAGTAATGAAATAACAGAGTATTATTGATTAAAAATCTTGATGGATCTCTAGTCACAGAGAATGTATTTCAGAGTCAATAATAATTCCTTATTATTTTTATTTTAGAACTGGTAATGGGCTGAAGAGTATCCAAAAATGAGAACATTACACTAATAACCTTGTCCACAGAACTCCACACTATATTGCACAAGTTAGAACTAAAAAAGGCTACGTTTTTGAACCGTAACTTTATGAAGTCAGGACAAACATTTCTATACACAGGGAGATATTTTAACCCCATGGTAGAATGATGACATACTGAAAGATAAATATTGAAAGTTCAATTAATTGATTGTTTTACTTATTGCCCATTTAGACACAGTAGTGAACAAATAATTGCAGTGCTTATTAATATTGTTTCTTCCTTTTGTCAGAAAAAAATCACTAAGTTTAGAAAGCAGTCTACCAAGAATATATTTTTTCCTTTTTTTTATGATTAAACTTTCAACATATTTTTCTTTGAGTATATACTCTTATTACCACTTTTCAAAAAATTACCAACTGTATGTTAGAATGTTGTTCAACATAAAAATGTGTTTGGGAGGCTACCAATGTTTACTTATTTTGACAATGCATCTGATTTATATTATGACTGTTGATTTGTATGAAAAACATGCTTATTATGATAATATTTACTTATTTGGTATTTTCCATCTGAAGATCTCAAGTGGTATACAAAAGCGATGAATATCATTATCCATATTTTACATAAGGGTACATTTCTGTAAGAATAATTTAGCTGTAGAATAATGGAAATTTTAAATTGTTTATTAGAAGGATAACAGAGATGAAGAGAAGAAGAATGAATTACAAATGTATTGTACCTCCAGAATGAAAAGGATTTTGTTTTAATAAGACTTGGAAAGTCTCACAGGACTAATAGAGATCAGAAGAGTTGGAAGTTAAAAGGATTCTAATTTACATGTTGGGACAGCAACTTAGAACACTTCATAAGGAAACAAACGACTGAAAAAGCTATATATATGGATATGGGCAAATTCCCTGGACTTGTTACCCACCAAAAAAGTCATTAGGGAGGGTTTTGAAATTTATCTTAATGAATTTAGACCATAATAAATTTACTGAAAATACGTATGAACATACCATGCAAATAAACCATGATGAGGAATTATCCATTCTCTCAGATTCTTCTCCTCTTCCAGACCAGTTCTGTTGTAGTGTACTCCTGACTCCCTTTGTTTTCCCTCACAGTTGGTTTTGCCCATAGTGTTCCCGCCACTCCTTCTGTCCATCAAGTTAACCCTGCCCTTGGTTCCTGATCCTTCCATGTCAATCGTCAGTTATGCCAACCCCTTGTCCATCCATCAAAGATCACCCCTCTCCCTTTACCTAGAATGTTCTGTGTTCCACGACACCTGGTTCGTGCCTGAGCTTTGTATCCTCCCCTTTATGAACCCCATTGGTTGTTGCTACTTGTACCTCCCCTTGATTTCCCCGCCCACTGGATACCTATTGGTTGTTGCTTTGTCCTACCCACTGTACCACCCCCTGTTTAAAAGCTGCTGCACAGGCGTGGCAGTCGCTCTTCTCTCCCTGACCTCCCTTCAGCAATAAACCTACTGGTTTATTACTCATAGGAAGAGTAGGAAGAGTAGGAAGAGTAGCTCATAGGAAGAGCTTCTCTCGCACTCTTTTGCTCAGATTCTTGTCAGTGTCTCCTTGTGTGGCTTGGGGTTGAATGCCCCAAGCGTTCAGCGTCAGTGCTGCTAGTGCCCGCTGTTCCCCACACTTGGTGGTTTGCTCCTAGAGGTAGCCGGAGCCCAGGAAAACCCAAAGGACCAAACTGACACAGTTCACTGAGTGGAATGTAAGCTGCTGTGTCAAATTCTCTTAGTTTGTAAAACAGAGCAATAATTAAAAATATTGGATCTTGTCCTTTAACTCTGATTAAATACTGGCAAGTATCTAATTGACATAGAGCACAGGTCTGTAAGAAAATAAGAATAGTCAGACAAAGCACTGAATTTTGCTGTTCAGCATTCCTGCAGTCTCTCATAACCGTGTCTAATGTACTTGTAAGAATTGGAACAGGAAATATTTTCCTGTTCCATATTTTCTGAGGGTGCTGCAACAATAGAGAGAATTTCGTATGAGGAAAACACAACCTAATATAAGTCTTGGCAGACAGTTCCTCATCTTTTGAGTATTTTGACAGTCAAAGATGACCTTTATTGCCATCCAACTGAACCTGGATACCATGCTGTTGCAACCCGCCCAGGTCTCTGGCTAGCTCTTCTGGGGGCAGCGACCTTCCCTAGCGAGTCGCCTCTAGAAAGGCAGCCTCAGTCCAGGTGGCGCAGGCACCCCGGTGGAGTGTTTCAGCTCAATTGTGAGACCACTATAGTGGTCGAGCCTGCCAGCTCTAAACAGTCTCAGCTGCCAGCGCAGTCTTCCTAGGAGGGGCTCGTCCGAGGTGGTGCAGGAGAAATCACAGGAGCCAAGGTCTCTGAGAGCCTTCTTTATTCTTCCTCGGCTGATGACTCGAAGACCCCGAGGTGGGTAACTGCCAGGGCTTTATACTCACAAAAGGGGGCGGGGTTTAACAAGACAACCAATGGGGTTGAGGATTGAAAACTTCAACCAATCAGAGAAGAGATTAATAAACAAATTGGGGGATTGAAACTTAGACCAATGGGAAGGGAGAACTGGGGTTCAGCATAACAACCAATCATGAACAGGGTAATTAGCGTACTAGGAAGTAACTTGAATACTTAACTTGAACAACCGGGATTGGCTAACTGTAACTGTCCAGGGATTGGCTAATTATGTTAGGACTTTGAGGCTCTCCAGGGGAGTACTGGAATTACCATTCCCTCCACATCGCCCTCAGGGGCCTCCACACCATACCTGTAGAATAACCCTGCAGTACATGAGTCCAGAGGGAATCCAAATGGCCATGGTGTTTACTTGAGGGCTGAATTAACAGGTTTTGCTTCTGCATATAGAATCTCTGCTCAAAATCAGGAACAAGTAAGCCAAGAGATAGTTACGATGTTCCCTAAAAGAAATTTCTTCTTATCTTCTTTCCAGCAAGTGTAGTCCCCAGAAATAGTTGTTAAAAATATTCTCTCACAGACTTTTGCAAAAATGCAAAGATTCACAACTCTAATATAGGGTTAAAATGTGCATGATTAGCATTAGCATGATTAGCCTCCAAATTGACAGGATATGCTATAACTTATCATACAAATTAATTAGTTGTTACTAATCTTTTGCAGTTATGCTTATGCCATTCTATATTGGCTTCTCAGTACCTTAGAAACTCAAGTTTTTATGTGACAGGTCCTGCATGTTTAGAAGCTAAATTGAAACTAAATTTGTGGGCTTGCTTCCTGTGAGGAATTAAATCATGGAATCACAGAATCATTTAGGTTGGAAAAAACTTTAAAAACCTTGCTACTTGTGCAGTTGCAGAGATTTTTCTTTTTAAAAATAATTTTATAGAAATAATATATATTCTCTTTCTGGTCTTGAAAACTTGTGAGTGTTCAGGAGATGAGGAAATGAATTCTGAACAAAGTCCATTAAAAATGGACTTGTCTGCTGTGCAACTAAACTTCTTTACTTATCAATCTGTATTTCTGTGCTCTTTGTATTTCATGTTCAAGAGAAAAATTAATTATAGTTCAAGGTCTGCCAAATGCCAGGCTAATTGTTTTTATTCCATCGAATTTCTCACCAGAATGAAAGTCAATAAATTCTATAATGTGAAAGACTTTCCTTACAGCAGAAATTTCATTCCTAGTTAGGTCTTTACAGTTTTGTCTTGGAGCTGGCATCCCAGTCCAGGTATTTATTCACAAATTGCATTTGAAAGAAAAACATAAAATCACACTTTGATAAAAGCCATAACTTTTTTGTGTTGAATAAGTGGTAAATATCAGAGAAATACTTATGAAACAAGTGAAGTAAGCAACAGCAAGTCATGTCTTATGCTTGGGAGTTTTTTAAGATTATGACAAGGACTTTAAAAACTAATCTCTAAAGCCACATAACACTTAGACATGAAAAAAGCGGACAAGAAATTTACTAGTTTAAATTAGTCAAATATTGTGCATAAGACATAATTTTATGGCCTTATATGGTTTTTCTCAATGCCTCTTCTTTAGCTTCTGTTTAAATTTCAATTGTTTTTATTTAAGAACAGCTATTTAGAAACTGCATTCTGAAAGCTCACAAATATATGTACTGTTCTGAGACAAAAAATCATGCTCTTGTAAACTGTTTAAATTCTGAGATGAGAGTTTCATAGCACAAAGATGTTAGTTTGAAACTTGTTGTTTACTCCTTTTAGGTACAAATGAATTCATAACAAGTTGATTGCTGACTTTTATTTCCAATGAAAATGTTTAAGAGTCTTGCAAGCAAAAAAGCAAAATTCTAGAAAGGAGAATGAAGTGGAAACACATAATCACAAGCGTGTGTACACCAAAAATTGCTTCAGAAAATTATGTTCCACCACAGTTGGAAAACGTTGGATCATCCTAAAGGCAAATATTTACTTTCCTATCTGTAGTAAGCTGGAGAAAAGTAACAGTTTTCCAGAAAATGTTTTGTAATTTTTAAATTTAAATTAACACATATATATGTTTATTTCTTCCCTAACATTTAGAAAGTATTGGCATGATAAAAAGTATTTTTCCTGTGGGGCTAATTTATCACATTTCATTGGAGTCGGGACACAATAAAATGTGAATTAATTTATCAAATTCAATGCAGACAACATAGTCAGAAAGTTGAGTTCTGTGCTTGAAGAAGAAGCATTGAATTGAAGAAATCATGTCACCTTATAGAAGATTAGATATGGGAAGTCTCTTTACTTCATACAACCCTGCTGCTATTTCCCTCCAGATGATCATACTGTTTTCAGAGATTTCTTACACTCTCTACTGTTCCAGGATTGTATTAGCCAAGTGCTTTTGCAGGATGAGGAGGAGAGAATACAGCTCATTTTTACATTCAGAACTTACTGGTCATAATTGTTAAGCTCTTCATTAATGTTAAAGTTCTGTACATATGTAAGCTTGGTTTTGTAATACTAGAAGCCATCTCTTGATTTTAACTATTTTTTTAACAATTCCTTGCCTAATGCAATGCAATGGTATCTTCCTTTTCTTTGTTAGACACCAAGCATTCTGAGGAATGCACTTTTCACAGCTCTGTAATATAGACTGTGTCAGTCTATATCAAAAACACAAGACAAAATATCTAAACCAGTTTATTGTGTATGTCCCATTATGGGCTCATAGACATGAAAATAATTATTCACTTCGAGATGAGAATGACTTATCTCACTGAGGTTTCTTTCAGATTGCCCTCCAAACTAATTAGTGTTTAGTAGACATTTTTGTCCAATTAAATTTGTAGTTCAAGAAGACCTTGGGAAGTTTGGAAGCTGTGCTGAACACAAACAATGGTTAATCAGAAAGAGAGTAATTGCTTTGCCAAAATGGGCAAAAAGAGCAGGTAGAGCACAGTATGACTTGAATGGCAGACCAGAACTTTTTCCTGGTAAGTATATGAAACAATCATAACTATAATGCCTATAGTCATGACCCGTAATAACTGCACATGCAGATTGTCCTTACCATACTGGGTAACAGATTGCCTTGATCCATTTAGGAACTGTCCCACAGGTAAAGAATATGACCTCTTTGGAGATGAGTCTCTCTACATATCTCAATGGAGCTCAATTTTCTCTGCCTTGCTATTTGTGTCTTTTACCTCTGAGGAATACCTGTGATCTGTTTGTTTGAATTTCCTAACTTCAGTTTCATCTGCCACATTGAAGACTTCCAGATCCTTGACAAGTTTTCCTTCAAGAGAGATTCTTTTACCTCCTTTTCCAAGAAATGAACTGTGACATGACTGTCTTCCTCTGTGTCCTGAATGTGAACTCATTCAGCCTTCTTCAAAGCCTGCAACTATCTTAGAAAATTACAGGACTGCAAACTAGGCTTGCTGGCTGGCACCCAGCTAAATCCACTGTTTAATAATAACATGGAGCCAAATTTTGGCTTGATACCATTTGGTATACTCACAAAAGATAAAAAGGTGGATGAGTCCTCTTTCTGCCCACTTTTTGCGTTCATCTTGCTCCTGAGTTTACAACAACAGCAGGGGTAGCACTGCCCATGGTGGGCAAGGCTATTCTTTCTGTGTTCTGTTGTAACAAGATTATCCATTAGGTCAAGAGATTTAAATATATCGGCCATTTCTGTCTTCCTCAATAAAGGGTTTTTTAAGATTGAATTGTGAAATAGAACCTAATAGACATTTAGAAGGTAAAATCTTTGCAGATTCCCCCCTTTACGCATTTCTGTCTTTCAAGCAGTCTTTTCTGCATCTCTCAAACCCTTTGTTGCTACGGACAATGGAAAGTAAAATCAAGATATTGAAACTTTTAGAGTAGACTTGCTAAAATATCTGTATTATAAAGAAAACTGCATTTTAAAGATTTTTCAGCTTATCATATGCTGGCCTTTGAAATTATGTTGTCAGAATTAGCTTACTATTTATGGAATAAACCACTGACAGAAATTATCTGTCCATGTACATGCACACTCATATATACAGTATTATAAGTGTGCATCTCATAAAATGGAGTGATAAATTTAGATAATTCAAGATGACAACTTTTATTGCCTAGTGATACTGAAAGTAATTCTTGAAGTTTTGTAATGGAATTATCTTACTTTAGTGGGTTCATGTTCTGGATGGATTCTATCTTATGTTTTCAGGCTATTTTAAAGCCATGTTTGGGAGGAGAGGGGAAGAAAATAGCTGCAAATAAAAGTGGGTTACATGAGTGTTACTATAAAACCAAAAACTGTTCACAACAGACTTGAAACAAACCTAAAACTTTACCCAGGTGAAATCATGCTAAAGAAAACCTACAATACTTCTTCTTGGTTTTAATATTAATCTTACATAATGTTGAAAATGCAAAATTTTAAAATTTTATTTCAACTGAAAAGTTGAAATCTTTGTTCAAGGGCTAACTCTAAGACATGCTATCTGGCACAATACTTTTATTAGCATTTGTGTAGAGAAACACTGCAGTTTTTCCATGTACATCCTATTTTTCCACCCATGACCCACACGTCTGCCCTTTAAGAAGGCTGAGAAACCAACATACAGAACCACATTGTGCTGAATGTGAATCATTCAGAAGTATTTCTACGACAGAATAAAGCAAGGCAGCTAGTCAATCCATCCTTTCGTGTGTGTGATATTTCTGAGTCAAAGGATACGTTCAGTCCTTTTTCAAACACATCTCTCAATCAGTATGTTATGGGGAAGAACTCTGGTTAATTCATGAGCAAAATAAACTCAGCTTAAAAAACCCAGAAATTGAAATTCCAAAGTGCAATGGGATGACCCTGGCTGAGTGCCACGTGCCCACCAGAGCTGCTCTATCCCGTCCTTCATCAACTGGACAGGTGAGAGAAAATATAACAAGGAGCTCATGGATCAAGATAAGGGAGGGAGAAGATTTCTCACCAGTTACCAACTGCAGCTGGAATTTTTCTAACGTGAATAAAAATGTAAACTGTGGATGAAAATAACTTTTGTTGAAATGTGATACACTTAATAGTCTCTGCAGCTCCCAGTGTTTGGAACGCCAATAAGACCATGTGCATGGCATGTCTTTGGTACAAATGCAAACCTCCAAACAATTTCTACTGTTTGGAGTTCAGTATTTTGTATGCATGTCTGAAACATACCAATCTGAAAAACGGATGATAGGAATAAAGAATTTCTATTAAATCCCATTATTTGTGAATACAATCCAGTGTAAGTCCTGCTGTTAAGATCAGATCCTATGACTAATTTCTTCAGAAATTTTGTACTCTTATCATCCAAATCTTGCTATAAGGGTATAATATTGAATTTGTATTTAGGTCCATAGCAAGGAGAAACAATGAACTTTAATTTTTTTAGTATGAATCTCCTTAATATATTCATCAGAACAAAAGAATCAGTAACTGCAGATTTAATTTGCATGTGCTGTCTTCCGATTAAATTAATTTTTGGCTTACCTAGCTAATATTAATTTAGTTTATAGTTGTATTTTGTGTCTTCCTAGCAGGAAAATAAAAAAAATGTCTCTTGTTATGGTCACTATTTAATATAATACAGTATCTTGTAAATGTATAACCAAAATTTCTTGGATTTATTCCTCATTTAAGAGAATATACCTAGCTGTACTCTGCTATATGTACAATTAAAAGCAAGTACTAATTTTATTGCTTGTGTAAATATGTTTTATATTCTTTGTTATTGATATTTTAATATTGCTGTAATTGAACACAATTATGCATGAGCATATTTCCATAACTTCAAAGCTCTTTCTAGATCTTCTTTTCTCCCAGTTCTTTGCCATTACTTTCCTTTTGAATCCTTTCAGTACTTAAGCAAACTTATAAGAAGGATGGGGACAGACTTTTTACTAGGACTTGTAGGGGTGGAACAAAGGGTGATGGTGTTAAATGGAAGGATAGTTGATTTGGATTAGATATAAGGAAGAACTACATACAGTGAGGGTGAAACACTGGAGTGGGTTACCCAGAGATGTTTGAGCTCCCCCATCCCGGGAAACATTGAAGGTCAGGTTGGACCACGCCCTGAACAGCCTGATCTGGTTGTCTCATTGCAGGGGGGTTGGACTAGATGGGTTTTGAAAGTCTCTTCCATCTCAAACCATTCTGTGATTCTCTGATTGGCATTTGTTTTCAAGATCAACAAGGGTAGATTTAGCAGGAGAACACTACACAAAGGAGCCATCAGAATATTGCCAACATTTTCAATCACATGAAATGCAGAAAGAAGTAGAAGAATCACCTGAATCTGAAGACCGTGGTGAATATGTATTCATCATCATCATCATCATCATCTTAGCAGTAATAGTCATAATAATTTTTAATTTAAACACATTTAAATTAAAATTTAAAATTTTAAATTTTTAATTTAAACACATTTCCATCAGACCGTTGGACCTATAAGTATAATATACTCATTTGTAAGTATAAATTTAGCATTGAAATTGATAGTTGCTTGTATTTTCCTCAGATGCATTGTCATGCAACTAATAGAGTAATTATAGAACTATACCTTGAGTGAATGCTGTGTTATTCACTGAAAAATATTGTGATATTGTGGTATGAAATGTGAATAAAAAAATACTTCTGTAAAATTAAGCTTACATTTTAAAATTTCAGCAGGGAGCAACTGTTTTGTAAATTAGGTATAGTTGGTCTTAATGTTTAGCTCTCATGGCAATAACAACATGAACCTAACTGATATGATTCCCTGCTGCCACTACGTATACTTCAGCTTTCCTGGCAGAGGTAGCACAGGGTATAGACATTTCATTAGGGACAAAGAGAGTTGAATGTTTCAGAACTGTTACTGATCTGAACAGTTTCTATATCCTAAGACTCTTTAGAAAGAAGCAAAAACATGCACCTCGAGAAAGACTGATGTAGTTTAATTTGTAATTATAATATTCTCCCATTATGAACATGCGCACAGTGGAGTATTTGAACCTGTGTATAAAAAGAATGCACACAACAATTAACTAATGAAATATGTGTTCTGGTTTAGGCTGTGGTAGAGTTAATTTTCTTCCTGGTGGCTGGTGTGAGGCTGTGTTTTGGATTTGTGATGAACACCATGTTGATAATACAGAGATGTTTTTGTTATTGCTGAGTGGGGCTTATATACTGTCACACTGGGGAGGGTGCACGGGAGTTTGGGAGGAGGCACAGCCAGGATTAGTAACCCAAACTGACCAAAGGGTTATTCCAGACCATGTGACATCATGCTAAGTACAGAAAGTGGGGAAAGGAAGGAGAGGACATTGGGAGTGATGGCCTTTGTCTTCCCAAGTCACGGTTATGTGTGATGGAGCCCTGCTCTTGTGGAGATGACTCAACACCTGTCTACCCATGGAAAACAGTGAGTGAATTCCTTGCTTTGCTGTTCTTTGCTTATGTGCATGGCTTTTGCTTTCCCTATTAAGCTGTCTTTGTCTCAACCCATGAGTTTTCTCACTTCTCTCCCAGATCCTGCTGGCAGGGTACTGAGTGAGCGGCTCTGTGGGGCTTGGTGACTGGCTGGGGTTAAACCATGACAATATGAGAGAAAATAATGGATGAGACTAGAATTGGGTTTTCTCCTACTTAAGGAAAAAGTTGAGTAATGCTGTATTGCAACAACTGAGTTTCAGGAGTTTCAGTTAAAGTTAATAGGGACTAGCAAAATTTAATATGGTCTAGTGGGAAGTATCCCTGCCCAAGGCAGGGGGTTATAACTAGATGATCTTTAAGGTTCCTTGCAACCCAAACCATTGTATGATTCTATGATGCAATACAAAATATGACTTAGTGTGGATGCTGAATGTGAGAAATCAGACAGCAGCACAGTGTCTGTGTGAAACTAAATTTTCTCATACTGGCCTGAGATATTGTAGCCTGCGAAATTGTGAGGAGGAATTCAATCAGTCCTTGGAGAAAGTAAAACAACCTTTGCAGGTGTTGTTTGTCTCCCTATTGTTTTCTTGCAAGAAATGATTGAGGAGTGTTGTTGCTAACTGTCCAATGATGGTGACATGTTGGTTTGCTGTCCAGCAAAACTTTATCGTCTTGGAACTGTCTATAAAAGAGGATTTCGAAGAGTGAAGATTGCTCTCACTTGCTAACGAGCTGGAGACTCGTGTGTTGTTTCTACCGCTGTTCCTAATTAGAGCGATGACTTAGTCCTCCAGACTCTCATAATTCAGTCTTGGCCTTCCTACAATCCCAGATTGAACATAATATTGTCAACTTGTGATAATTTCTATGTGAAAAGGAGGATGAAGACTCATACTGCAGTATTTCATGAAGGAATAGCCCTGCTTGTGTTTGCAGTGACTGTGGTGGCTCCTATTCCTGTAGTCTATTAATCCTAAAAGCCTGAATAAGGCCCTTGGCTGGTCAACACTGGCCAAGTGTTTCCCTGGACGGTGGATGTGCAGAACTCCACTGAAGGCAGCATTTTGCAGCCATATCAGGGATCTATTCTGGTCACAATTCCTTCCCGCTTGCAGAAGGTGTCTCTCCAGGGACACGGGCACACACTGGCCCCGGTAAGTAAAATCATGACAGGAAATCAACTGTCCATGCAGCGAGAAGGACTTCTAATTTTGTCTTCAATTTCTTTTTTTTATAATTTAAAAATCACTAATGAACAAGTTACCCCAGCTGAACTTGAGTTACAAAGGCTTTATTAATTCAAGAGAAGCAAACTTTCTCTTCTCTTACAATAGTTGTTCATTTTTACTCTGACATCAATGAATGAGTGACAGTTATTATAGATCTGGGGTTTTTTTACACTGCACGGAATAATTCTGGCACTAAGCACTTGGGTTTCTATCATTAAGTAATTTCACAGAAATATTTTAAATATCAAATGAAATCCTGGACGATGATGGTGATACATTAGGGATATGGCCAAATTGAGGGTTCTGCAGCTCAAAACTGAGTGTGGTTTTAGCTGTTTTGTCTCAAAATCATCTACTCTATGGCTATTTGACCTGTGCTGCAAAATAGTAATTAAAATAGCTGCCTCAGTAAAACCTCTTTGAGTGTCGAGACTAACTGCAATAACAGTGAGTGAAAATTACTTCTATAAAAATGAAATTTTGAAATCATGGATGGATTATCTGTTTTATTGCAAACAAGGTTGGTTTCTCTAACAAACTTCTGACTATTTTCTATTTTTGTGGTCTGCACCATTGACTTTTTATTTCAATGGAGATAGCACTTGAAATTGCAATACAATCAGAAATCAGTTTATGAGGTAGAAAATCTCTTTAAATGGTAACTAGAAAACAGGTGATAGTTCAGGGTTTATAGTACTTCTGAGAAGCAGGATATAGAGAGAAATTAGGTAGATAAAACATATCCTTGTAGGCTATAGCATCACTGCATAGTGCCAGGGGAAAACTGCTCAAATGAACCTCTCTGCAAAAGTGAAGACAGACAAAAAAGTGCTGGTATAATTCAGAAGTTTGAGAGTAAAATTTGTAAATCCTGTCCTTGGTGTTTTTAACATGCTGAATTTCCTTCCTAGATCCAGCATTTTTAATGGACAGCCAAAGGATCTTTGTTGCATAAAACAGAATGTAGGAAAAAATTCTCTGCTGTAAAATTACAGATTGCTTTAAAAATGTGGGGATTTCAAGAGCTTCTAATTGTCTCACAAAATTTAAAAAAAAAAAAAAAAGGCAGGAAGTTTGCCTTTTTTTCTCAATTCACAGTGCAACCAAAGGTCTATGTTGGTTTATTCAGATGAAGGTATACAAGAACCGATACCTTCAATATGTATTTGAAAGAATTTTTCTGAGCCTTCTAATTAAGCAAATACTTTCAATGAGATGTTAACAAAAGTTGAAGTAGAAAACTTCTTCTGTCCAGTAAATGAGAAATATAGGTAAATATAACTTTTGTTGCCCTCAGAAAACTGAAAACTCATCTGGTGGTGAGTTGTAAAAAAATAATTATGTTTTGTGGAATTATATTAGTTCTCAATTCCTGTTTTTTGGATCTGGAGCATGACTTACTTCTGGTTTCTGAACTAATCTTTTGAAGGTATATTTTAAGTTTCCTTTGTAGATCAGGATGCAAGAAAAGAGGGATGGAAATAATTTGTGACAACTAGTTCTCCAGCCCAAACTGTATGTCCTATGGTCATTGAGTCATTTGGGGGTTGCAGCAGTCTTCAATTTCATGTGTTAGGGGAGACCTTTAGGAGCCAGGCTCCTGCATGACATTCAGGGTTGATGCAACCATCAGTTCTCATTGTTCCAGTGATCATAGGTCCCCTGGCAAGAAAAGGTGCAGTCCCTATAGTTCCCACTGCTAAATATGCAGGATCCTCTGAGATGAAGGAAGGATTAGTGAAGGATAATGACTTTGTGAATCTCTTTCTGGTATTTATTTGTCTCATCTCAGTAACTGGAAGACCTTGTGATCTGCTGATAAATGGCAAAATTAAATGCTAATGACCAGGATGAGAAATTAATATAACTATACTATATCTTTTTTTTTACATTCAAAATACTAAATGACTTTAATTATTAAAAGAAACAAAGGTATAATTTTTCTCAGTTTATTTTTCCCTATACAGTTTTCTTCTAAAATCTTTATTCTTTCTAGTTTCAAATAGACAGTAGTCTTCTGAAAAACGTTTCAGTCATTTATAGGAACATGTACATACTGACTTTTTTTTTTTTTTTGTAAGATGAGTGTGTGTCTGCCAAAATATTTTATCTCTATGTCTCATCAGTAAACGATTTAATGAGGCTCCAGGAATACAGTGTAGTTATTATATGGCACTGGGAAATATTATACTGACTTTAGGAGAGGAGCAACAGCCAGAGAAGATTTTTAATGTGCCATTAAGTAGTAAACTCACAGCTGCATGATAGTGTCTAAGTAACTGGTGAGTATAATCATTTAAAAGAATGTCCAGAATTTAAAAAAAAACCAAAACAACTCAACATATAAAAATAAAGAAAGTCAGGGGCTTGCATTTTCTAATTTCCTTTTGTTCATGTTAAAATGTTCTTTAGATAAAGGGATAAATGTACTTTTTAATCAAAGGAAAAAATTGTTAGACAGTGTTTGAAGGAGAGAAGAAGGATTTTGTGGGTATATCAGTTTCTAATGCTGACTGAAGTGTTATGGTAGAACTAATCAGTTCATACCATCAAAAATACATTGCACATTAAAGAGAACAAAGTAAAAAGCAGAGCATTCTGCACAGAATGTAATAATACTAATGCTCAATTTCTGTGTGTAATCACCTCAGAATCTTCTAGGAGAATAAACCACAATAAATGACCAAGTGATGTTTTTCATTCATAGGGAAAAAAAAAAAGAGGAGGAGGGTATCTATAGAAACATCATTGCATAAGTCTAAAATTGCTTAACAGGAAATTGCCTTTTTTTTTTTTTTTTGCCATCTTGGAAAATGTGCGGCTCTTCTGGGTTTAGATAACCATTCAGAGATTGCTGTAACAGCATATACTAATAAAATATTGTTATCAAAAAGTATTAGAAAAGAGGGTCTTGTAACTATAAAATAAGTGAAGAGATAGCCTAAGCTTTTTCCAGTCCTTGAGTCCCCATTTCCAAACATCTGGAGAAGGACATTATCCTTATGGGATAAAAATGTGTAAGAGACGTAACATTACAAACTTTTCACATTTATAATCTCTGGTTCTGGAGGCAGCACTTAATAGATAGACATTTTTTTTCCATGTGAACACAGTGTGCACAGGCTGTGCACAGCTTTAGATGAGACATTAGAGTTGGAGAAGGAACACAGAAAATGCTTTGACCTGTTTTTTAACATAGATGTATATTTTATTATTTATAGTTCATATTTGCTTTACAAAGAGCAGATGATGTCATCAGTCAGCAAAATATTTTTTAAAAATATGAGTAATTGGAACCAAGGGAGACCCACCAGCTGAATCTTGGACTGTTCCCACACAATTAAAGATTAGCATATGCAAAAGTACTTGACCATATGATAGAGAAGTCAGAACTATACAAAATTAGTCAGAAAACTGTTGAACCAAGTAGTGGGGAGTTTCAGACTTAAGAATCAATTTTTGAGGAGAATATATTCACTTTTCAATTACATTGTAGATTGAAATATTCGCATAAATGATCTGTTTATTTCTCATGAGTCTTTTTTGCATGTTTTAAAAATTTCATAAATTTTTGCTGTAATAAGGACTATAGTAGTCACTGCCCCAAGAAGGATTTCTTTGACTGTAAAAGATATTTTTCACATATTTTATTAAACATTAAATCCCCATATTTCTGTTCTTGTACAATTTTATGCAACTATTTATTGTTATTGTCTTCATTTGAAGAAATTGAAGTATATATGATGTATTACTCCTTCAGTTCATTTCAAGGACACTTTTTTTTGTATTATATTCAGAAGTGTCTGTCACTGATTATTTTTGGTTTTGCCAAAAATAATTTAAATAAATTGCCAAAAATAATTTAAATTCTGTTAGATCAGATTTTTCCTTCCAACCCCAAGATTTCTTTTGTTTTCGTGATGACTTTTGTGTCTATAGGAAGCAATTTTTTTTAAATGTGGTTTTGTTTTCTTCCAGTATATGCTTTGAAAATTAATTATAAGTATATATATATTTTAAAAGCACAGAAATTAATTATTATTTTAAAATTTTAAGCGAAAATTTGAATACTTGCTTTCTTCTCCTTTCTGGGTTCCTTTATAAGAAATGAGAAAAAATACTGCCTTGCTGCAGATAATGCATTTTTTTCCTTTATTTTTATATAAAAGGGCAAAACTTCCCCTTTAATTCTTGATAGTTTTTGGAATATGAATGATGACATCATTTTTAAATGAAAAATTGACAATAGCTCTTCTCCGAGAAAACAAGAGATAGTACAAGAAGAAATTATCTCAAATTGAACCAGGGAATGTTTAGATTGGATATTTGGAAAAATATCATCACTGAAAAGATTGTCAGGCCTTGGAACAGGCTGCCTGGAATGTGGTGGAATCACTATATCTGGAAGTGTTCAAAAGATGTGCATGGTGCATTTCATGGTGCATTTCTACATGGTGCATTTCATCACCAGAAAGTGTAGAAATGGCAATATGTGGACAGCTGGAATGCTAGAGTGCCTGGAGGGACCCCATATAGGACAAAAGTTACTAAAGCCTTGAAAGTTATAGGGCAGCCTGCAAACAGCTGGGCAGGATGATGACAGATGGCACTGACGGGTTTCAGGGAAGAAAGAAATCCCAGATTAGTGGAGTTGTATCTTCAGATTGAAACCAGGGCATGTATTACCTCACATTATCACATATGAAAAGAGTAGCTACTCTTGAGAAGGAGGAAAGTTGGAACAATCTCTGTTTATAGTGATGTGTCTGGTGTGGTTGTGTTTTTTGTTTAGAAGGCTCTGAGATAGCCACAGACAGTGAGACAAAAAGAGTGTCTGGTGAAATGAAGACATTATTTCTCTGAGTCAATATTTTTGCTAACAGGATTTCAATTAAGTATGATTATACAAGAAAAATAAATAGAAGAGGTAGAGTTGAAGTTATCATTTGTGTTCTGTGTAATGCAGTAGAGATTACAGCCCCATTGTGACAGACCTCAAACGTGAATAAATATGTCATCTGTCACAAAGAGATTATAACATAAGCAGAAGAGACAGGCCTAATGTGAAAGAAATGTGAAAGGATAGAGAGATATCCAAGTGACAAAGTGATCTGAATAAAACTGTGGAAGTCCTGTGTAATTTAATGCTACATTTTGAATCCTAAACCAGTTTGTTAATCTGAAGTCTTAAGCACTTCTCTAAATAATATCTGAGAACAAGAGTTAAAGCAAAACTGTATGGCAGGATGCACACTTAATTATTTCCTTATTTAATTACTATTGGTTTTTTCAGCTTGGAGTGTGAGGTATGGAAAAAACCATAACTTAGCCAGCTTTGTCTAGCTAGATTTTCTGTGATGTGACTGCATGTGATATTTGCATGCTCCTAGTATGCCTAGTATATTCTGCAACTTTCTTCTTTCCATAGTGCATTGATAAAATACATCTCTTTTCCAAATCAAGGCGTCGTAGAAGCACTGACATTGCTGAATACTTTCCAATGAGATGTGGAGATTTATCTTTTTGACTGAGAGTGTGGCTAGCTTAGCTATTTTTTTTTTAATCTCTGCTTTATAGCTGCCTGTTAGCAGGGATGACTTTCCTGTCTATTTGAAG
Source organism: Illadopsis cleaveri (assembly GCA_013399915.1). Taxonomy (NCBI): domain Eukaryota; kingdom Metazoa; phylum Chordata; class Aves; order Passeriformes; family Timaliidae; genus Illadopsis; species Illadopsis cleaveri. The sequence goes on from VXBB01013319.1 coordinate 66,778, forward strand.
TTACTTGCTTTGAACAGCTGAGGTTACAGACCATGTTAGTAGTATCTTTCCTGAAACACACACCAGATTCCCTTTCTCTTTCTTAAAATCATTTTCCAAAAAAGTCATCCAGTCACTGCTCCTTCTCTTCTTCCACCACACCTTCCCTTTGGCTACAGGCAGATGCATGCAGATGTTCATTCCCCCTGTTGCTGTTATGAGTTGTCCATAGGTATCACTGTCAATGTTAAAAAGTGTTTAAGCATCTGTTTCCTCAGTGTCATTTATTTGCCTGGATGCAGAAGTGACTTATTTAGTTTCCAAATCAGAATAACTTGTATTTGGCCACCTTAACTTACACTTATAGGAAAAAAACATGTCTATTCCTAATTGCCTTTGAAGATACCTTTGTTGTTTGATGTTCTTCAAGTGTATTTGAAGCTTTTGAGGGTAAAAGAAGACATTGCTACTTGGTCAATTACTGTTTCAAACTGGTTCACCAAATTGCTTATTCATATCTGCTCTTTTTAAGCATTAATTTTAGAAACGGTTTATTGTCTTCAAGACATCTGCACTAATAACCAGATCATCATATCCTGATGATGCACATTTTTGGTAGAGAGAATCTTGGAGGCGCCAAGAGAACTCGGACAGGCAGCAGGTTTTGAAAGTTTAATGTTAAGAAACATTGTGGTTTGCTGCAGTTTGCCAGTTTCCAGAGGTGAGGCACAGTTGATAAATTCACTTGTTCGTAAATGAGATTTAGAGATTGAAGGACTCACTCTGTAGAATGAAGGCTCCTTTTTATTATTTTCTACCCTTCAAAATGTATGAAGGCAGAAGAAAACAGTGTCTAAGGGAAGGATTCAGAAAGGAGCAGAGTCATTGGAGAAGGTCTACCATTCCAACTATAGGAACAGACTAGAGAGAGACTTGAAGTTAGATTAGATGCCATGACTCTTGGACATTTGGATTTTCCTTACATTTTTGCAGGAGGACATTGAGGAAATCAAATGATTGCTCCAAATGAAACCTGCAGCAGTGATCAGGAGCCAGGAGCCTGCCCTTTTGCAGGGCATGGATGGATGGATGGATGGATGGATGGATGGATGGATGGATGGATGGATGGATGGTCTGAGGCTGAAGGTTCTGCATATCCAGTTTATAAGGTGGAGAGGACAGAGGTCTCTCCTAGTTATAAATATCTACCAAATGTTTCTGAGGAAGATGTGTGAGCATTTTCATTGTGGACAAGGGAGAACCACAATCCTTAATATGTGTCAGGGAGAAGGTGAAATTTCCTGGCTTTTTATGGTATAGTAAGGAAAAAAAAGACACTTAAAATTGCTTTACATTGAAATATCCTAAAACAACATTAGAGTTATAGATTAAAGATATTTTTCTGTGTCAGCCTTTCAAGATGGTACAACAGAAAGACAATGGGTACAGTTTCCACTGAGCCAGGAGGAGTCATCCAGATTCAGTATGATTCTTTAATCCTGGAGGTTTTGTCACCTGGGATTTTGTTCACAGTTGCAATCTATCAGAAAACACTTTGCATTTGGTAGTGTTTCACTAAAGCATAGATGTCTAAATTAACATCTTGATGATCAACATTTTCTCCTCAGGAGGAGCATTAGCCTTGAATTAGTTTCTGTGGGCTAGTTGTGGCCTGGAATAGCAACACAACTGAGTCCTTTGGAAGCCTGCGCTCTGGATTACAGTCCGGGATTCCAATAGGCTTGTGTTGAAATGCCAAAGATATTTAAACCTTCAGGTGTTGGTTTAGAAGGATGTGTCTGATGAGTAATGCTTAATTTTCCCAATTTTGTCCAAGTGGTGTAATCGTTTTGATCCTTCCGTAGCGTTTCCCATAGAAATTGAGGGGTAAATACTGAACGCGGTCTAAGCAATAGCTACTTCAAATGTTTAATACAAATTTCTCTGTGCTATTAAAGTGAACAAAAGTTCAATTAGCAAATGAAAACACATCTCTTCATTGAATATCTTGTACAAATTATTCTTTATTTTCACCAATTCTGTGAACTTTCAGCATTTATTCCTGTAAATCAGCCAAACTTGTCTCCTTTCTAAATAAACGAACAATTGAAATACTTACTGAGAACATGAACTCTCTTTTAATTTGTTCAAATTTTCACTGAAATTATGATAACCTGTATCATGTAGGTAATAATATCTGTCAACTAAATGGAATAGCAATTTAGATATACAATTATATCCATCATATGAGGAAATTGAAATACTCCAAGTATTTTCTGCAGTAAGACAAAAAAGTACATTCTAATATTAAAAAATGCTTCATATCACACACAGCAGGTGACTTTTTATCAGTGACCTGAAAACAAGGATGTCATTATGAAACAAGCTGGCAAAACAGGCTGGATTTGAACCAAGACAGAAGACTTAATAAGTGCTGTCAGCCATAGCATTGGTGCTAGTCCAATCCATTTTTGAAAGACTGCAGTCCGTGAAAATGTGACTTTGTCAGAACTACACAGTTGACTGATTTGGCTGAAGTTTTTTTTAATGATTCTGTGTGCAAATAGTAGATAAATTTTCTGCTGGGGGAATAAAGAAAGAAAAAAATTTCCAAACAATTTTTAAAAAATTCATCAGATTTCACACATCAACGTATCAGTCACACAGGCAGACAGTTACATAAAATTTCCACATCTTGACCAGAAGTATCCAACAGAATTAATACTGCAGAATACTTGAGATATGGGCTATCTGGTTTCAGATACATGTCCAGTTAATATTTCAAACTCATATGTTAGTCTATTTGGGGTGTGTCTAACCATCAATGGTAGTTTAACAAATGTAACATTTCTAGTATGTTCGAAAATGTGTTTTCTGTGTTTTTATTTGTGAAGTTTTTTTATATTTTAACATTATTAAAAACCTACAGTGGAAAAACATTTTATTAACTGTCATTTATTTTAGAAAATTTTTTCAGAAAGTACTCAGTCCCGTTGTGTATATAAGATCCTGAATCAAATTATATAGGAAGACCATTTTGTTGCAAGATTGGGACCTGAATTTGTCCCTAAATAGGGTTCATGTGAGTTAAGAGTTTTAATTCCACTTTGTAAACATATTTTTACATCTATCCTGACTTATATTTTTCCTGCCAGTGTATGAACGGATATCAGTGGATTTTATGAAGATTAAAATTGACTTTGCAACTTTGTTTGTTGTCTCTCTGCCAAAGCTGTGTCATCTTTTGAAAGCAGCACTCTGTCACAACCTTCCATTTCCCTGGGTCTTTTCTTACTTTTCCAGAATTTAAACTCAATCTGACACTTCCTTAAAGGCAGCTTCTCTCTTCTTTCAGACTTCTTTCCAAAAAAAGAAAGTTAAGTGGTGTTAGACCCAAAATAAGTAAATATTTGGATCCATATTTTTTGTTTTCTCTGTATAGGTGTTGCTTACAAATAAGTTTAGGGCTAAAAAATAAACACATGCATTTGAGTATTATGTGTTGTTTAATACTCAGAGTTTAGTCCTGCCTAAACTTTTCCTGACTATGTAAGGTTTGAAATTCATATAAAGAAAGTATGTTCTGAGAAATGGAATGTGGTCCTTCAAGGGCTTCTGGGGCTCAGGTTTGGAGTTTTTATTCTGTAAATATATGTAGTAAATTCACCAATATCCTGGTTTTTTGAGATTTATATATATACGTACATATATATGTTGACTGCATTTTTGCTGAAAATATTTCTTTGGGTTTAAACAACAGTTGGAAATACAGTCAGTTCTGCTTTTTCCAGACTATGTAAAGCTGCACATTAATTTTTCTGCATTATTTCTTAGATTGCAAATCAATATGAATATATTCTACATACTATTATCTGCCTGGGTGTATTTTTTTCTCCTGTGTTACTGATGATACCTATTCAGGTCAATAAATCTCTGAAGTCCTGGTACTCAGGGTTTTGCATCCAGAATCTAGTTGCCTCCCCTGGTCAATCACTGATAAATACAATCCTTATTTTTGGGTTGCAGTGCAAATAATTTTTGAACTTGTACAGAAAACCAGAAGTAAGAACTGCAATAGAATTTTTTCTTCTCCTCCTTGTTATTCTGTTTTAATTTTTTTCAGACAATTTGGATTCCACAACAAGGAAATTTTAATTAGTGTTTATGCCTTTTCAAAAGACATCTACTTCCAACTGTTCCAACAGCACTCTGGAAACACAGAAAAAGAAAATACAAATCATCAAATGTAGCCATATAGCAGAAGAGCAAAAAACTGATTGTATTTGACATCTGATAAAATACATGCAGCAAAGATAAGCCAGGGCCCTCATCTTGTGGCAGGGACAAAGGGCAGAGAACCACTGCTGCTGAAGAAACTATGAACAATCACAGGTGTCCAAGCAGCATCCATGGGGTGCTGGAGTGATACCTGATGGGTACAGGGACAGCAGGAACTGCCAAGACTAGTTGGCAATTTTCTTTCATTACAGTGGGCTTTCTTTACTTGGTTTGGATAAATGGCAATAGTGCTATAGGTAATTTTTGGTGGAAAAAATCTACAGGATTCAACAACAGAAGATACATGAATTCTTTTCTCTCCAGTGGGAGGGAGAGGGTAGTGAGACAGTGAGAAAGAAGGACTTGATAATCCGTATTGCTTGGCAAAGACTTCTTAGAGAATTTGAAAACCAGCCTTTCTTATTTCCTAACTACTCTAAGTCAGGCAGATTACAGTGAAAATTTCCTAAAAATCAAGTGGCAGAAAGGTGAATAACTCACACTGGGAAAAAAAAAAAAAAAATAAGGTAAGGTCCTATCTAACATTTGTTCTTTTAAAACTGTTTTCCTCTTGATTAATTTCCTATTTTAAAGGTCTATTTGCCAGGGAGACACTACAATTTGGTCTCTCTGACCTTTGGTAGATCCGAAGCTGGAGTCCTGCCTATGTTGTTTGTCTTAGGCCTGTCCATTGCTTCCTGAAAACTCGTCAAGTTAAGAAACTGGAAGAAAAATTTGATAATAGCCAGGCAAGGCAAATTATAGCATACCAGTTTCACTAGGAGAAAAAATGGAGGCTGTTTCTCAAGCAACCCATATTCTGTTGCAACTTTGTCAAATTGTAATCAAAGTTCTCTTATGTCTTGTAGCTCTACTTGTGTATGGTGTTTCTTAATTCTGAATTACTGCTGAGCACAGATGTTTATTGAAATCCTGGTCAAGATTACTACAAAATTACTTTTAATCCACACAAATTTTGGTTTCTGTCTTTAATTAATGTAGATCAGATATTTTCCATTGTATAACATTGTATAACATTTGCTAAAGTCAGAGGAAAGGCACGATAATCTAGTGGTGCTAGGGCCTGAGAGATTGTTGACATATCTTAAAATATCTGTCTTTGAAGTTGCACAGGGCTGATGACACGGATTCAGGTGTGGAAATTTTTTCCTGCATCCTAGTGTTTCAGTAAGGAAAAGGAGGGGAAGGATTTCCCCTGAGATTTTTTTTTTTTTGTTAGTTTATACATGACTATTGGAAGAAACAATAAGTAGTTTATTTGCAATCAAACACATCTGTTTGACAGCACAAGTGTAGGACCTGTAGAGGGGATATGTTATGCACAAAAAAAGAAGGAGTTATGAGAAGTATAAGGCTGATGACACGTGGGATCTGAGCAGAGTTCTGGCTGATCAAATCCAATTGATGCTGTACATGGCTGCCTTTGGCTTTTTGTGCCATGGGGAGCCTGAAGTGGGTGCCTGGGTTGCTCAAGACAAATCAAGCTCTTGGAGCTTGTTGTCCCACGTTGTCCTGGGGCAATCCAAGGGAGGTCCCTCTGCAGGTGAGGGACAGCGACCAAGAGTCATGAGTGCAGCCCAGGGCTCTGGCTGCACTGCTGGCATCACAGAGCATGAGCCCACACAGAGCAACAGCTGCAAGAGCTCAGTCGCAGGAGGAATGAGTGTCCTGAACCCTTTCAGCACCACTGAGAAATTTCTCTTTGGAAGCACAGCAGGAACAAAAATCCTGCTCAGATGAGGCCTTCTCCCACCACCAGGATACATCATCACCAGCCCACAGTGTCTGTAGGCTATAGCAGGAGGTACTATGAGCTGGAAACATTGTTAAAAACACACTCACTGCTTTAATCTACTCTGTCTTTGCCTATTTATTATATTTATGTTTTGTTTGTCTTGTTTGGGCAATAAAACATGAGGAGTACATTATTCCTATATTTGTTTTGTGACTACCACATTGTAAACATGACTAGAATTTAAGAGTAAGATTTTTTCTATACTTTCAATATAGTTTTCTTTACAATGCCTGTGTTAAAACTGAGAGGAATAGTATAAGCACTCAAGTAGTGCCTCCGTGTTCGTACTGCAGATACCTGTGAATATTCCAGCAAACAGAATGAAAGCCATATTTAAAGTTTCATTGAGTTGCGACCATAATTCAAATGTATTAAACTTCCTAAACTTTACCTCATTTAACTAATATTTTTTTGCTTTATTTTCTTAAGCCCCTTAAGACAGTGAAGCATAATTTGAACAAATGTGCTGATAATATTTCCACTGCTGGTTGAACTGATAAAAGGAATGGTTTCTATTTAATTACATTAAGAGTTAAATAATTATTTTTTTATAAAATGAAGCTTTGCTGGGTCTCTCAAATACAACACTACAATTCAGTCTCTAAGCTGTAAAATAATCCTACTTAGTCTTTGGAATGGTTAAACTGAAAAATTTTTTTGGTTGGCAGAAATGCCACAATGCTTTAATAATCGTTGGCAAATGTTAATTAATCCCACGGACATGCAATTACTGCCTTATTTTTTTTCCCAAAGGAATTACTGAGCAGTGTTTCAGAAATATTTATGGGTTGACACTGGTCTTAAACTGAGTAAGTTACCAAACAAAGCAAACAGCTGACATTTTCAGAAACTTGGGCTGTGTTGCTGATAGTAGGAGTAGTAATAATGAAATGCTTTGCTTGCTACAGTTTCAAGCTGTGATTTTTGAAATAAAAAAAACAACAAAATATGTGACCATCTTGTCACTTTAAATGTTTCAAAATCTGACTTAGTGCTCTACATATATAGATGTTTGCCTCCTAGAGAAAATTTTAACATTGGAAGTTCCTCAGTCAGTTTCTCAAGGAAATTTGTGTGAAGTCAATGATAGAACAGGAATTATGATTTAATTTGAAGTGGGGAGACTGAAGAAGACATGCTAATTGATTCTTTGTGAGAAATTGGCTTGGCCTCCTTTCTGGACTTCAGCTGAGCTCCAGAATTGAGAGATCAGCAAGAAAAAGTCTGGAGCCTCTAAATTACATGGAGAAGTGTCACTGATGTGAGAAGTAAGAAGAAAAAGGATCATGAATAAAAAGTCAAATGCAATGAGGTTTGCACAAATACATGACTTTTTATTATCTTGACAAATTACTCAATTTGTTAAAGGAGGCGATTTCTCATTTATTCCTTTCATTTTGGGAAGGTCCCAAATGTGCTTATATAGATACACTATTTGTCATACAAATTATAAGAGGTATTTAGTTTTCTAATTATTGATTTTTATTTTTTTATATTAGATATTTGTTTTTCCAAGGCAGAGCTACCACCAAACTTATTGGGTTGTTACTGTATCCTCCTCTGAGGCAGACTGACAATGAATACAACTGATCTGAAGTAGCAAAATCATTAAAATCAAGGATATTTTGGCTGTTTCCTCTGGAAATCATCCATGTTTTTGTGTGTGCATCTATGCAAGTGTGTACACAAGATTCATGAATATAATTTCCAATATACAAATCTCTATCCTGATGATTTAAGGTAGATGATAAACTAGATAATGTTACTGGGAAAACTCAGTGTTTAAAACAGATTGAGGAATTTCCTAAATGCCCTCTTCCGTGGGCCAGTTCGTATCTACCTCTCCCCAGATAAAAAATGAAAAAAATCTTTTCAAAACAATTTAATACAAAATTGTCTTGATATATCACAATTATTGAAATATCTATGTTAAATAATATAATGGAAATCCATTGGGAATATTCATAATGTTAATTAGATCTACAGTTTCCCATCTGTCTCTTGATCAGTTTAAAATACATGAAAAGTGATACATAAGAAATAAAAATAAAACTCTCAAGCTCATAAAAATTTACATCTGTAACCAGGAAGTTGAAGACATTTTAATTTTCTGCCTAAATACTATACATTGGCTAAAATAAATGTTCTTACCTTGGATTTTTAGGGAACATATTATAACAGCTGTTTTACAGAAGTTTGTTTCATATATTGTCTTTTTAGAGTTATATCCCTTTCAATGGCAAGTTTCAAGCAATGAGAACATAACAGTCATACGTGAAAATATAAAAAAAAAATAAAACACTCACTGAAAAGATATGAACTCCAAAAAAATTTTGATTTTCTGACCTTTTTTTTTCTGAAACTGAGCATTCCTTCAATGTGGCATATGAAGAAATAATTTTATTAACCTCACCAATTATGTCATTTTTTCACTGGAATGGCTTTCTAGAGAACCCTTGCAAGACCTGCTAAGCTGCCTTTGAGATCTCTTGAAAAGAAGTAATACAGGTAACTTTGGTGTCAAACTCTGCCTCCAGGAGACCCCTGAATTACACAGCAGATGTAGATGATGTGGACAAGTGTCTTCAGAAAAGAAGAAGAAAGGAGTTAACAGATCTCTGGGATGGATTAACTCTTGTAAACTGGAACAGATTCCTATTCCAGCAATTTATTTCATTTCTACTGTTTTTGGGAAGGTCGTATNCTGTTTCTGTGGAAAGGTGTCGAGCTGACCGGGCTGCCAGGCTGAGACCTGGCTGACCAAAGAGACACCCGAAGCAACAGTCGTATAAGAGAGAGACTTAATAATGTCACCAAGAGTTCTGTCTGGAAATGCAATGGCAAGGGTGCCAGCATCATCTGGAAGTGAGGAATATTGAATTTGTTGTCTTATCTGAGTCAATGAGGAATCTTATTTTATGAATAAAATAAGACTATCTGGTTTTGAAGCTGCTAAAGATAAACTTGAGCTGTGCTCTCAAAGTCAATGCCTATAAATCCATATCCGTTAGGGTTTTTTCAAAGCTAACACTGTGGTTTAAATCTTCTAAAAGACAACATACTAATTTCTTATGCATATGGATATGCAATTACTTGACATAAACTTGTGTGCAATGTATATGTCCTTAAAGATCCACAACAATAGAAAATTTGTTCTAGGTGTTTATTTTCTAGGAAAACAAAGAGCCCATATCTTAGTTGACTGATTTTTGCTGAGATTTTTTTACATTAGAAAAAAGTCTGAAAATGTCTAGAATTTTTTCATCTGTGAAATATTTTTCAAAATTCCAGAATTTTCAAAGAATACAAAGTTTGATTTTCAGTATCTCTGCTCACAGTGGGATGTTAGGGGAGAGAGACAGATTTTGATTTTTATTTTTATAACTGAAAGGACTCTTTGCTGCAGGAGTCTTTCAAAGAGGACCTTGATTAGAGGACAGTTTTATAGGTTATTTTGTGTCATATTAACATAAACCAGTCTTTTTGAGGAACTTTCCTTTTTCTGATGTAAGTTGGGGTTTTTTGAATGTACAGAGAACAGACCTTCAGAAAGCAAGGAGACCTCACATTCCTATCACCAAATCTGTCTTTCAGAAAGTCAGAGTTCAGGTGTGAAAAAGAAAAAAGGTATGTTAAGTTTATACTTAAAATGGGCTATAGTTTAGGATGGGTTATAAAATGCCATTGCTACAGAAGATATCAATAAATGTGTAACCAGTATTCTGTGTCCTCAATGTCTTTGTTTTCTATGTATAAACAGGATGGATGAAGTTTTACAGGATGCAGCTGACAGTTAATTTTTTGACAGGAGGAGCATTAACACAGTCTGGTATTGGGGACTTGGATTTTATTCCTGGATCTGTGCCACTATGAGCATTTGCTCACTTTTTTCCCACTATTATCTCTCTGTTCCATTTCTCTTTCTCTCCTTTATAGTCTGTAAGTCTCTTGGTGCAGAAACTCTGTATTTCTTTGTGTGTGATCAGTACCTATATTCAGATCTTTGTCTGGACCCTTAAATGCACTTGTAACATAAGAATAGGAGCCTAATTACCTGATAACCTCAGTGAACCATCACATGGTCTGTGTAACCTCTGAAAGTAAAAGTCATAATGCAAATTACAATTACTGCAGTTAATGGAAAAGATGTTCTCTTCACACCAGCACATTTGGTTTCATTGACAATAATTCTAATAACACTGCACACAATTTAGAAAAAGTACTTCTGAATTGTCTTTGAATAGTACCAGAACATATTCCCTAGTGATGGTGTCAGTGTCATGGATTTGTACAGATTGTAGTTCAAATGTCTGAAAAAAGAAGCTACTGCTAAAAAGCTTTTTATAGGCAATTGCTCTAAAACAAATGACATATTTCAAATTCTATACTTTCTTTTATGGTCAGTATAATGCAATGAATATGTTTAATGAATAAGATATATAAGGTATAAAACCCCACAAACGTGTCTGAAGCAATTTGGTTATGCAATTACAATTCTTTCATTGTAGGTTGCCTATATGGCTTTGAATGCTATGGCTGTAACTCATCTTTTCACCAAGCTGTTTTAGCTTTTCCATTCAGTGATGATTTCTCCAACTGAAATCAGAATTTTTCTCACTTCTGTAGAGAAGCAGGGGTAAAACCCCATGCCTGATCCTCGCCTCCCTGAATCCCCCTTACATGGATTCTCTATTAAAAGCTCTTTGAAAAACAGAAGATCTGGCTTCTCGCTGCCTTGCCTTACTAGGACAATAGGAATAAGAGCCTTCCTCCGTAATCACTGCATTTTGGGCAGTACAAAGAGGGGTTGGCTTTACTGTTCTGCAAGCCTCCCAATTGAATTTAACCTTTGCCATGTTGTCTATATGTCAGCCAGTAAAAACCCAGATGTTTCAATTTCATGGGAGAAATAATACGTGTCTCATCTGTTAGTGAATGACAGAAGTCCTCACTACCCCACTTGCTTTTTTTATAAATCTATATTCTAGTGCTTGTGAGTAGCTTGAAGCCAGAGATACAGGTCTAAGTATGCCATCTTCATGCCAGTTGGGGTATTTTGTACTTCATATGCTGTCACAGTTCATATGTATCACTTATTTTCAGAGTATAATCACTCTGAATTGAATTTATTTAAAGTCAGGTTAAACCATCAGAGAGATATTTATTGGAGATTTAATTTTACCAAACCAAATGCTTGGCTCAGTGATTTAACTTTAGAGTAATCTCTCCTTTCTAGGGGGGATTATAATTAATGACTTTATAATAGCTAGAGCTTACAATTCACAGATGGAGCTCCCATTGCTATTCAAGAAGTCTTACAAAATCAAGATGATATTAATGATCAAGTAAAAGGAACTTTAGGCTAATCTTTCAAGTCTTTCATGAAAAGAGTTTTCACTGTCAAATCCTTCCAACTTTAAATTCAATAGCAAAATGCTCATAACACCATTAGTCTTAAGTAACAAAAAAGGCATGTTTGTTAAGATAGACTTGCATGTGTGTAAAGGTAAGTTGTTACATTTAAGGTCTTTGTGCAACCTGTAATATACATTCCATTTCACCAATGAAATTCATATGTGCATTTAATGGTGAATATTAAATAAGACATGAACATTGAATGAACATAATCACATTTGGAGAAAACTGATGCCTTGACTTTAGCTCTAAATATAAATATGCATTATTTTTGTAAATATTAGCTTTGTAGTGAGATCCAAGGGCATGTAAATGTACCTCTTTCTAGATATGAGGTATTGATTACAATTAAATGCACAATGTCTTTTCTTTACTACAGTGTTAATATTAAGAGTTGCCAGGAATATCTTCGCATAAACTTCATTGGTGGTCATTTCCTCAGCATGAAACAGTGATTGTCCAGTCATAATTCACTGCAAAATAGCTCATAATGTTGATGCAAATCCATTATATAAACAAACATGTTACTGTAGCTCTTATCCATATATTTTTCTTCTTAATACTGTAGGAATTACGTTAAAAAAATAATTTATTAATGACATTTAATGTTTTATTTCGCTGATAACAAGCTGTTTAAGCCATTTTGCATTAAAAATACTAATAAAGGGCATGTGTAAATATGAGTCAGAGGTGCGAGTTGTTTACATTTTTGCTGTTATGTGTGCAGCATATAAAGTGAGCAAAACTGGTTAATGTTCACACTAAAAGAATTCCAAATTATTCTGAGGGAAGTTATTCTAGATTAGTTCCCTTTGAAATCTAATTAAGGCACATACAGATGAATAAAGTGGTAGCACTGGAGGGAAAAAACCCACAAACATTATGTGTGTTCTTTACAGGAAATTAATTTAAAAATTTAAAAGGAAGCAGAAAGAAAGTTATATGTAACAGGGAACAAATCTTAAAACTAAGATAAATAAACCACTTCAGTACAATATCCTTTAATGTCTTGACCACTACAGGGAAATCAATCTAAGATAAACAATTAAGCACTATTTTTAAAAATTGTACTTTTTTAAAACGGAATCTGGCAGCTTGTAAGGAATTCAGGTAAAATTCGGGGCAAACTACTTTGAATAAAAGAAAAAAAATCTTTTTCAAAATCCAGAATTAAGAGTTTATTTAAATTAATGCTACCAGCAATTTAATTAGAATTCCATATCTAAAAGAAGAGCAAAGACAAATCAGTTCAGATGGATCTAGATGGGCTTCCTTTTGCCAGAGTTAAGTCACCCGGTCTTTTCCAGGCTGAACAATCCCAACCTGAACAATTCTCAGCCTGTCTTTGTTGAAGAGGTGCTCTAGCCCTCTAATAATTTTGGCTTTCTCTGAACGCATTCCAACAGGTCAATGTCTTTCTTGTGCTGAGACCCCAGAGCTGGATGCAATAAAATTTCATTATCTCAACCTCATCCACTGTGTCTTGTTTTTTTGCCCTAAATTCCCTCTCCCCTGCAGTCCAACCCAGGCTAGCTATGGACCACGGGGGGAAATCTGGGCTGGGACGAAGATAAAAGACCAGAGGCGCTCTTAAACCTCACGGGACACAGTCCCACAACTTTAATGCAGAACCCACACCTTGGAGCTCATGAGGGGAAAGAGGAAAAGACTCCCCGTGTGGGGAGTTT
>VXBB01013320.1:9284-31233 GCA_013399915.1 Illadopsis cleaveri
CAGGGAGCGGCGCCCGGCGCGTCACGTGCCCGGAGCGGGGGCGGTGCCGAGGGCGCTTCCGGGCGGGGCAGCGGCGCTGTGGGAAAGCGGAGGAGGCAGCGCGGGTCAGGCCGACCTCGCAGCCTGCTCGGGCGGATCCCCCGCTGCCGCGGGCCGGAAAGGGCGTGTCCGCTGCTCTGGGACGGGACCGTGAGCCCCGTGTCCGCCCACCGGGACACACCTGGGGAAAACGCCTGCGCGAAACTTAGAGCAGAGTTGGTCAGTTACAGAATTAAAGAATCGACTAGGCTGGAAAAACCTTGGAGGCCATCGAGTCCAACGTATGACCGGACACCACCAAGTCAGCTAGAGCATGGCACTGAGGATTTTCTCTAAGCACCCCCGGGACAGTGACTCCATCACCTTCCTCGGCAGCCGATTCCAGTAATAACTCTTTCTGTGAAGAAATCCCTCTACAGTTGCTTTTACTGCGACCTCAGAATGGGCAGGACCTTTCAGGTCCCTAGATAGTGGATCTGTCAGAGCAAGCTGCGAGGTCGACATGGTTACCCTAATTAGTCTGTATGCCGCAGTGTCCCGTATCAGTCAGTACTGCTGTACAAATGTGATTTTGTTTACAAAAGTTTAATGTTGCTTTCGGTGACAAAGGCCCACAGTGCTCAATACCGTGTCTTTCCTTTCTGAAGTACCATGGTAGAGTATAATTTTGGCTGTTCAGATTGCTGCTAAAATGAATCAGTCTGTGGTTGAATCACTGTGTGATATGCTTTGACTTCTCTTGTTCATCAATAATCTATGTTAACCTTTTATTTTGCTTCTGGTTGCTGTGTTCTAGAAAGTAGTGAAAAACAACCAGAATATGACTGAAGGACAAGACCTCTTTAGTCCTTCAAGTATACCTATTATGTTAAAAGAAGTTATACCACATAGTTATATTCATCTTTGAGAGTCAAAGACTTTTTTCAGTGCTAAAGAAGCCTGAAAATACAGGAATTTTTGGGCTCCTTTTTTTAGGGGGGGAGCATACCTAATGCCGTAAGTTTGCTGGGCTCAGAGACGTTTGTGTCGTTTTATCATTTGGACACAATATTATAGATTAAGAAAATTTGTGCAGCTGTATCTCTGAATAGCTCTGTATGGCACTACTATGTCTATGAATCATCTTCTTCTGCCTAGGGAAGCAAATCTTGTTTCACTGAATATGAGTAAAAGAAACGGGGAGTTGTTTGCCTTCTTCCTAAACCTTTGGTGGGGTTGATAAAATATTTGTTTAATGCTTGCAGGAAAACAGTGCAGCTGAATGCACATTCTCATTGTTTGTTCTCTGCTTGCTAATTCACTATGAAGCAGAAAAGATTGATTACATTGTTTTCAAATGTGATCTCAGCCTTATGCAGAGTACTTGTTGGAGAGAAAGTATAGCAATAACTCTTGGAAGTATTCAGTCAACACTCTCTTCATCTCTCCTTCTTTCAGGTTGCAACTCTCTGTGATGCCAAGAAGTGCCCTGGAGTGTGTTACAGTATTGCCAAAACGTGTACCTCCTGCAGTCACTGGCTCAAGCAGTCCCAAGCTATGGACTAAGGGTGCACATGGGTAGTCTGAGAGCATTAATCCTCAATGCTGTGGCTATGGAAAACTATGCCTTGACATCATTTTTCAAAGCCCGTAGCTAAGAACTTCTGTTTTGATTGATGGAAATAAGAACAGGGGCCTATTTCAGAATGGTTATGTAGTAATGTGTGGTCAATAAATCAACATTTTGGCTTTATTAAGCTGTTCTGGCACAGTGCTTCCAGTTCATGGGTGCATCTCAGAGCACCTGTGAATTTGCTGGCATGTTCTACCTGGCAGGAAAAACCTTTTAATTACTGAGGTTTAAGAAAGCTTTTCTGTACTTTCTTCCTGCCTTTCATATTTTGGGCTATGTCTTTAAGTTAGTGTTGGCTAGCAAAAAAAATCCTGGTTCCAGGACAACAACCTCTAAGAGAAAAGGATAACCTGTAAGTTCCCTTACCTGTGTTTTAAGTTGGTGATGCAATATCTAGACAGCACAAACCTCTGAACAAAAAAATAGCCTTTCTTGTGTGACAGCGTATTTTCTCTCTTTCACAGTGGTTAGGAACCATTCCTGCTTTGAGGAGTTGACATCTGTTTGAGTTACAAGTTTGTCTTCCATGACACCTCTGGGTCCCTGTTTCAATGTGGTACCACTAATGGTGATTTTTTTTTCCTTAATATACCCTGAATTTCCTGTATTGCAATAAATATGTTTGTCTTGTCTGATCACTGTGTTTTTCCAATGAGGCTCCATCTTTTCTATGCCTTCCCACTGGGTAATGGTGGACAGCAATAAGGTTACCCTGAAGCCTCATGTTCTTACAGCTGAACAAACCTAGCTCCCTCAGTTGCTACTGATATCCTCCAGTCCCTGACAATTTTGTGGCCTTCTGCTGGAAGTCTGGAATCATGTCAATGTCTTTCATACGCTGGGAGTTGAAAACTGGTCACAGCATGCTATTTCACCCAAAGTGGAGCAGAATATTTCATTATGGTTTTAAATGTAGGTAATTTCCATATCATGTAGCAGTAACCCTAAAAAATTGTTTCGAAATTTTAAGTAATGTATTTGCTTAACATTGCAGTCACATAGCTATCTAAAGTTATTTTAGATGTACGAAATGCTCGCTTCTCAAATTCCACTGCAGTACCTCTTGAAACACATGAGATGGCACCAAATACCAGGCCTGCTGGCCCAAAGCAGAGAACTGATGCCAATGAGACAGATTTTGCTCTGCTCCTGATGCAGCAGTCTAGACTGTAGATTGCTGCACCTTCTGATAAGCTGCACTGAGTTATAAATCACAGGGTGAGTGCTGGCTGTTTAAATGTAAAAGTGTCAGGAAAATCCACAAATGCCAGAGTTTTGTATCTAAAAAGGAGACAGAGGAGTCCTTCGGCTTTATTTGAATAAAGGGAGAGAGTCCTCTGTGGCACAAGTCCATGGGGTTTTCTCTCCCAGGGTTTCAGAGAGCACAGCCACCTTTTATCCTAAGCTGGCCACATGTTGCCCTCTTCCTTTCTTCATTGCTGAGGTACTAGGAAGGCACAGCCTTCCCGAACCACCTACCACATATTTCCCCCCAAACTACCTGCCATGTATTCTCTCCTTCAACCTATTATTTCACGCCAATGTTCAGAAGTGCAGCCCCTTGTCTGGGCTCTGCAACAACCTGTTGCCCCAAGTTAGCAGAGACATTAAGGCCCATTTCAAAGACGTTAACACCCATACTGTCCCTGCTCAAATTATTTATAAAGACATTAGCACAATCTTTTTCTCAGTAGTGACTGAAAATTTCTGTAGCCTGTATGTTTCATTAAGAGTATGAAGTTTGGCAATGTAATATAACAGAAGAAACAACTTTTTTTTTTTTCTTTAACTATATAGCTTCTGTCAGTTTTGCATCTTTTTCATCACGTTTTTAAAATATTGATAGCGATATGCAAGTTCCTAACTCATAATGTTCTGGAAATTCATTCATTCAGAGTTCATTCAAGGAACTCTGTAGCAGTTAAACGTTTCTGTGACATGAAGTTAGGCACATTTTAACTGGGAATAATGAACAGTAAAAACACTAGCAGGACAAACAGGGAGTAAGTTTACCCACAGATATAGTTGGTAGGTATTCTTCTTCCAATAATGTCATTCTATCCAGATGAAAAGTGTCTGGAGTGCTCTTTCTCAGAACATTTTGGCTTCATGTAGAAATCCCACAATATCTATGCACCTCTTACAAAGGCCAGACTAGATAATCATAAATAGAACTTCCAAGTTAAGAATTCACATTAAATATCTATTTTTATTACATTTAGTCTTGACATTTTATTTTAAACATAGACAGAACCTTGTTGTATTCAACATTAATGTCTTTCATTAGAAACAATGTTTCTTTCAGCTGACTGCTTTTTTTCTCAAAAAATGTCAGGATAAAATAGAGAGGATATTCCATATTATCTCTGCTACAACAGTGCATTTCAAGTCTACATAGGCACCAAGTCTCTGAGGCCCAGATTCTGGCCTCCTAGCCAGATCAGCAGAGCGGTCAAAGGTTCATTATTTGGTGACACTAGATTTTTCTTTGGTCATGTTCTTGCTGCCAGGCTTATGAAAAATGTAGTTCTGATTTGCAGTAGTACTGGACAGATGGTTAAGAGTTTTAATTGTACTGTAGTGTGAAAGGGATAAAAAATTAACAATACATAATCGGGTCACCTTGTCTCTGTGCCAATGAACTTGTCTTCTTTTAAGTACACTTTTTCTGACCTATATTTAATAGTGTTCTAGATAAAAATTTTCACAGTATCTCTCCATTTAGTCTGCAGTATCTATGTGATTTTAATGGGCATCTGTAGTTTTACATGAATAAAAGACAATTCCATGATAATGACAAGGTGAAGATGACTATTCAGACAAGGATAAAGAACATAGATTTTTTTTCTTGCCTCCACTGTAAAAAAATAGCACAGTTCATGTACATGAATTGTTTACTTGAAGGGTTTACTTGAAAAGAAAGCAAATACACCTTGTAACTGAAAAGCTCACCCAAGTACTTTATACTTCCTGTGAATTTGTTTTGTTCATGCCATTCACTGAAATGTGGAAAAGTCTTTCAATTTATAAGTTAGGCATAGACCCAAAATGCATTCCACTTAGATAAAAGGTTATATGTTAAGGGAACCAAAATCTTTGTGTTGGGAAAGTGATAGAGATGGCTGGAGCACTGAACTCAAGGATGTTCACGTTCTCTTGCTGTATGCAGAAAATGTGCTTTATTTCAGAACAATAGGTGGCAGTCTTTATCTTCTGCTTGTCTCATCCACAAGCAGTTAACGTATCTTTCTTCCACACTAAAAAAAAACTTAATATGCTTACACTGCAATAGCAGAAAATAAGGCTTGATTGTGTCAGTAATCAAACTGCTTGCATTTAAACTATAAATCAAATTTCTGTAAACAGTGCATGGAATCCACACAGAACTTGATAAAAATAAGCCTGCAAACAAGTGGCTTTTAACCATTACTGTCCTTTTTCTGCATTTGTGAAATTTGAGGGCTGAACTGAGAAAATTTGATGACGTTCCTTTGTAAAGCTCTCATCCAGAATATATTCTGTCCTTTCTTACTGAGCAGGTAAATATAAGAGGTTTTTTCCCTGTTGTCTTGAAGAGTGTGTGTCTCTGCCCAAGAAAGGCAATGAAGGAGCAGAGAGGAAACAGTAGACAGCAACTGAACAAGTAGTGGCCCAAAGATACCACAGAAAGGGCTGGAAGTCCAGTTTAGTCTGCAAGACTCCTCAAAGTAATTTGAAACAATGAAAATATATTGCTTTGTATGAACTACTTTGGCAACTTTTTCCAATTGAAAGAAGATGGATGTGGACTCTGCTGCAAGGTGACTAACAAGAAAAGTCAACCACAAGGGAAGTCTGGTGCACCCATGTTCATAGGTGGAAATTAGGAAAGCTTCTTTAAAAAAAAAAAATGCATTACTTCCATCACCTGCAGTGTTCATTCTTTGTCTTTTTTGTCTTTAAAACCCCTTTATGTGATAATACAGAAAGTATTTGGAGTAGTTCTACCTGCCTATAACAAGTGTAAAGGAAAAAAGCAACCATGTGTATACAATCCAAAGTATTGCATCAGAATACTATTCTCTAGAACTTGCATTATGTTTAAACTTCAGAAACAGGAAATTTAATGCATATTTTACTTAGTGGAAGTTTCCACACTTTTATTTTCACTTAAACTCTACATTTTAGGGAGATATAAAAGGTTAGCATTTGTAGAGGAAAAGAGTACAAAGCTAATATAAATGTTAAGTAAAAACTTTAGCCAGCTGCAAGTTACATAGGTAGAATCTTCTAGTAAGTAAGTTGTGATTTGTCATTAGTCATAATGAACATGAAAGGTATGAATCTTTGTGTACACCCTACACTTATCTGATTTTTTAATGTTTTTTTCTAGCTGTAAAACAAGGAAGAGTATCATTTGCTGTAGTGGAAGCAGACAAAGATTGAAGCAGCAAAATTTCTGACGTGTGCAGAGTAGTATCCTCATCTTGGATGATGATGATCTTGACTCTTAAAAATGCCCAAAGTGACTTTGGTAAATGGTAAATACTAAAATCAGTGATCCTAACTGTAGGATGATAAATGTGATTTAAATTTATGAAGAGAAATGCATCCAGTAGAAAAGTATATTGTAAATAATTTTCTTTTAAAGGTGTATCAACACTCCAGAAAAACTTTTTTCTAATCTTTCTGTTCTCTCATGCTGATTGCTTTTGTTTATTCTATTTCAGTATATGCAAATATCTATTCCATATATTATTTTCAATCACTTTACTCTTCATTCCTGTGTGGACTCCCAGTCCTCATGAGAGATTATGAACTCTCATATGCGAAGTTAGTAGGATTTTAGTAAAAACAGTAAACTGAAATGTGGGACATAGCTTTGGGGTGTTTCTTAGTTTTCTTCCTACTATGCAATGGTGGAATTAATCTGCTGGATATTGAGCTGATATATATCAGTATATAACATTTTCAAAGAGCAAATTCTTGGGATTTTTTCTCTACTCTGTTTTTTAAGGCATAAAGGGACTTTTCAACATCTATCTAGAGTAGCAACGATTTAAGAGACAATAGTTCATGGTTTTCAACTTAAATGATATCAGTGATGGCAGCAATCCAGAGGTCATCCAAGGAAAGATAAGAAACAGTCAGAAGTTCTGCAAGAATTGAAGTCATTCATCAGCTCAACTCTCTTACATTTCTATTTTAAAGCTTAGGTCTAAATTCCTATTTACTACTCAGTGAGATATATTCAAAATAGAAGACAGTCCCTCTGTCATAGATATAAATAAAGATACTGGTAAAATGTTGGATTTCTTTTGGAATCACCCTCTGAGAAGAGATCTTGAGAAGAGGAACTTAAAAGCAAAATATCTCGCCATTTTCTGCGGAATACCCATGTGACTTCACTGAGCTTAGGAAGTTTTGTGTTCATAAAAGATAATCCCAGGATAATGACAGGAAGAAGATGAATACTGAAACACAACACAGCATGGAGATTGGAGGTGGGGGGAAGGGTATATTATTGGGGCTTGCATAGCTAGCATAGCTTCTAATTTTTTTTAACCAGATAAAAACTCTAGGATATTATGGAAATGCTTAGAAGACCAAAATCTCAAATTAGAGCTTCAGTTAAAATAAAACAGCTGACTAGGCAGGTTTCTGAAAGCAGATACTGCTAAATTAGTGTTACTGTGTTCATGCTTTTTATTTGATTTTTAAAATAGGAAAATTCATTATTTGATCTCAAAGCCTTTTGCTACAAGCAATATTCTTAACCAGCTGAAACACAACTAACATGCATTTTATTCTTTTTGTATGTCTTTTATCCACTTCAGTGTGTTCTTCCATGTATTGCAAAGTATAGATGTGAAATTCAATGTTGTCAGTTAATTTTTTTGTGAGTTGTGGCACCAGCTAATCATTATTTTTCAATTTTTGGTGTGATCTGTGCAATCACTTCGTTTAATCATTATGCCTGAAATAATGAATGGCTGTTAACAGCAAAAGTCAAAGGGATTGAGTCAAATTGTTCTTCCACAGACATCCATGCACTTGATTGGCATCACTGATACTAAAAAGATTATCAAAAAGGAAAAATTTACCCACTGTTTTACTCAGTGACAAAGTCTTCACAAATATGAGAACTAAAGCTACATCAGACAGCCACAGAATGAACAGAAGAGTGCATACCCCAGAGAGATGCTTGAATTCACTTGGTGGGATATTATAATATAAAGAAAATAGGGAAGGAAACAGTGAGCTACAGAGAAGCAAACAACATTACTAGGGGTGACAGATGTAGGGAACATAAGTACTTGGTGTTGCAGTAAACGTTCTAACATATCCTTTCAGCCCAAGACTAACTATATGAGCAGTATTAATCTGAGGGAAAAAGATGAGTAGGAAACTGTACACGTCACTTAACTGTAGCAATGGTGAAGTAACCCAATTAGAATAAAACAATAAGATTATTAAAACAGACACACATGTTCCAATATTGGGCTGCACCTAGATACTGTGCTTTCCAAGACAGACGTTGATAATGAAACACAATGCATTTCAAAGGCATTGCCATATAAAAATTGAGGTTTTTCACAGTGTATAGTGTCATTGTGTCATTTTCTGCTGTCTGCTAGTAAATGTTGTGGGCTGTGGGTGATATTCATGTTGAATTAGGATATTTCTCCACTAGGTCAATCCAACAATTTCCTCCTGAGAAGAGATTGTGTTTTTTCCACTGACACCCACGCAGACACACAACCACACACTCTTGCTTCTATCATTTACTCTGCATCAGCTCTGAAAGTTGCTAGACCCCCTATCTGATCAGGCTTAGCTTATTAATCAAGTGATTAAATATATATCTATAACTTTCTGATAAAGTGGGATATTGTATCAATACACAGAAGGGACCTTTCAGTGCACAGATGTTACAAAAGCACTTGGTAACTGGTGTTAACCAAAGAGTATATGACGTCTCTCATTTTCTATAGTGATCAGTTCATGCTCTCAGTGGTTACGTGGTTTTCATTGTCCACTGGTTGTCATCTGCATCCTCTTATTAATACAACTTCATGTTTGTTTTGTAAACTCTTTCTACAAAGTTTAAAAATCAATTTTAAAAGGGCACCTTTTTGAATAATTTCTATTCCAGCGAGAGGAGTTAAACTGCCTGGGCAATATGGGAGATACTGTTAAGAAATATGGTTAAGTGCCTCACACCCTACAACCACAACTGGGTAAAAAAGAGGTAAGTAGGCTGTGCCTCTCTGCTTTCCAGTTTAAAAGGCTTTCTGGGAATTCACACACTCTTTAGAAGGAATACTGCTAATAGTATCCAGCTGTAGGTGGAAATGGGGTTGTTTGTTGTTGTTGTTGTTGTTTTTCCTTTTTTTGTGTTTTTGGTGAGAGATATGTGACATTAATAGGCTTTGAATTTATACAGAAATTAGACGAGCTGCTGTGAATTTAACATCTTCCCTGGCATCCTGCAACCTCAGAATTTTTAGTCTCCCTATCAAATTGCTGTAAACACTTCTATGCAATAATAGCATACCCTCTTCCATGCAAAGATCTTGGTAAGACAGAGGAAAAAAGAGAAAGAAAAAAAAGGAAGGCAAACAGATGGCATTCTGACAAGGCATGAATAATATTGAGTATACTGTGTAAGACTTTGTAAGATTTAAACAAATGGTTCCAGGACCTTGGCCTAGCATTTCCCCTACTCCAAAGTAAAATGAAATACAGGTAAGGTCTTACAGCTACAACAACCAGCTCTCATGAATGTCACTATGGGACACTCATCAGATTTACAATAGTCATCACACTACATTAATTGGCAATGGAAGAACAAATGGAGAGATGTGCAATTTACAGTTTATGAACTTGTGAAGGAATCTGCTTCAGTATGTTACCATGAACCTACCTGATACATTTCTCTTACTTTTTTTGGTAGAAGGAATGTTTCAAAAACTTTTCTTTGAATTATCCCTGCTTATTTTCTTACACTTGTATGAAAAATTTCCAGGTTAATTTACAGATGGTTTTACAAGAAAAGATATCCAGAAGTGATCGAGGTCCTGAGGATCTGGCAAAATAAAAACTCCCATATGATGAAGTTCATATTTCCACTGCAGGCAAAACTACACTAAAAGACGCTTTAGGCAGTTCAGGTTACTACTTTTTATAAGCTTTTCAGCAAATGGAAATCCAAACACTAAGACTGCAACTTCAGTAATTATTAGGTAGAGTTTTAACAGCTTGTTGGTGCTGCTTCTCTCTTTCTCTCACTTTGAGACATTCCAGCCACATACTACACCTTTTTGTTAGTTTATTTAACTCATTAACAAAGTACAAATCCAATCTAGGAAAAGGAAAAATGGTTTCCTGTGTGACCAGCAAGATGGAATGATGCATCATCTAAGGAATGCAGAGGATACTCAAAAAGGAAAAGAAGAGGAGAGAGAAAAAAAGAGCAGGAAAAGTAAAATTTCTTCTTTCTTGACAAGTGCTAGAGATAAGACTATGCATGTCCTATCAACAAATTACAGTTAAATTCAAAAAATTATAATGGTAAATAATGTAACAATTTAATATTATCATGCATGCTGTTAAAAAAAAAAACAAACAAACTAGTCTTCCAGAACGATAGGGAACTAGTGAAATCTAATAGTACAAATAGCAGAAGGGGAAAATAATAACCATAACTACTCTTGCTTATTATATAAGGGACACTTTTTAAAAGCGACATAGTTATTTCTATAGAGACTTGTGTCCATTAAAATTCATACTATGATTTGGAAAAAAAGAAGATGAAATGTAAGTTAAGAGTGCATGGTTGTGCTTAGTGAGCCCTCAGACTGGTGTTTCTACACCAGTAGAAGGAAGCAAATAGATAATAGTTATTAATCATAGGAAATAACAGAGCAAGGGGAAGGCTGTTTGTCCTGGTTCCAGCCAGGATGGGGTTAATTTCTACAGCAGCAGGATGGGGCATGTCGAGGACCAGGTGCTTATTCTATACCACCTCACACCATTGCTGGCGTGGGGGGAAGGGAGTCTCTTTGAGGAGAAGGAGCTCCTTCTGGGTCATGTAAGTGTGGGGGAGCTGTTCCTGTGTGACTTGTTGCCTCTTTTCTTGTACCCTCTGCCATTAGTACTGTAGCTGTTAGTGTTTCTTTTCTTGTCTCATTGCTGCTTCCAATAAATTATTCTTATCTCAGCTTTTGTACCTCCAGTTGTTCTCTCCAACACATGGCAAAGAAGGGGAAAGGGAAAGCAGGGGAGTGAGCGAGTGTACCTGGTTTCAATAGTAGCACTAAATTGGAGAATACCATTCCTAAACCAAGACACTACTCTGAAAAAAAAATTGAAGGAAACAAAAGCAAATAGGAACACCAGAGCAGAACAAACAAACAAACAAACCCAACAAACAAACAAACAAACAAACCAAAAACCAAACAAAAAAATAAAAAGGCAGGAAAATAATATGTGTATAAGGACAAAAATGACTTAACTGAGATAAGGATAATTATAATTGGTCAAAGTGAGACTCCCTGAAATTCACTGATATATTAATTTTCCCAGATTAAGTATGGATGACAAGTTTTTGGAAGAATTGTATTTCTAGAGTCCTGCCTTCTGACACACCGTCTAGCTGCTTATTGCAAGCCTGAATTGAGTTTGGCAGATGGAACACCATTCTGCTATTCCTCCACAAAAACACTAATTGTAGGAAGAGGCTGCCATCGCAGCAAGTAGCTTTATTCCCTTTTGAGCACAGTAGATGCCAAAAGGAAAAAGCATTCAAATTTTTTTGCAGTATTCTTCCTGTTGTCTTGAATAGAAATATAGAGATAAATTCCATTCTTGCCTGGTTTAATTTTTTAGCTCTTCCATTTGTAACTCATAGAAATTTTTAAATTTTGTCTGGCCTTTTTTTTTTTTTTCCTTTTTCTTTTTTGTCATCTGAAGCATGACAAAGTATGGTCAAAGTCATTGTTATCTGATATGTGTTGTAACAAAAAATATGATCACTGTTAGAAAAAAAAATCCATACTTAGGAAAAAATTATAAGGGTTTGACCTTTCATAGTTAGACAACTGTATAGCCTCTTAGCAACCTCTCCTGAGCTGTGAGAAGCTGGAATCATTTTTTTTTCCATTGGGCTCTAGCACCAACCCTTGGAGTGCTTAACTGATTTTTCAAGCTAAAGAGACATGGAACGATATAACCATGACTATCACAGAAGAATACAAAAGCGGAAAAACATCAGAAACAAGTTGCACTTGGCACATTAGACCATCATGGGAAGGGAGAGACTCAACTTCTTATTTTTTATCAGTGGAAAAAATGGTGGTGGCTATCTACAAAGAGAAAAATATTATATTCCATATAAAATAAAAAGCAGCCATAGTGCAAACTCTAGTTAATATGGGAGTGAAATTACTATTAGAATATGAATTACTGAAAAAGCATCTGAACTATGGAAGAAAGGATGGTAATGATTTCAGTTTCAGAAATTTTTGTGAAGAAGAGAGATAAAAGAAAGGCACTTTTCTAATAAATAGAAATATTTGTACTCTCTACCAAATACCTATTCTGTACTTATTTAACTAAAAATGTGATAGTCCTGGATAATCCAAAAGCACAAAATATTGGCCACATTTCAGAACAGAATTGACCAAGTTTGGAAGATGGTCAGCATTAAAATAGTGCTTTTCATTGTGGTTATTTCTAAGAACAGCTATGAAACAAATGTTTGTTGCACTATTCATTGGTCTTTTTAAAACTGATATGTTATCCATTATATCTTTGTGGATTATTTGTATCTTTCTCTGAGTCAATGCAAAGTGACAGATTTAACATTTTGTACTTTCACAAGCCCAAACACACACTGATTATATTTACTTAGGAGGGAAGCTGGCAGATGCCCTCTCACCTAAAGCCTCCCTTGCTCCATCCAAATGTCTTTTCCATGGTCCTTTATCTCTCCAAGCTCTCTAAAACTGTCAAAGGGGAACACTGTGATTTATTGGAAGGCAAGGATTTTGAAGAGGATGAGGATTTACTCAACCCATAGCAACTGTACAGGAAGTAGTTCACAACCCAACACATCCTGCTTCTAAATCCTCTGTCAGAACAAGTTCACCAGGTTCTGCAGGGCAGAGGAGCATGTAGTGAAATATGACTGGGTGGTTGGGGGGTGGGAGTAGGAACAGACATTGACACTGGGGCACGGGAATGGGGAGACACAAAGGACATTAGAGTTTACATTAACTTTTTACTTGATAAGAGTTTATGATAAATTCCCTTTTAAGTACAATCATATGATTGACTGTGTTGGCCTCTATAGGGTCCTCCTTAAGAAAAGGATTATGAAGAATCTTATTAATGAGAACAGGAAAAAAATACCCTTTTTATATTACTTGATACCAAATAATTTACTTCATATTTTATTGGGCAGCCACGAAAACCATTTGGCAAATGGCTCAAGGTACCCAGAGGGAAAGTTGTGAATCTTTTTTGTCTGCATGGTCTTCTGAACAAGACTAAAACTTCAGATGAGCAAAATCATTTTACCAGGAAATAGAACCCTTAAAGTGGCGATTCTTAGATTGTTTTAGTTAAACAGGCTGTTGGAAATTCTCCATTTTTTTGACATATTATGTCATTGACCATTTAATTGTTTTGTTCACAAATATTACTATTCATATACATTTTCATATACGTTGAAATTGCAAGCGCCTTATACTTCTATACATTCTCTTACTACCATGCAGTTATTTTGCATCTCTTTGTCCATTGTCCATTTCTTCTGTTATTTCCTGCTAAGTAATTGCTGAAATTTTCAGGCTAATTTATAAACAAATGTTCTTGGAGAAACATGACACATACTCCTTGGTACTGGTCATAAATTTAAAATGTAAGGTAATAAATTTTCAGGTTTTATTATCCACTTCTGAGCAATGGGTGACCTGAGTTTAATTATTTGGTTTTTTCATATATGAATGAATGGGTTTATGAGATATGACCGTGAGAGCAAAATGATTCTATTATTTTGATCTCAATGCCACTACTGCTTTTTCATATTGCTTACCTTGATTAAGAATTGCTTAGAGAGGAGATACAGACTGTATTAGCTAGTACTCCTCACCCAGTGTTTTCCCTACCAATGAGTCTAGACTGTTTCTTTGGAAAGACATATTTCTGTCTTTTAATTATGTTCTAGAGTTGATGTTGATCCACAGAATACAAAACTTATGTTGAAACGGTAAGGAGGGTTATGTGGTTTTGTTTCTGGAAGCTCATTATAATTATGTAGCAGAGGTTATGTTTTAAAAAGCCACTGTCATTCAGACAAGGAAGCGTTATTCTGCTCTTACATTCTGCAAAATTTTCAGAGGCTGTATTTCTAGTTCATGGAAACCTTAATCATGTAAAAAACAAATGTGATTTGATCCTATTATTTATTTCAACTTTTTTAAAAGATTACCAAAGACAGAGTTGCATAATGCCGTTTTGCAATTGGTAAACGTAAGCACAGAGAAGAAACATTTTAAATATTTGCACTTAGGCAGGCCAATATATTAGCACTGTTAGAAGATAGTGATCTCTAAGGTTCTCATACAACAGTAGTAAATTAACAGGCAATCCTTAATTAATTTGGTGTACATAGGAAAATGAAGATAGAGAGATGAATCCATGAGTAACAAGTATAGAGTGCTATAAAACCAGATGTAACATGAAACTGTGCCATTTTCAGAAGCTAGTGCTATGGAAATTCCAACTTCCTCTTACTTTTGTTCATCTATTACTTAACATTTTGCCATGTCATCCTTTGGGAGAGTGGCTGTAATGAGAAAATTATATGAGACGGTGTGTTCTTTCTTTATCATAATTACATTGAAAAACAGCAAACAAATTGTTAGTAGCATCTGAGATTTCTCAGCTTCCCTCATCATTGTATATGGCTATGCTAGTTTAATTACAGATAATGATCTGTCAGCTATCTTTACATCCAAATCAACTGAAACACTGAAAATAATGAAATTAAGATTTAGGGTTTCCTCTGTGGGTTTTATCCAGTCTCTAGACATATGCATTAGAATTTATTTTTAGAATATTTAAGATTGCTGTTTTCTCCCTATGACACGTACTTTATCTAGTAAATAGGTAGATATTTGACTATTTTTTCAGCATTACACTTCCTGTTACTCCTAACTCACTCCCAGTTTTTTCTCTTTATTCTTCACCACTGGTCAGTCCTGTTGCAGTTTCTATTCTGACCAACTGTTTATTCCTTCTTCCACATAAACCATATTGACAATGACCAGCATTTCCTATCAATCTGTCAAGTAGATACCCCAAGCTAAATTTTTCATTTTCTTGTTGCAGTCTGCCTTCCCAATTGCTCTCCAAAGTCTGAGCATTTTTCCTTCTCCGCATGAGTCAGGAAATTGCCGCACAATGCTGCATTAAAAAACAAAAATCTGGATTATTCGAAGCTTATTATCATGTTTCAGTCCTGTAGAGAGCCAAAGTATGTTAATGCAGCACTGCATTGAATCAACATTAATGCCTGCTCTGTGGTCAGAGCTGCAGAATCACAGCTGTACAAGTCATGTGCAATCCCTGGGGGACCATTAAGTGAATGACAAGTCATGGTCAGGTAAAGCATGCTTACGGTACTTGGTATGTTTACAGGAAGTATGGCTGCATCCTAAAAAGTCCTTAGTAAGTGTGGGTGAGCTAGTCCTTTTAAAGAGCTTATATTGTAGCCATGTTTGATAGTTTTTATTTTCTTTTTTTTTTTTTTCTTAACAGGAACACCAAAAAGATATCTAATACCACAACCAGGACATTGCAACATCTTACTCTTTTTCTAAGTTATATGTTTACTCTTTTTCTAAGTTATATGTTAACTAAGATATTATGTAACATTAAAGCATTATTCAGTTTTGATTTCAGAGACAGATTCTTCAGTACTGGTTCAGTCTTGACTTATATTTAAGAGTTCATGTAGGTATGTTCATTAGCAGTTTGAAATAGATACTCTATCGAACTGCAAATGGTCAAGAAGATAGCTGAACCAATCTTTGCAGCTTCTAGTTTGTTATCAGAAGAATCAGTCCCATTTCTTTCACTCCCCTATCCTCACCATGCAGTGCCCCTTCCTACCTTGTACTGTCTGTGATATTAATCTCCTGTGATCCTTTCATAGGCCAACAAAATTTATTCACACAAGAAAATCACCCCGGTTTTTAGGATGGACAAAATATAATGAAATCTTATGTTGAATCATTCGGAAACTTCATCTGCATTTATATGGACAGATCTATGCATATGTAGGCATAGTCAGACTATGATCAAACATAGGGGTAGGCCACCTAGAGTCTGATTTTTCTGTATGTCTTGATGGAATCAACTTGCTGCATTGGCAGAACTGGTTTAAATAATACCTTAAAATGATAAATCATTACAGTTCTGGAAGCAACAGCTTTCTTTAAGCAGATTAGGACTCTGAAACTCCCCAAAAAGAGAAGTTCCCCTAAAGAACTGCAGGATCTCTTCTTGAATCTTTTGCTACAAAGATGAAAGAGATTTGTCCTATTGGAGGTTCTGTGATTTATACAGAGAAATTCATAAACTTTTACCTCAAACAGAGACAAGGAAAATGTAATTGATTTCCTATTACTAAGGGATCTAGTTCAAACTTTGAAAGATGAGCAGCAGTGACCCAGTCTTGCTACAGGAAGAGGATTTATAATCAGTGATTTTCAAGATGAGTGATGGTTTCACTAATATCTATTGGACTGATAATCTAGATAGACATCTAGGATTTGTGAATTTTTTGAAAGAAAAGTTTTTGTTGAAGCTGTCATCTCAGCAGTTTGTATAGGTGTGCCAGCTGAAGAAAAAACAAAGATAGTAATAGTTCCATTTCTACTCTAAAAATTACAAAATTAAACTCTATGTATATACAAAATCTAGTCTTCTGAAAAAAAACAAGTCTCAACTTCTATACTTCCTGAATTTGCAAAACCTGCGTATTTTGTTGCATTATACCTTTAACTCCTAGATAAGAATAAGAGAAGTCAGATGTTTATTTCCCAAAGAATATCTCAGTACCTTGTCATCATGATACACCTATTAGGGTCAGCAGTATACAGATCTCTCTGTGCCAGGGAGAACTTTTTTATTGCCTAATAAAACTAGATTAGGCAAGAGAAATTCTTGTAATGCAATTACTATTACATAGGTATTCATAATAGATAATACCTCCTGGTATATTTACATAGGCATTGCTCTTATCATACAGCCATATTCAGTATTTAAAAGCCAATGGACACAAGTAATGTGATAAAAGGGTTTACTTACCCAGTATTAAGTAACTGAATTTGCATTCAAAGTCTATCAAGCTTACTTTTGAACCAACTTAAAAAAAGAGCAAATGACAAAAAGAAAGACTAGAAAATCACCAACACAGCAGCAAATTATTCTACCTTTGTAAGAAATCCAGTGCAGATCCTCCTGGCCTTCTTTGGAAGGTTTACAGAGGACGTTAGTGGGCATTTGTAAGGATTGACAGTGATAACAAGGGAAAAAACCCCACTTATTTGATTGTAATCCGAGTTTTTAGGAAGGAGAGGTGATTGCCATAGACTGAGCAGCAGCTGCCCTGCTTCGCTATGTGTCATGAAGGTGTCTGGCAGTTCAGTTAGTCACAGCATGATAGAGCAAGGTGGCAGATGGAGATCAAAACAGTGATGGTTGAAGTTAAAGCTCTTTATGTCTTCTGTGGATATCCCCAACTCCAAATATAAAAGAAGGTGAAGTACGAGAAAGGTTTAAAAGAGGTTTAAAATGTTGAAGGATTAAGTGATTTTTTTGCCAAAGGACTGGATTATTAAGGAGCATTTTAAATAATTTAAAAGCCTGTGGGCAAAGCCAGCCTACAGAGAGTCCCTGCCTGACCATGTGATTGTTACAGGAGAAAGTCCAGACACCCAGTGCACTTCTAGAATCTACTGACCCTGACCAGGCTCACCCAGGGCATGCACACACTGCAGAGCCCAAGGCCTCCGTTTCACCACAGCCCTAGACCCTCAGCTCTCTTGCCATATACTGGTCTCCAGCCTAGTCTGGCCCTGTTATCTGGGCAGACCTCAAACCTACATGGTAGAAAGTTTTCCTCCTGAATGTAGCCCTCAGATGTCCATTGCCCACTGTCTTTAGTCCTCTCTGCTGCATGGACTTCAGATTCAAGACGAAACTTGGTCTACTGTCCGACCTGTAGTCTCATCTCCTTTTGCTCTTGGCTGGACCCAGTTCATCTCTTGCCTGGGACTATCAATGCATCCTACTACCAACACCTGGCTCACCCTGCTAGGACTATACCTGTGGCACCATGCCCTGGAGTCACTCTTTAGTCCTGGAACACCTAGTTAGAGGGAAAAACTGGATTGTGGTGCTCTCTGACAGAGGAAATGCAGAAAACAAGCTAATACCTAGTACCTTAAAAACCTTCTGACACTTGCTTTCTTCAGCATTTGTCCATACAATAAATGGAGTTGGAAGGGCTTTACTCCAAGTTTAATATTCATGGATATGAATATACTTACATGTGTATTCAGTGAATATCCCCAGTCTGGTGTAGTTCCTGCTGATTGGAAAAGAGGAAGGATAACCATTTTGGAAAAAATGAAAATAAGGAAGACCCAGTCAGTGTCATCTCAGTGCCCAGCAAGATCATGGAGCAGATCCTCATGGAAACCATGCTAGGGCATGTGGAGGACAGGGAGGTGATTCATACAGACAGCATGGCTTCACTAAGGGCAAATTGTGCCTGACAAGTTTGGAAGTCTTCTATGACAAGATTATAGCATTGGTGGATGATAGAGGAACAACTGACATCATTTACCTGGACTTGTGCAAAGCATTTGACACTGTCCCACTCAACATCCTTGTCTCTGAACTGGGGAGACATTGATTTGATGGATGAATCACTCAGTGGGTAAGGAATTGGCAGGATGGTTGCATGCAAAGAATTGTGGTCAGTTGCTCAATGTCCAAGCAGAGACCAATGATGACAACACCAATCTGTGTGGTTCAGTCAACGCGCTGGAGAGCAGGGATGCCATCCACAGCAACCTGGACAGGGTTGAGGGGTGTGCCTGCATAAAACTCTGGAAGTTCAACAAGGCCAAGTGTGAGGTCCTGCACCTGGATCAGGGAAATCTCAACCACAAATACTGTCTGGGCAGAGACAGATCGAGAGTAGCCCTGAAGAGAATGATTTGAGGGTATTGGTGGACAAGAAGCTGCGTTGTTCTTTATGTAATGACAGCCATAGTACTTTTCAAATCTTATTTTAAACAAGAAATCATGTTACAGATTAAATATTTCCAGAAGAGAAAAACATCTGTCTCAAATTAAAAGGCAGAAGTACAGTACAAACTCATTCACAGTTTACAATACAAACCCATAGCAGGAACAGCCATGGAGATGGTAATTTAAACTGCTAAAACCTTTTTTTCTGTTGAGGAATTTCTACAGAACAAATCTTGCATCAGGACAGAAGACAGCACATATTGGACTAAGTCTGTACTGATACTCACATTTTTTTTCTTTTGCTTTACTTACTGAAATCTCCTTACCTTTTCACTACTTTAAAGAATTGTATATAAAGGAAGAAAGGATTATAATATGACTGCTTTGGAAGAGTAAGATGTTATATTTATTCTACTAAGATTTTGCATGGATTCAGTGATCAGCTGAACAAATTTGGGAAAAAAGTACATTGAGGACTGCTAAATGCAGAAATCCCAGGTTGGTAACGGAAATACTGCAGATTGGTATCTGTACATTTTTTTGCCTAGTCTTGTGTTTCTCCTTAGGTAGCTGTCACTGGCCAGTATCAGAATTTGGTTATCATTACAGATAACACTGTAATCTGACCCAATCTCCATGTTCTGTGATACAGCTGGCATAGATTTTTCTCTGTGGGTTATAGGAGGGAACTGGAGTGAATCTCAGAAGAATACAACAAGATTTTCTTACTTTGATAATTCATTGTTTTAAAAAGAACACAGAAGGATAATTCCACCACCCATGAACCTTGCAGTATTAGAACGGCAATAGATCTTTTGGCTAAATCACAACTGGAGTCAAGACATTCAAAGAGAGCTTAAAAATATCAGTGTTAAAAAGAGTACATATAACATGTCACTTTAGTTTAAATGATATAGGACATTCCTTTTAAAGTCTTGTGCTTTATCTAGCAAAACTGATGTCCAAAATCTCACATGGTTACTCATAGTAACACACCTGGTCAGCTCACCAGGCAAAGACATGTACCTCTGAGCTTTGTGCAAATAGCTGTAATAATAGCAAGATGCGGTTTCCCAAACCTTTCCTCTCTTCCAAGAAACCTCCTTCCTTCTGCTGATATACATGAAGAAAACAACTTTTTTTGTTCGCTATGTATTTTGAAGTGATACATTTATTCAAAGCTACAAGACTAGCTAGCTTTTCTTGAATTGATATCAAAGCACTAGTCACCTTTGATATCCAAGCTTCACTTTCTATTGCATCTCTTGTTCAAGATTCCTATTTTGCCAGTTAAGGCAATAAATAATAGTTTTCAAGAGCCTGCTAAAGAACTGTCTAGCTGATCAAGCACATAAACCAGGCTTGTGTCACTCCCACAGTGATTACACATAGCCCATGCTAAGCCAAAATCTGTGCTGAGGTTCTGAATAAAAAAGCATTATCCATAGAGTGGCTTAACAAACTATTTCAGAGGTGGTGCTTTCCAAGGTGAAGTGGGCATGCCTTGACATTACTGTGTGCTTCACTGGCACATCTCTCCAGTCTTCCTGCTGCAATGCATAGTTTTCAAGTTGAACTAAAACTGTGGTTAGTTGTGGAAAATGAAGAAATATGGATAGAAAATGTATTGTTTGGGATGCTTCTCTATTTCCTCAGACTTCACTTCCTAAAGCACTACAGATAGCTATAAAACTCCAACCTCACACTGAAGAAACAATTCTGTCAAAGTTAACATTTGGAGTGAGCTTGTGTGAAATATCATCCTGATGCTATCTGCCAGAGAAAAGGGATAAATTTTTAAGAACACATCACTTGAACAAAATCTGAAAGAATATTTGAACACAATCTGCTTTTTTTTTTTAATCAAAAAGCTTTAGAATCACTTTTAAAAGGAATTATGTAGGTACAAAATCATAACAGGAATTAATTTGTTACTATTATGGTTTTAATGTATTTTTCTAGTATTTCTATTTCACTTGTGATTTCCAGATAAAACCCATAGCAAAGTTTTAATTTCCTTCATGCTACTATCATATTTGTAAAGAAGCAATATATACGTCTAGAGGAGAAAAGCAACACAATATTTATATGTTAATAGCAATCAGTTAAAGTCAGTATTGGATTTATATTACAAACCCTTGCAGCAAACAGCTTTGCTGTTTGAAGCAAACTTCATCCCACTTAATTTGGGAGTCTCTGATTCTGAAACCAGGGACTCAGATCATTACTTCAAATACATATGGGCATACATTTGCGAGGGCCTTTCCATTTATAATAGAGTATTTATGATAACTCAGATTATATCAGGGAAGTAATTTCATGTTTACTACAGGAATGAAGAGCTTGCATCAATCAGTGATCTTTGGTGCAAAGTAAATTTCCTTTTAGGTTCTGAAGTAGTGATCAGTTATCTTACTAAATTCAGAAGGCAGCAGATCTGTGATACAATTAAGGTGAAATTAATGAACATTTTGGACTTTTTTTTCTTTCATTGTTATTTTATTTAAATGTTGATTCAAGTACATATCAATGTGGCAACTTTGAGGTTAGCTCTGGAAGAGGTTAGCTCTCGGCATCTGTTTATAAATAAAGATACAAGCTTGTAACGATGCTAGTATCATCCTCAGAGAGACACAGAACTGAAAGATGGGAAAAGTAGGTTCCTCTCCGCTCCCCAAGGCTAACATCACCAAGAGTTAAAGCAGTAATGAAGTTCACACGGACAGACACATACACGTCCCGGTAACAGCTGTGTTGCTCATCCTAAATCTCGCCACTCGAAAGAAAGTGCGAATGCAAGTCCACGCTCTGCTAGAGAAACACAGAAACCTTTTTGTCCTATTGGAGCAAGCCTTTTGTGAACGAAAACCCGCTCCTCCTGGGAAAATGTCCTCCGGGGTGTGCCCGTGAGGCGGGGGCAGAGCCGGGTCAGCCCTGCGGGGGATGCTCGGCGCGGCCCGGCGGGGGTCAGGGCCGGGGGGCCGG
>VXBB01013320.1:35491-51910 GCA_013399915.1 Illadopsis cleaveri
TTTTTTGTACTGCCATTGTCAGTGATGGAGGAGAGAAGGACTGTAACTTGTGCTAAGAAATAAAATCCTTTCTTTGGTATGAAAGATGATAGGACTATCTATGTCCATTTTGTGACAAAAAGAAAAAAGCCATTTTAAAAGTGTCTGCTACCCTGAGCCCGCTGGCTGTGTTGTAAAACCATCTGAACATGCCACTGAATTCCAGTAGGGGTGAAAGAGCAAAATGTCTGATTTCAGCTAACAGTAAATTTCAGTCCTGTACCTCGACTAATTGTGGAAGAGGAGCTTTTTTTACAGTCAGATTTTTCTGCAGATACAGTTAAGGAAAAACATAATTTTGGCATGCAACTTCTGTTCTGTCAATATTTACAACAAGGCTAGACATCTGTTTGATACTTAATTGGGATCAGCGGTATTACAGAGCTTTATTCCCAGGGTTATAGTAAGTAAACTTGAACAATCAGCTTTTCTTTAGGTATTGAATGTGCTTGATCATATATGTTGTGATTGACCCATTTGAAGTAAAGGAGCGTATTGTCTTATATAAGAGTAATCCTCTTTATTTTATCCCTACAAACCTACTGTCTATGTCAGTCCCTGCAATGCTGCCATGGTATGTCCATCTTTATATGTAATGGATAGGTCTTCTGCATATGTTTGTAATTCTGCTTTTTAGTTCAGGATTTGAGTTTTTTAAAAGGTTGAATTAAAAACTACTTCTATGAATGCCACCACAATTTTTTTTCTCAAACATTACCAGGTATATTCTCAAATTGTAGGATTTATCAACATTAGTTCCTAAAATCTTAAGAAAGCAATTGGATCTCCAGTCTAAATGTTACTAGAATCAATACTGTTCAGAAGCCGTTACATTGTAATAAAGACTATTTGTGTCTCCAAATTACCAGTTCTTTTTGCATTGAATCTTCTTTAACAGGACTTTATATTTTAAATGCCAGTTAAAAATTAATTCTGGGTGAATTTATAATAATCTCCTAATGTCAGTCAGATTTTTAGAGTCGTTTCAGGTTAAATTTCATATAATTTAGTAATTTCAGGTTCCCTGCTGCTGGCGTCCACGCAGTATGGTTCAGATGCCTGTGACAAGGGGTAGTTGTTACCCTACAGAGTGTTGCCACACATAGTGCAGAATCTGCATTGCCACCCAGGGCACTTGGTTCCTCAAATACTTTCAGGCTGCTGCTCTTTTTTTCGCAGGCAGCATCCCTTGTGGGTAGAACAGGGAAAGGCATCTTGTTTGCTCAGCTTTTGGCTCCTGGCTATGTCAGGGTGTGTGCGCTGCCCAGGCTGGCTGGGTGAGCACAGGTAGCCTGAGTGAAAGGCGGGGGAAGAAGCAAGGCACCATGGCTTTCTGCCCATATCTTGAAGTTATGGACACAGCACTTGGAACATGCACTTGTGCTGTCCTACAGCATTATTACTATGTGTATGATAGTGCTTTGGAACTAGTTTTCTTCAATATAATCTGGTTTGGGGATTTTTTTAAAAGAGATTGAATTATTTACTTAAGCAAGAGAAATAAATTAATCTCCCTTTTATCAGCTGTTCTAAGGATCTTTATTCCTTGTTCTCAGAGGCTAGATTTGTTTTTAGGATCTGATATAAGGTGAATAAGAATATATCAGACAAATAGTAGCTTTCCTTTTGTATTGCATGGTTCAGGTGGTATAACTTGAACAGCTCCTTTTGTATTTTCTCCATTTTTCTCTGGTACTATATTTTGCAGGTATCTAATAAGTTCAAGGCAACTCTACTGTGTTAACTGCAAAAACATTAGCAAAAATGACAGTGTATTATTTTGTGATACGGAAATTCAGTCCCTCTTACTATTTTTGTGATACATTCTGCCTTTGCCACCTGTAGATGTAGCAATCTGGAAGTGTCTTTGCAGAACCTCTCAGACCCTCAGTAAGTTTTCTCCAGTTATAAGACAGGAGTACAGCAAAAGCAGTGAACCTTATTCTGAGTACGATCTTTGATCATAATTTCTAATGAGTTGATGAGGGGAATAAAGATCAACTTCAGTGACTTAGCTGGCAATTTTTTTTTTTTGCTGAACAAGGTTCTTAAAGAATTTTTATTGCACACCCAATAAAGAGTTTATGATAAAGGCATTTCAATCACTTTTTCTTAGAAAAGTGGAAACAAACAGCTGAGTATGAAGGTGACTGGAGTCCAACCATTACTTAACTATAGTAAATTTTTCTTTCTGTTTTATTTCCCCATTTTGCATATAGCTTCTTAATCTCACTGCTGGGAAAGTTAAAAAGAAATTAGTAGCACAACCAAAAAATGTCTCAAGCTGTGTTTTTTGAACCATAATTAAGATTTTTTGAACCGTAATTAAGATTTTTATGTATCCTATATGTCTTAGTTTTAAAGAAATTAATAAATATTCAGAATAATACAACATTTCCACTACATATGCTTCAAGTTATATACTTTATATAGCAGAAAAAGTCTGCTATTTTCAGAGTTTGATGACAGTCCTGGGGACCAAAATGGAAACACAGCAACTTCATTATGAATTTGAAAATTAATTTTTAAGCATACATAAGATCACTCTTGTGTTTCATATTCATCTGCCTTTGTATTAGCATTAGTTATTTACAAAATGATCGATAAAGAGTTAGACTCCTTTCACAAATAACATTATGGGAATACACTGTTGAAACCTAGGCTTGACAGAGTGGGAAATAAGGCTACTGGCAGAGACACAGGAGTCATGGAGACACAGGTCAATCTCCAGCTCCTGCCCAAAGCTCTGCTGTGGAGTCAGAGCAGATTGCTCAGGGCTTCACCTAGTCAGGACATGAAACCTCAAGAGGTGGACACCCTGCTCCGCTGCTGGACTGTCCGCATGGGCCCAGCTCTCCTCATCTCCAGCCTCAGCCTGTGGCCCTCCTGCTATACATGCACTGCTGGTAAGAGCCTGACGACATCTCCTCCATCCCCTCCTGTTGGTGCTGGGGGTACTGGTGAGAATGGTTTGTTTCATTGCCTTACTTTCTGGTCTTCGGACTCCAGCATCTGTGTTAGTTTCTGTCACCATTACCTACATCAGTCTTACTTGAATTCAGAAGCCTATCAGTGTAAAGTAAACACTGAATTCATGAAATCTTCATGCATTTATGTTTGGTCATAGGTAAGCCAGCCTAATAGATAAATCAGGGGCTATTGACTTCCCTTATTCAGGACTGCAGTTATATTTATGATCTCTCTTCCTAAAGATGTACTGTGATGAAGTACTTCAAGGCAGTTGAAGGCAAAGGGTAAGGAGTCTTTGTCCCTGGTCTCTTCAAAGAGGCATACCAAATGTGGAAGATATATATTTGAGCTCTACTGCTGCCATTGCCCTTACTGTGACCAAAGGAACAGGGTAAGAAGGGTGAAGTAGGAGTGGAAGGAGTATGCCCTCCAGTATTTTGCCACCCTGGTTAAAATCAGCTGTGTAACTGTCTTCACAGGTATCTCATTAAAATGTGATAATTAAAAATATATTCAGACTTGGTACCTCTCAGTGTAGGTACTCTAGATGGAGTGTGGTTCTGCTCTTAAGCAACCTAAGGTGCTTGCAGCCTCACTAGGCTTTTGGCTTTTTCCTTCAATCAGTTTGGAAGCAGGTTTATTTTAGAGATCTGCACGAGCTAAGTGGCTGCATGTAGTTGTTGTTAGCTGCAATTACAGAGAAATAACTCTAGAAGAAAAGTCCAGTTGGGCAAACAAAGGAGATGTTATCTGTCACATTGTGCAGTATTTGTGGTATGTGTTTACTGCAGAAACTGCACTCAGTGCATTTTTGTCTGTGACACTGAGCTAGCAAGCAAGTTAAATGATAGCCAACTTCTGCCTTCACCTGCAATTTGGAATTAAACTAGGAAATTCATCACCACTTCCAAGAAATCATTGATGTTTGAATTATACAAGAGTGCAAGCCACTGTCTGAAATCGCAACCAAACTGTCTTTCATCAAACTTTTTGCAAGTGGTAGAGGAAGGCCTCTACAGTAGGCCTTTTTTTAATGTTCAAGCTCACTTAAACAAGCAACTGTATCTGTCTTATTATAAACTCTGTGGGAAGAGTTCTGGGGAGTGGAGTTTTTCACTGTGGTTTAGAAACTTTGCTTTGGACATTGCGGAGTTCAAGCCTCATAAGCATATAACAGGTCTCCAGGAAAAAAAAAATGCCGTTTAGTGAAATGATGAAATCAGTCTTAATACATTAGATCTAATGGCAACACTGAGTAAAAGACAGAGAAGTAATGAACTTTGAAATGAGAACTGAACATCAGTAAAAAAACTTTGTGAAAGGTGTAATGTAACTCTGGAAGAAATTAATTGAAAACCTGGAGATTTTTGAAAAAAAAAAAAATCTTTGTGCATTAAATGCAATAGTAGCAACTTGAGTAAAAGGAAAAAAACAAGTTTTGAGATCAGAGCTGATGTTCTAATATCCTTCTTTGTGATTGCACTAGAAATTAATTTAAAACCTAGATAATTATTTGCCACCACAGTCTAGAAAATTAACTATTCTGACTTAATCTCTGTTGCTGGAGAAGCTCAGAGAGAAAATAGATTTTTGAAGCGTCCAGGGCCCAAGGTATTCTAATTCTGTGATTTGTAGCATTATATTACAAAGTATCATCTTCAAGTTGTCCTGCAGGGGGAACAGAACTTGTTATAACTGTCCCATTACAGCAAACTCTGTGGTCAGATTTGAAGGAAGAATTAAAAGAACATCTGCTCCCCTCACCCAGGAGGATTGGTATCCAGTTCTACCCAGGTCTGTTAGGTTGGGCTGACCTATCTATCTGTGTGATCTTAGGACAGTCTACTTACCATTTTTCTGCATCCTCAGCTACTATTACATTTTTAAAATACTACTCTTCGGCAGATGTTTGTAGCATTATTCATTGACCTCTAGGAACAAGTTGACTGAGTGTGATTTTTACACAGCTTTCAGGACACTGAGAAGCAAGACCAAAGAATAAAATATGGTTGGGGGAGAGAGGGAATACAAATGCTTTCATTCTGTATACTTCAAAATAATTCTTTTGTAATGTCTTCAGACTAGATTGGCAGAGTCATTTGAAAGTAACTCTCATTTGGAATGTCTTAAACTAGAAATACTATTATTAGCTTTTTTTTTTTTTTTAATAAACTGGTGAAGCATGCTAAAATTGAATTAAAAGAACTGTTGTGTTTTGGGGAAAATGTGAGAAAAGAAAGTTCTATGATACTAAGAAATTATTCCTGAGTGCTTGGTGTAAGCCCAGTTTGTGCAAATAGGACTCCAATAAAAACACTAAATGACAGCTATGGATGCCACTGGTTTCAACCAATGTAGATTCTGCAAGATTCAGCTAATAAAAAAGGTCTCCTGAGGTACTTTTTAATGCATGTGTGAGATGAGTCTCTTCTGGGTTGAACATACATTGTATTAGCACAAAAAGAGCCACTTCTGCCTACAGCTGTTTCTCTCATTATTCTTTTCACGTGCTTTGGAACTTTGTTATTATCCAGGTGTTGCATTTTCCAGAATTATGGCAGAATTTGAACTTTCCTAGAATATTTTACCAGGTTATTACTTTATCTTTGCTATTCTTGACTTGCACTTTATTCTGCTACTGTTTATACTTGCACCACCATTTTTTGTTTTTTCACACTGGAGTAGAAGACATTTCAGTTAAAAACTGTTGCTGTTACCTCTAGCTGGAGCATTCTGACATAATTTCTTTCCAATTAGGTGAAAATGAAATCCTTGAAACTCTATACAATATTGCAAGCAAGAACAAGATATGGCGTTCCTATATAGGCATGGGTTATTACAACTGCTCAGTGCCTCAGCCCATCGCACGCAACTTGTTGGAGAATGCAGGATGGTAATGTACCACATTTTATTGTTAAATGTATAAATACACATTTGTCCCACAAACCTTTTTTTTTTTTTTTTACTGCGGCTTCCATATATTTGGTAGTGATGTACCAAATGTACTGTGTAGGAAATGTGTATTCATGCTAAACCTAGAAATTTACTTTAGAAGATGCTTTTTCTGTAAAATATGCTACTGGGTTTTGTCTTCTATTTACAGCTCCTATATATTATGAACTAATACAAGATTACATGTTTGCTTTAAGGAAGTATACAGACTTACCTCCTAAACAAAAGTAATTCTTTCCTAACTTTGCCTAAATTAAAACCAGGTCTCTCCTCCACTGATGTACACAATTTGGGTGAAGGTAGTTAAATACTACGCAATACTATGATGATGATTTTCTGATGAGGAAGTAAGAAACTTCTAAGGAAGTAGAAAATTCTAAAGTCTATTCTTTTAGGTTTTTTGTTTTTGTTTTTTTGGGTTTTGTTTTTTTTTTTTTGACCAGAGACTTCAAGGGTTTGAATGTGAGTTCTTGTGAGTTCTTGTTTTCTCTGATCAAATAATTCTCTGGTGAGCAGCAGTGACATTGAACTATCATAATATGATAATTCATTTATAGAAAGGCTGAAAATATTGTACTTGGTTCTGATCATCCAGTTGACATTCGACTTCTAAAGAAAAAAACCGAACTCAAAAATTATGCATCAGGAAAAGCTAAATTTCTTGTGGAGTCTCACTTTCCAGCAGACAATGTCAGTCTGCGTTTTCTCACTTAGTTTACAAGTTCTCCAGTCACTAGTCACTAAGATCCTTCTTTTATACTGTATTAAAATGATAACTCATCTTTATTACTGATTAATTTTTATTTTAGTAAAATCAGTATTTAAAGGTTTTATCTATATATATTTTAAAAAGCCCAAACAACAAAAAACCCACAACCACCCAAAGGATCATATTACTGAGTGCAAAAAGTCATGTTACTTAGGTGTTATGTATTTTTTATACTTTGGGTTGCCATAAATGAGTCTACATATCTGTAGACCTCTAAATCTTATTTATTTTTAGATTTGTTGGCTCTATTTGCATTACTGGTGGAAAAGTTGCAGTGTTTGAAGTAAAGGAATCTATGAAGTACATCTATGCAAAGTTTTATTTGGCCTTATCCTTGTTCATTTTTTAAGACATATGCAATATAAATATTTCAGTACAGAACCAGGAAACAAGTTATCAGTTGATAGAAGCAAAAACAAGAACAGTTAGAAAGTAGGTGAAACAAAAGGAAATGCATACTTTTCAATCCTAAAAAGTTACGTAGTGTTAAGGAAACAACTGAGAGAGTCTGTCCAGAAATCTGATCTTGCCCTGTCCAGTGAAGTCAAACTGATGGCTAAAAACTAAACTATTAGATGGCTAAAGTGAGGGCTAAAATGTTTGTTGGAGAGAAAGAATATATATGTGTGTGCATGTATGCTAAAGCAACTACGCAGGCTTTATGGGAATTCTATAAGAAATCAGATTTCTTACTTCTGCTGAGTGTGTAACATTTTCCATGCTGACACACTTCACATTGCAGCTCCAAGGGAAATACTACAAGCTCAGGCTTATTGCTTCTGATCTATTCTGTCTCCGTTACATAACTTGTGTTTGCTTTGCTTGGCATTAGTTAGAGCAACTAAAAGTCTCCCAAAGTTCAACTTCTTTGATTCCTTTACCCCCAGACATTAAATGTGTAAGAATACAAACCTGGGCCAAAGATGCCTGCAGTCTTCACATCTCTAGTGTAAATTATTAAATTTGTTAGTTAGTAACACTCAGAATGTAATGAAAGCATTGCATTCTGCAAATAACTACATACTGTGCTAAAATTACTTTTAGAGGATTTGCTTTTAAATTACTTTTAAAAGTCACTTACCATGTAGTATAGATTCAGGCAGAACACAGAATGCAGGCTAAAGCCAGATATTTTATTTGAAGAAACTGTGGACAAGTAGAATCAATTAAAATATGTAGATGCTAAAAAAATGCCCAAAACCCTTTTTTAAAGGAGTGTTTAACTAAGTGTGCTTATGTTATAAGAGGTATCTTTATTTGTAGAAGTGTTAAGCTTCATAGTAGTTCATTGCAGTACTGGAATTCGAGATTTCTTGGTTGATTTTTTTTTCCATCTTTCTGAAATTGATTTGTTTTAGTTCAGCTCTGTTGACAATTCGAAACCATAATGTCAAAATCATAAGACTTCATTAATTTTGTTTTGTAATATAGTAATTGTAATATACTTTCCCAGGTATGTGGAGCAGGAGTTCTCTAATGCATTTCAATTAATCACAATGTTCTAATTCTTGTTAGTTTAATTCTAGTTCCTGCTGCAAGTTGAAATACAAGAAATGGCCCTTAGGTGAAATAAAAGGAGGAAACACAATTGTAAAACTTTAGGTAACTGTAAAAAACTTCAGGTAATTGTAAAACTTTAGAGGAGTTTCTTCTACTAATCAGTAAAAGTCATTGCTCATGCAAAGGTGTTTGGAATAATTCTTTTTATTGGTGAGAACTGAGTGGGCAGAGCAGAAAAGAAATCTTAATACTCCCAGACTGAAAGTTTATCTGGCAAACTGAACGCTGGGTTTAGCTGCTCTGGAGAAAAAAAAAAGCCCTGCAGTTGGGATTAGCAAGGCTGCATGCAGCCTGGGACATGGTCTCAATTGCAAACTGTGCGGTCATATGATGATAATTAGTTTAGTGCTAGAACTGGCCAAAAATTAGAAAAAACTACAGGTTTTGGGAAAGTCATCAATATTTATGTACTCTATATACCTAGCTCTTGCTTTCTGTTGCTGTACTGTATAGTGTGTGTGAATAATTCAAGTAGATGATGTTTCATTTAGTTAGACAGTAAATACATTAGCATTATATATTACAGTTTGAGTTCACATATTGACTATGTCCTTCTTCTGGCTTTTGTATTCTCTTCAGGACTATTTTCCTACTTTCTCTCTCACCTTACTATTTTGTTGTTCTCTCATCTTGCTCATTACCAAGTTCTCTAGTTTTTTAAAAATCTTTGGTTTTTACCTTCTATTTTCATTACTTGAGCTTCCAAATACTGGAGTCTTTCTGGAAAGCTTGTACCTTCACTTCATTTTTCAACACTTACTACTGCCCTTTTAGCGAAACAAAGTACTGTTTTCTTCCGTCACTAGAAAACAGAGGCCACAAGCGTTTGCACTTACCACTTGTCCCTGGCTGCTACTCTAAATTCAATCTGGCGTAAAGTCTGTCCTGAACTACTGTGTAATCCAGTGCCCCAATTTCCAGCAATGAGAGGAGAGTCTGACCTCTGTTTTTGCCTTTCATGCCTGGACCCATGCTGCTTTGTTTTCTGGACTGTTAGAATGGAGTGTTTCCTCTAGATTCTTGTGTTTTTGAAAAAGTTGCTTATATTGCCCCTACTGTTTGGTTCACCAAATGATAACAGATAAAACTCATATCAGTCTGACTTCTCTCCACTAAGATATATGGAAACTATCATTTCACAAGAAGTTGCATACTTCTGAGCCTTTCCTCTTAAAAGGGTGAAGAAGACTTGACAAGTAAAGGTCTTCAGAAA
This sequence comes from Illadopsis cleaveri, assembly GCA_013399915.1. NCBI lineage: Eukaryota > Metazoa > Chordata > Aves > Passeriformes > Timaliidae > Illadopsis > Illadopsis cleaveri. The sequence goes on from VXBB01013320.1 coordinate 44,995, forward strand.
CAGTATTGTAAAATCGTGGCAATATCTAGATATGACTGAACAAAACATTCTTCTTTCAATATTGTGACTTGATTTAATTCTTCCATGCTCAGCATCTACTTACTCTGTCCCTTCTCCATAATGCCCTCACACCTCTGTTTTAAAAGTAATTTCTCTTTCCAAAATGGAGAAACAGAATTCTTGTTCTGTAAAAAGTCAACACCAGAAGATAGAAATTATGACATCTAAGAATAACTGTATTCTAACAAGTTTCCATGTTAATGAATTACACTTTACTATTTATTTTTTCTGTGATACAGTTCAGTTATATATTGCCATAACTTTGTTACACATTTATTTTCCTAGACTCAAACTCAGAACTTTTTTCTTACAGGGTTACCCAGTATACTCCTTACCAGCCTGAGGTGTCCCAGGGCAGGCTGGAGAGCCTCCTAAATTACCAGACTATGGTGTGTGATATCACAGGAATGGATGTGGCTAATGCATCTCTGCTGGATGAAGGGACAGCTGCTGCAGAAGCCATGCAATTATGTCACAGGTACTGTGTTTAGATGTATGGTTGAATCACAGCAGGAAGTAATTTTAGAATTTGAGGGCATCTATCCCTGTGTAGGCGATGGGTTGAAGTTGAATGTGGCCTTTTCACTGTGAGCAGTTCACTGAACTAGAATCCATGTTGCCATGGCCCCAGAGAAGTTCCCAGAGTTGATGTAAATGTTTAACACAGACATTTAAGGCCTTCAGAAACTGGAGAACCATAGCAGAAATTTTGGAGGAAGGAAGACTCACTCCTGTTGGAGGAAGGTCGGGCTAGAGAACACTTAAGCAAACTGGACTGACACAGGTCCTGATGTGCTGCAGAAGCAGCTGAGGGAGCCTCCTGATATACCAATATGAGGCCATCCTTGATTATCCCTGAACAGCCACAGTGACTGGGAGAGATGCCTCAGTAGTGGAGCAAAGCAAATGACACTCCTGTCTCCAGGAGGGCAGGAACGAAGATGCAGGGAAGTACCAGCCAGTCAGCTTCACCTCCACCCCTTAGATGATGGAACAAGTGCTAGTCCAGGAAACCATTTCCACACATGTGAAGGAACAAGAAGGGGATAAGGAGTCACAAGCATGAATTAACACAGGGGGAGGTCATGTTTGACCAACCTGATGACTTTCTATAGTTGAGTGACTGGCTTGGGAGGGGAGAGCAGTGGATCTCCCTTAAATCTCCACAGAGAAACCAAAAATTATGGACTGGATGAAGTGGGAGAGAGATAAATGGAAAACTGTCTGAATGTCAGCCCAGGTGTGCTTGTCAGTGACATGAGCTCTAGGTGAAGGACAGTTATTTTAAGCCAGGGACAACGCTGGGTCCAATTAAGGGTCTGTGTGGTGGGGCAGACTGTATCCTCAGCAAACTTGCTGGTGATGCAAAACTTGGAGGATCAGCAGATAGACCAGTGAGTCATGGTGCCTTCCAGAGGGACTTGGACAGGCTAGAGAAAAAGGAATGACAGGAACCTTGTGATGGTCAGCAAGGGGAAATGCAAAGTCTTGCAGTTGGGGGAGAAGCAACCCCAGGCAAATGGGGTACATGATGGTGTCTGGCAGGCACGAAAGCAGCTTTGCTGAAAAGGCCTTTGGGGGTTTTGGGTGGCACCAGATTGAACACAACTGAACACAATCCAGCAGTGTGTACTTACTTGTGGCCAGGAGGCCAATAATCTCCTCAGCTGCACTGGAAGGAGGAGTTCTGCCAGAAGGCCAGGGAGGGACCCCTCCCTCTCACCCTGAGGAGTCCACCTCCCACAGTTCTGTGCCCACCTCCCCAGTAAAAAGGAGACATGGACATACTGGAAAGGGTCTAGTTGCCCTGCCTAGGTTACCAGCCCAGCCACAGGCACCCAGACACACACCTGCTCCCACTGATACCACCACAAACACAAGGACCCCTATTGATTGGTGTGCTGCTCCATTTGCTGGCACTCACTCCATTCCACTCACTCCTGTCAGTTGCTGTACTATGGAAATGTGGATCCTTTGTGGTCTGACTCTAATGGCACACACAGACACAGACACACACAGAGAATACAGAATCCCCTCACCCATGAAAGGAATCAGAAAGGCATTTAACAAGAAGAGAGGACAGACTTCACTAGTTGGGGCGAGAGCTTCAGCAACCAACTATTTATATGTGACTGTCCCAGTTTATTGCCTTACTCCCCTATTTTTCTACACTTGTTGCTCGCAGAATCGCTGTAATATTTTCCCCCTGAACATCTCATAATAAGACATGATTGCAATCCCCGTATGATCTTCTCGTGCATCCCATAATGTCTGCTTGCCAAGTGGGTGGTGGCACCCAGACAGTGTGCCTGTTTGGATTAATTAATTAATTAGAGTTCCCACCTTCTTCGTGGCCTCTTTGCTCTCCATGCTGGTCTCTGTTGGGCTGATTTTTGGGCTATGGGTCTCTGTTGGGCTGATTTTCCTTGAGAAGCGCCTGGGAGCAGCAGGGGCAGATTGTTACTTGAGCTCCCTCACCTGCCATTGCCTCTCTGTGGGGGATGCACAGGACCTTTATCACATAATCTAACAGACTGTGGCCTGAGTCTCTTGTGTCCATGAAAGTTGAAGATGTGTGTTATCTTTTTCCAATAGCGATTAAAAGAAGCTTTAAAAAATGGTGGAGTACATCATTCTAAGTTGCTAAAAGTGAAACTGTTACTGGTATATCCAAATCTACTTTCATGGATGCCTGTGGCAGGGCCATGTGAAAGGGATTTGCAAATCAAATGAACTATGAGAAATGACTGAAGGTCACTGCAGAACTGTGTGTCATAAAGGTGATTACACAGCAGAGATTGTGTAAGACTGTGTAATCATAGTTTTGTATGGGTAAAAATAGTTTTCTAACTATTCTCTAGTTCAAAGTCTCAGTGTGATATAAAATTCTGCTTAACAGAGAAATCTAGGGAACTATATTACCAGAATCATAGAATGGTTTGGGTTGGAAGGGACCTTAAAGATCACCTAGTTCTATCCCCACTGCTGTGGGCAGGGACCCATCTTCTTCATCTCCCTTTACCTACTTCAATGGCTCAGGGATTTTTATCCAAGACAACATTGAAAAATCTATATTAAAGATCACAGCTGTATTCCTTTAAAAGAGTATGTGTGTGTGTAGCCATTCCCATAGCTTTTGATATTAGCTTCCTGTTTGGTTTCATAATCTGTTTTAATTTTTGTCATGTATGATTGATGTTTGAATGTCTGAAATGAACTTCTTAATGTAAATGTGCCAGAAATGTCATTCAATCTTACACTTAATCTGGTTATAATAACCAATATTTTCAACTGCCTTTTTACAGAGGAAAACTCACTTCTAGAAAATCAGCTAATTTATTTCCATGGAAAACAATATGTTATTGATGTGTAAACCTTCTTTTTCTTTTTTTAACAGGCACAACAAAAGGAGAACGTTCTATGTAGATGCCCGATGCCACCCTCAAACTATAGCAGTGGTCCAAACTAGAGCAAAGTAATATTTTCCTCCATTTTCCACCATATCTTTTCCATTATACATTTTCCATCCATGCCTTTTTGCCATATACCTAGTGTTTCTGGCCTGTGCTTTCTTTGCAAGCCAAAAGCAGGAGTCTGTTATCATTTGGCATTACTTCTAGTTCAAATACAACTGCAAAGAGATTAAAGCAGTTTGAAAGGAGATTAAACATGTGATAAAAAGAAAATACTTAATTTTTCCTTTAAATTGTTGCACAACTGTATACATGTGACTGTTGAATTCAGTCTGGTCTTTTTTTTTCTTTTACTAGAAAGCAAGTATCTTAAGCATTCTCTTTTTGCTTTGCTCTGTATATCTGATGATGATATCAAATGCGATTCTTCTTCATGGTACTATATACCATGACGTGAAACTTTCTCAATGTTTAGTGCTACAAAGATTTTCAACTCTCTGAATATTAAAGAAAAGAGTCATATATGAGTCTGTGAAAACATCTTATTAAGTATCTCTCCAAGGTTGGAAGTGGTTTGAATATTTTGCCTTCTGCATGTTTTTGTTTCTAGTTATACAGGAGTTATTATTGAGCTCAGATTACCCCATGAGATGGATTTCAGTGGAAAGGATGTCAGCGGAGTGTTATTTCAGTACCCAGACACTGAAGGGAAGATTGAAGACTTCTCTGAACTTGTTGAAAGAGCTCATCAGAACGGGGTAAAGTAAATTCTGTTGGTCACACAGATACCAATCTAACGCTTCAAACAGCCATATTCATGGAAACTAAGTGTTAATGGGATACCATCTCAGCTACATGCAATTGATAACCATTGCAACCATTGCACTTGAGCTCCATGCAAGTGCTGTGGAACTGTTTGAAACTAAATTTAAAAACCTAGCTCCCTAAATACTGTTCCTTCAGAAGAGAGGCTGACTTTGTGCATTTCTGTTCTTAGACTCTTGCCTGCTGTGCAACTGACCTTCTGGCTCTCTGTATTCTGAAGCCTCCCGGAGAGTTTGGGGTAGACGTTGTCCTGGGTAACTCCCAGAGGTTTGGTGTCCCGCTGTGCTATGGGGGACCCCATGCAGCATTCTTTGCTGTCAAGGAAAATCTAGTAAGAATGATGCCGGGCAGAATGGTGGGTGTCACGAGGTAAGGGCTCCCTCTGCCATTAAGTGAAGATTAAAGTCATAGAGTCTTAGAATCCTTAAGGTTGGAAGGACCTTCAAGATCATGAAGTCCAACTATCAACCTACCACAATGTTCACCACTCAACCATGTCCTCTAGTGCCATATCCACACATTTTTTGAACACTTCCAGGGATGGTGATGCTGTCACTTCCCTGGGCAGCCTGTTCCAATGCTTTAGAACCCTTTCTTTGAAAATCTTTTACCTGATATCCAATCTAAAGTCTCCCCTCAGAAATCCTAGTAGTACATAAGAAACCACAAAAAACCACACTATGACCATCTTGTGCAGCCTTTGTGAACAACTGGTGACCATGGTGTTGTATCAAGCACCCTTTTTTTTTTGAAAATGATGAGACTAAAAGTTGCCTTCAGTTTTGAGGAAGCAAGCTTCAAGAATTCCATTTGTGTCGAATTGTCTATAGTTCTTGTGGCATTGTGAGATGAAGAGATAACCAAAAGCAGAGTGGTTTCATTGTGATGGCAGGAGGCTTTGCAAGCCAACTTACTCCACATATTCTGTACTGTTAGACCTTTTTCTCTGTCATCCAATCTTACAGAACATACATGGAAAGAAGAAGAAAATTCAGTGAACCTCCAAAATAATCCAGAAGAAACTTAATCTAGTTCAAATTTTAGTTACACTTAAACAAAGCAGAGAAATAGTATGCAAAATCTGCTTCTAATAGTTGCTGATGGTGATGTGCTGTGTATTTTGACAAGACATCTAACTAGTGATAATTGAAATGCAAAGTAATTGTCACTAGGAAGACTACATATCTTTGGCACAGAGGCTATCCAGAAGTGCTTCAGTAACCAAAATAACTAAAACATTCACAGTAATCAGTAAGTTTAGGAATATTTAATTTATATTATTTTTCAGTTAAAATAGCTGCAATAATCTGTGTCATTTTAAGGCAAATACCAAATTCTCCTGTAGTTTGCTTAGAATTTCACTGTGTGCTCTACCTGAGCAGCCGTGATATAAACAGAAATCTAGAGGTACTTTAGTCTTGCTCTGTTGTGTATTGCAACTGTCCTGACTTATGCTTCGTTCTCTCCTGCACCCTTCTGACTCGGAGGATAGATAACTAGTTTCAGATTAGCATGAATAAAGCCCTGTGTCATAAATACCTGTGATTTTAGAGTAACAGAAGCAACATTTTCACTTGTGACTTAGAGATGCAAGTGGGAAAGAAGTGTACCGGCTTGCTTTGCAAACACGAGAGCAGCATATCAGGAGGGATAAAGCTACCAGCAACATCTGCACAGCACAGGTAACTTACTCTTTATTTTCAGTGCTAGAGAGGAACAAGTTGAGCAATGAGTCAGCTTTACTTTGGAGAGACTTTAGTAGAAAAATGAAGGTCATAGAAATATTCTGGTCTTCGTTAATTTGTTTTGAGTCTTTTGAATAATGGGATCTGTTTCCTTTCTGTATTCCTGAATTCTTGCAGTGTCATGAATCTGTGTCTTGTAGCATGAATACCACTGGGTGGTGCTGTGTTTGTTTTAAGCAAGGCAGAACTCGTCATAAGGGGAGAGAATTCCAATGGTCAGAAATTTTCAACTCAAGGCAGAAGAAATAAACTTCTAAATTGTAAAACTAATTATTCAAGTTGTCACAACTTATATTTTTGTCTGTGTGATTTGATGCAAGAATGTTACGTCACTAAAGGGGTATCTTTACAGGAAAATACTATGATTAAGTAAGTTTCCAAAATAGTTATCTTCAGTGTACTTCCACAGACCTCCAGCCAGACAGGGTCATAACTTTTCTTGATACAATCATTACCTTCCTCCTGCTCTTAATGTTATGACAGATTTTGAGGAGAGATCATTACTATTGACACAAGTTTAATTACTTGCTCTTCAGCAGATACTCTATTTTTTTTTGTACTGATCCTAAACAATGTGTTCCTGTGAGACTGGTTTGACTTTAAAGTCTTCAAACATCTTTGTTGCAGTAGTTGAATTTAAGTACATGTTAATTGCTAAAACAGTTACATTTCAAATGGCATTGAATTCATAATCAGTTCTTACAGTTTCATAAATGTGTTTTGCCTTTCCCTCCTTTTATTTTGTAGGCAATACATAAGCAGCTGTAACATCAGCTGAGGACATGGAGTTGTCTCTAGGTGCTAAAGAATCATTCCACTAAACTTACATGAAGTAGTCTTTGCTAACAATAACGGTGTCCCAAACTGTATTTG
>VXBB01013320.1:58899-76252 GCA_013399915.1 Illadopsis cleaveri
GAGTATTCCTTGAGCCCACCTTGGTGACCCTTCACCAGCTTTGTAGCCTTTCTCTGGACATGCTCCAGAACCTCAATTTCTCACATAGAGTGAGGAGAACTGAACACAGGATTTGAGGTGTGGCCTCACCAGTGCTGAGTACAGGGGTACAATCCCTGCCATGGTCCTGCTGGCCACACTATTGCTGGTACAGGCCAGGATGCCTTCTTGACCACCTGGGCACACCCTGGCTTATGTTCAGTCACTGTCACCAGCACACCCAGGTCTTTCCAGGCACTCTGCCTCAAGTCTGCAGCTCTGCCTGGGGTTGTTGTGGCCCAAGGGCACAGAAATGCTAGTAAAAATGTGATATCCCACTCTTAAGGAGAAGGCAGCACCCAAGATTTGCAGATACTTAGGGTCAAAGATGAGCAAAATCAGAGAGTCCACAAAAGAAACTTACAGAGTTGTATTAGTAAATATACACTTGGCATGGAAATTGGTATAAATTAGTCTCTTACCTTCTAGCATAAACCCATGGTTGTGTGTTTTGCGTAAGAGGCAGATTGAAGAGGTGAGAGAGGGGGAGGGAAAGTGTGGAAGAAAGGTGTGAAAAAAGGAAGATCCCCAGTCTTGACTCCAATGTTGATCCAGCTGATGGTGTGTCCAGAGTCCTAGGTGCACGTGCACTGAGGCTTCTACCTTTCCCTAGATAAGTTTTCCTGACCCTGGAGATAAGTTTCTTGCTCTCTATGCAAATTAATTATATGCATAGTCCATGCACATTTCTTCTAGGCCTTTCTGGAAATGGGGCAGAGGGCTTTGGGGGTCTTTGGTGGTCTTGATTCCCCCCACTGGATCACCCTTTGGTGGAGAGTCCATGCCCTCTTCTCAACCTCATTGCTGCATTTGTGCTGTACTATGTTGTGCTTATATCCAGAAGCCAGTACAAGGACTGTCCCAGGAAAGTGCTGTTCTACCTCCATGTGGCCCCCTTCTCTGCTTGCATCCTGTTTTTTCTTGCCCTTTGACACAGCATGCTCTTATCAACAATCCTTGGATGGCTTCACAGCTATCTGTCCATCAGTGCTTGAGACATATACATTAGCCCCTTATCTTGTAGGCTTTTCACCATCCCATGGCTTAAACATCAACATGGACTTGGTGATCTGTTGAGAAGGGAAAAAAGAGCAAGAGAGAAAAGGGCAAATGCATTCTATAAGCTATTTCTAAGCTTTGGTGGTCATCTCTTTGTAATACCCCAAATCTTTATGTGTAATCTAATTACAAAAAAAACCAAAACAACAAACCTCTAAAAAGTTAACTTTAAATCAGTTAACATTAGACCTTATTGAACCTCACATAACTGGCCTTGACCTCATCAATCCAGCCTGTCCAAATCTCTCTGCAGAGCCTTCCAAGCCTCCAGCAGATCAACATACTTGGTGTTTGGTACTTAATTGACAACAAGGCAACTTTTTCCTTCACAGAGTTGAACAACAGAACAGAATTGTCTGTAGAGTGTTTTGCCACAGCACTACTTATATTTGTTTGTTTATAGTTTGTTTGTTTTGTTTTCGTAGCCTATTACATGGAGAGAATTTGCCAACATCCACCCTTTTGTTCCTCTGGATCAAGCTCAAGGATATCAGCAGCTGTTCAAGGATTTAGAGAAGGACCTATGTGAGATTACAGGCTATGACAAAATCTCCTTCCAGCCAAATAGGTAGGAACTTTTTTTCTCAGTGTTTGCACCTTGAGACATTGATTCCAAAAATGTATCTCCAATGAAAATGTGCAAGCCAAAAATGGAAGAGTTCTCTAAAATCAAATTTGTCTTGAATGCAAGATTATGAAATTATGAAGTTGTTGTTTTTTAAAAAAACTATGGTATCTTATTTTGTCTTGTCTCTTCTGAAAGTTTAATGCTTTGGTCTTTTTAATTCTTTTAATATTTCCTCCTGTGAACTGAAAATAAAGATTTGGAATAGGAATGTAAGATGTATGAGCTGACAGGTGTTTAATTGTTGAAACTTGTAGTTAGTACACTAGGTTTGACTGAAGAATGCCTAAGATCAGCATGCTCACTGAAACTAATACAAGAGCATTTAATGAGTCCTGCTGCAGCCTGTTTATGTCCACTAGCAGTTTTGATACAAAATGAACAGCAAGAACTTAGGCTGTCGCTGAAAGACCTTTTATGTTTCATTGTATACACTTTGCTATGCATTCAATGTTAGTTTCCCTCTCTGTAATCAAGCACAGAGGCCTCTGCTAGGCACAGAAATGTGGATCAACTCGGTCACCAGAAGGTTTTAACATTGTAGTATAAACACATAAAATGGCATAACCTTTGTCATCTACTCTTTTCATTTACATCTGTTAATTTAAGCGTTTACATCTGTTAATTTAAGCATGTCCATTTGTAATTTAATCTGTGGAATGTGCTCCTTTTAATTTGCTGACACTTGCCTGAAGTCATTGGTAAGGGTTAGGGCTGGACAGTTTTGAAGTTCTAGCAGAGAGGTGGCATCTCCTGGTTTGTGTACTGTGTAACAGTGTTTGTGTTCTTGCAGCGGAGCCCAAGGAGAGTACGCAGGCCTGGCTGCGATCAGAGCTTATTTAAACGCCAAAGGAGAACGTCACAGAACCGTAGGTGTCAATACTCCTGTGGGGAACAGTGTTGGGTGGGAAGTGGAGATTTGATTCAGCAGCTGGGAGTCAACTAGAGAAAAACTAGGTTGTGTGTCTCACCTCTAATAGGCTTTCTGTATTCCATGCTTCCCGCATGCATCCTTGGTAACATCTTAACAGTTTTTACAGTCAGTGGGAATGAGACAGGGCACTCCCTGGAAGGGTGATTGTGTTGAGTTTGGCTAGGGTGGACTTGACTTTCTCAACATGAATTGTGGAGGAAGCAGTGTTCATAACGCAGGGATCTCTTGGCAAATGGTGAACAATGCTTTCACAGTATCAAGGCTTTCTCTCTATGCCACTGCCGTGTCCTGACCCTGTCCTTTCCCAGCAGGGAGGCTGGGTGTCGGCAAGGTACTGGGTGAAACACAGCCAGGACAGCTTGTGACCAAGGGAATGTTGATGCCATATAATGGCATGCTCAACAACAAAAGCTCAGGGAAAGGAGGGCAAAGCAGGGAAGGTCATGCTTATGGCATTTTAATTCCCAAGCAACAATTGCACATGCTGTGTGGCCAGCCGTGGGAAGTTGGGAAATCAGGAAGGAACAAAACTGAGATAGGTTTACAATTTCATCTAACACCCTCTCACTCTTGAAAGATGATGAACAGTTCTTCCATGTTCACAGTTTACATATCATGTGTTAATTCCAGGATTATTTATTACGTCTTTATCCATCCTAATTTCCTAGCTGAATTCCAGTAACTTGTCCATCCTTCTCAAAAAAGCCATTTTTTAACTTTGGTTGTCTTTAAAGCTTCTGTGTTTCTTTTACTTTTTTCTCTTATTCCCTGTCTGGTTTTTGATGCAGTTGCTTTCTTTCCCACCAAAGTGCGAGATCTTTTAGCAGCAGTAGGTTCAAGGCTAAAGATCACAGTTGAGCGTTGTTACAATGTGTTTTCTCGTGTCATAGTTTCGATCTGTCTGCCTCCAGTATACATATACTGCTTTGAATGCTGCCCCTCAGTGTTGTGGGTCCTTTTCTGAACTCTGCCATCAGTTCTTTTAGTGACCTAGGGGGTTTTGTATTAACAGGATATTTGGCTTTTCATTGTGTGTCTCCATTATAAATGCAATTATGAGTAATTTTAAATGTTAGAGAACCAGCACAGATATTTATAATACTCTATTAGGATAACTTTTCCATACAGCAAAAACTGACTATTTTTTCTTTTCTTTAATATGCATTCATAAAATATTTATCCATATGTACCTTTGCACTTAATCCATTGGAAGTAGGTTTAGGAACATTTTTTGGGACCACATCAAAAAATTTTTGGAAATCTTAGGAGATTACTTAGGTCTTCTTTCACACACCCATACAGTTGGCTTTAAACAGTAGGAAAAACGTTCTTAGTGCAATAGCATACATATTCTTTGAACCTCATTTTATCCCTGGGTTTGGGACTCATTTGCCTGCTCGAAGTGGAAACGTCGCTGTCCTGACCTCCTGGGAACTGTAGCATCTGTGTGAGGAAACCGCCTTAAATGGAATGTATTGGTGACTTCTCTCTTTGTTTCTTTGTTGCATCCAGACCACATTAAACTTATTAGAAGGCAACCACTCTTTACAGTTACAAACTGTAAAGTTTGTGAGTAGTTTTACTCAGTGGGAAGTGAAATTAGGTTAAAATTTCATTCTTTGGATGGTTTTCTTTTGATTGTCTATGTCATCTGCCCTTTCTCTTATTCTGTGCAAGATCCTCAGGCACCTCTGCATGTGTGTGGGTCCTTCTGTGGCCTGAAAATACCCAGAGGTGAACTGCACAGGAGAACCTGAGGGCTTCTTGCACTTTATTCACACTTTACAGATTTCAAGTGTTGCAGAAAAATCATGGTACTCTTGGCAAAGAGTGAAAAGGAAAAAGAAAATAAGAAAGCCCACAAAATGGTGACCTTTCAACTGAAGTGCTTTTTTCTCCTGGGCTGGGGAAGTTAATTAAACCAGCAGCTCAAGGTTCTTGTAGCTGGCTGTGTTTGAATTTGGTGCCCTCTTGGGGGAAAAAAGTATGGACATAAACTGATGGCAATCCCTGCCTTTTTGTGTGATCGGTGATGTCTGCACCCAGCAAGCCTTGGTGGCCATCTGGAGCCACTTTACATTTCAACTATGAGGGTAAGATGGCTACAGAAGTGGCACAGTGCTTCCTGGCCCTGGGACCCTGGTGTTTCTGGTGTCTTGAAGTATTCACATTTGTCTCAGCATCATTGTGGATCATAAAGTTCCATGAGCTACTATGCAGTTTTTCAGGAAAATAAAGTAGAAGAAAATTATGTGGGTTTGGTTTTTTGTTGTTGTTGTTGTGGTTTTGGGGTTTTTTTTGTGAGAAATATTTATTGTCTTTAGAAAGGGTGGAATTCCTAAAAAATGTCTGGAAATATCCTGACACATGCACTGTTTTCCTCTGACTGACAAGAACCTACATTTATTTAAGTAGAAGTGCTTCTCTTTTTTTTCTTTTAAAATTAATTGTACAGAGCGTAAAAGCAGCTCTGAGTGTCTCATCTATAGGCAAAGTATTTTGGTCTAAATTTTTGTTTAAATAAAATACAGAAGAAAATGCTTTGGACGCCAGAAGAAGTTGTAGTGGAAATTTGGAATTAGGTAGTTTTTCCTTTCAAGTCATTGTATATATGGAGACTGATAACTGTAAAAAAAAGTTAGTGCTTTAAAAAAAAGTGGGGTAAGGCAAAAAGTTTTTGAATGTGACAATCTGAAATAAAATTCTGGAATTGCATCCCTAAATATGATTATGCAGCAAATGAAACTTTGATAATGAGTATTTAAATGCTGACACCTGAATGGATTTTCTTTAAAAATTTAGTTGCATTGTTCAGCAAAAAAGGCAATTTGCTGGTACCATCAGGATTTCTTTTCAAAGCTTTGATAATGAATTGTAGCTGAGTGTAGACCATAAAGCATTAAGATTTTTTTAACTAGTTATGTTTTTGGCTCTGTTTTTCTTTCCCGTCCAAGGTTTGCCTTATTCCTAAATCTGCTCATGGTACTAATCCAGCAAGTGCACAAATGGCAGGGATGAAGATTCAGGCAATTGAAGTGGATAAAAATGGGAGCATTGATATTTCTCATTTAAAAGCAATGGTGAGTATTTAATTATCTTTGATTTTCAAGGAATGCTTCTTCTCTGAAGATAATAGTGTTGGCAGCTGAATCACATTTTTCTACGAGAGAAAATAAAGCAATAATAGTGAATACGTGCTCTGAAAGGAAATTTTTATTTCTTTTTTTTTTTTTTTATTCTTTTTTGTTTTTTGCTCACTCACACACTAATCATGTGACACTTGTGAGATTTCTTTTAATTTGAAATCTCTGGTGCAAGATTTGCTTGAAGAGTCTTTCTACACAGTAGACTCTTTTATAGACCCTTTTGGTCCACAGCTAGTACTGGAAATGAAGAAGCCATGTTCATGAATGTGAAGCATTTGAAACTGCATTTCAGCCTTCTTTTAGCAAAGTTCAGTCCATCTCTGCTGGGGAAGGTGTTGCTAGGCAACTACTTTTTTTCTGGTTTTTTAAGTATATTGGCTGCAGGTGAATCTTGCAATGCAAAGGACACAGGACACATTTCCACATTTGAACAAACTTTTATGGTGGTCATAGAACTCTGCTGCTGAAAGTAGGGGGAATGGTCATTATTTCACATTAACTTGAAGGCCAGATGTTTCATTTGGTTGTCTGAAGGTCCCAGAAGTGAGTATTATATATATGTATATTTATTACTTCAGTTGTATTTTTTTTAATAAAACCTTGAGAAGTTCTAGGAGCCTCAGTGACCTTTTATCTCTCCCCTCCCTGCCACCAGGTGGACAAGCACAAGGAGAACTTGGCAGCCATCATGATCACATACCCTTCCACCAACGGTGTGTTTGAAGAGGAGATTGGAGACGTGTGTGACCTCATTCACAAACATGGAGGCCAAGTTTACTTAGATGGAGCAAATATGAATGCTCAGGTACAAAATCTAGGCAGATTTATTACTACTGGGAGTTCTTGGAATAAAAATAGCACAGCAGTACTCAGCTCAGACTGTAACACAAGATGGCACAGTGTTTGGAGGAGGATGTGAGATTTCCAGGAACAGTAATAAAAATTAGATGGTGAAAATAATTCTCTTATATTTGATTTTGCCCCAAAATGTGTCACAAGATTTATGTGTTGTTCACTGATATTGGCTTAGTCTGCCTACCCTTTATCAAAAACATTCTTTGCAGATGTAATTAAGAATTCCTAAAACAAAATATTATTTGCATCAAGTTCTTGCTCATGATGAATCATGATAAAAGAAAAACATAAAAGCATACACCATCTTTTTCAACCTGTTCTCTTTGCATTCAGTAATAGGTCTTAAATGGCATATGAAGAATGATTTGAAACAGACTATTCCCTTTACAGGTTGGTCTGTGTCGTCCTGGAGATTATGGCTCTGATGTCTCTCACTTAAATCTTCACAAAACCTTTTGCATTCCCCATGGAGGAGGAGGACCTGGAATGGGACCAATTGGAGTGTCGGTATCTCTATATTAACCTTTCTTAAGAAAGAAAAAAGATCTATATACTTCAGTGAATCTTGGCTGGGTGCTCACTTCAGTAAGAGTTGTGGATGGGAGAGGTGTTATGTTGATTGCATCTGCTCTTTGCCAGCACAGTCATGTTCTGATCCCATGAATGGTGGTGTTCACCTGTAAGCCCAAACCCTGGCTTCCATGCTGGCCTTCTAGTGTGTGTGGTAAACCTCACTCAGCAATCTCTTTCCTGTGTAAGAGGTAGACTTTGAGGGCTGATAATACTGCAAGTAGTCCAGAACACAGAAGTGCTACACAAGCAGTGTCAATCTATCCTATGGAGCATTACTATTTCTTTAAAGAAAGATAATTGTACTGGTTTAAAAAAGTGATTTTTATTTGGATACCTCCATTAATATCTTGTGATAGGTTGAAAACTCAGTGCCATCCTCCACTGGCACCAGTTGTGTTAATAAACTTTCTTTTCAAGAAGGCATAGATCAGACTTCCTAGAGGACTCTGTTTGGAAGCCAGGTGAAGAGAAACTACTGCTGAAACTGTCCAGATGTGGTAACACAAAGACACATATTTAAGCTCTAAAATCAATGTTTTTGTTTTAGGAAGAAACATTTGGCTCCCTACTTGCCTACCCACCCTGTGATCAAAATACAGCCGGATAAGGATGCATGTCCTTTGGGTACTGTCAGTGCTGCACCTTGGGGTTCCAGTGCTATATTGCCCATTTCCTGGGTGTATATTAAGGTGTGTAGATTTTTATAAGGGGTATCAGCTGAGGTTCTGTTTCTCTTTCTAGTCCAGTGACCATTGGACATGAACAGGTTTAAGAGCAACTCATTGTAAGATGTTTGCACATTCTGAAATGCAGTGAAATGAAGTGACTACAGTACAGTCATAGGTTATTTACATCCATCAAACCTACTTGTTTTATAGTAGGGCAAGGTTGCCACGAGAAAGGAGATCAGGACAACTGCTGTATCTAAATCTACCTCTTGTCTGTAATAGGTCTTGAGATAAGTGGACACCAGGCAGAAAACTGCAGTCAGGCTTCCACTTTTCTGATATTGAAGTTTTCATGTTTAAAAGCTGCTTGGTAATTACTGTTCCCCCAAGAGTATTTTTAATTGCATGATTCAGTATTGTTATACTTGACATTTACATAACATTCAACTTTACGATATTGTGAATTCAGGAGGATTTTACAGGGTTTGAAAACTGAACTTAGTTTTGGTTTTACAAGTGAGACAGCTTGATTGTATTCTGTGTAATTTGTTAATCCCTTACAATTTAGTGATAAGCCAGCAAATATTTGGGTACGTTATGGAAATATTTAGCCAACAAAGACGATTGTAGATTCATATTCTATTTGATAGAGGGTGTGCTGGGGCTCTTGAGCTACATTTAAGGCTTCCAGTGACAGAGTTGGGGAAGAGTGAACCTAGGGGCAGTGTTATTCAGAGTACTTTGTTGCCACTTTGATACTCTAACCATGGAAACTTCCTCTGCTGGGGAAACCTGCTCTCCTGGAATTCAAAATGAGCAAATATGCACTGGTGCAATTTCCATTTTCAGCTTTGGGTAAAAATCACTTGTGACTCTGAGCTGGTTCCCATTACAGAATATTTAATCCATCAGAAATTTTTAAGGGGAGCTGTTTCCTCAAAGTGCTAAATGCCATCTATTTACATTGTCCCACCTGAAGTTATCTGGGCAGTCTTGCTGTGGGATGGAGACAGGCAGCCGGTGCCTTTTGACATTTTTTGTGTTCTCACTCCTTTTCTATTCAGTTCAAAGCTTCTCAGTTTGAGGAAAGGTTTGGGTCTTGTGGACTTCAAGTTAAACCTTTTAGACAGCAGATACTGTCATAAACTGTGTACACCAAAGTTGCCCTCACTAAATATCCAGTGCTTCTCCCATGAGTGTTGTGTGGCAAAGTGTAACAGCAGAGTGACTGCCTTAGAACTAGCCAGGTGTTTTGAGTTGCTGCTCTCTGTCCTGCAGGAGCACACTTTGCTTGTTTTGGACCTGTTTTAAATCTCTTTCTTCATGTTATTTTTCTTTCAGACAATGGGAGCAAAGGGTCTGAAACATGCGTCTGAGATTGCTATACTAAATGCAAATTACATGGCAAAGAGGCTAGAGAAGCACTACAAAATCCTTTTCAGAGGAGCAAGAGGCAAGTATTGGACAATTTTTTTTCTTCTCCCGGGCTTTTTTTTTTTTTTTTTTTTTTGGCCTCATGTAGAAGTTGGCTTGCAACATGGTTGTTTTGTTGATTTTTTCATGCTATGTGATTGCTGATTTCAAACTTCTCCTGATGTTGTTCACAAGGAGAGAAATAACCTGCCACACTTCTATGGATGTATTGCAATGATACTTGGAAGTAGAAGAAAAGTAATATCTGTTTGTAATTAGAAAAAATTATGCCAAAAGGTAGAGTAAACCATTGGATTGTTCTCCTTGGAATTTAATGGCAGATTAATGAACATTAGAAAAAGGAAAAACAACCAGGCTGAGACTTCAAAACCTCCATAAGCAATCATGCAACAATATAAGAACTGAAAGTAATTTTTGGACCTGTCCTTCCCCTTGCACACTTCCTCTGAAAAAAATCCTACCAAGTTTTCATCATTTCTGCTCCTTGTTCACTTTTGTGAGATGAGATAGAACTCCCTTGGCAATACATGATATTTTAGCTACATTCTGGTTCCCTGTTTTGGCTCTCCAGTCTTGCAATGGGAAAGAAGTAATGAAGAAGAGATGAAAAAATTATTGTAGTAGTAGAGTAACTATCAGAGAATTTATTTTGCTTGATTAAGCTGAACAGCATTGAAGAACATTTGAGTACAATATATATAATCTTTAAAATACATATCTTAAATTTAATGATGTACACCTTGGTAAAATCTGCAAGTTCCACTTTAATAGAAGTGAATGAAAATTGCAAATTTTGAAGGTTTTAACAATGTAATGGAAGGTTCTCCAGAATCGTGAATATAAATACAGACAACTTTTGTCTCTCTAAAACACTAGATTTGAGCTTTGCTCTGGCATAAGATAAAACTGATTATCTTGATTAATTTAAGATAGCCTAAGACCCAAATGCTGTCAGGCCATTGACAAATCAAACTTTTTTTCAGAGAACTTGTAAATTACAGGAGCTATTTTGACCATTCATTCCTAGTTCCGATCTTGTAAATGAGGCCTCTTCGTAATATGATGTGGGACTCAAAGGGCCATTCTTCAAAAATTGAGTTGTATATCTCTTACATGATAATTTCTCAGATTTGAGGTTTTGAGTTTGTCTTTTTGCCATGTTCTCCACAAAACCAATCAGAACAGACAGCTTGGTAAATTGCATTGTTCTCCTATTAAGTAAACAGGTTTTCATTTACAGGTTATGTAGCCCATGAATTCATTTTGGATACAAGACCATTCAAAAAAACGGCAAACATTGAAGCTGTAGATCTTGCTAAAAGGCTTCAGGATTATGGTAAGTCAAATGTCTATTCTGTAAAATAGCAGTGCAAGTGAAAATTTTCTAAATCTCTTCTAAAGGGAGACACAAACATTCTAGTTCTGTGCTTATAGATGGTGAACCTGTCAATTTTTCAGGCTTTCTCATGTTCTTTAAGGGCTTGTAGAGACATTAGCATATACTGAGTTGTAGTAGGTGTAGGTACTTCTGACTCTGCTGCTACTTCACAGTTTTGTAAACTGCCCCATCAAATTTCTGACTGCATAACTCCAAACTGTTTGGAGTAAGTAGGTTTGAGCCAAAAGCTTAATAAGATTACAACAAAGCAAAACAAAATGAAACAGGAAATTTTAAAAAAAACCCTTTTGAAGTAGTATCATAGAATTTGAACAGTTCCATCCTGATATAGTTTATGCAGTTTATACTCTTAAAGATCTGATCGTGAATGCCTTTTGGCTGTCAGACAAGAGGACCCACTGAACTACTTGATCCTATAGAACTGTGCTTCTAATGATGTGCATGAAAGTTGTTAAAACCTAAAGCAGTAATACTACTTCAGTGAAATAATCCAAAGCTTAATTGTGATACTAAAAAATCCACCCTTCCTGCTCTTTGTAAGTCAGCCTTAAATATTGTGCACCACTTTAAATATACTTTTCAGTAGGTATAGAGGTGAGTTAGATTAGTATATTAAAGGTCCTTTTTAATAAACTGTTTCATTAAATCAGTGTGTAGCTCTATTGTAAATAATACAGTGGTGTTACCCTTCAGTGCTAAAAACAAAGATACTTGAAAAGTTTATCTTACCTGTTAAAGTACAGTGCCAACACTACCAGTGAGTTCAATCCTGTACAGATTTTTGTACAGAAAAGACTGAATTTGAGAATCTGCTGACAGCCAATGCATGTGTGATCTCATACCCTGTTGTCAGTGACTGATTTCTGCTATTGTCACCAGGTTTTCATGCTCCAACCATGTCATGGCCAGTGGCAGGGACACTTATGATTGAACCTACAGAGTCTGAAGACAAAGCAGAGCTGGACAGATTTTGTGATGCAATGATCAGTATTCGGCAGGAAATTGCTGAAATAGAGGAGGGCAGGATGGACCCCCAAATTAACCCACTAAAGGTAAGCTGGCCTGTAGAGCAAGATACCAGCATCAGCCTAACCCTTGAGACTGCAGAAGCCCACTTCCTGATCTTTCAGTACTCTCCAAAATAACAGGACACAACAGTGAACACAAGACTTTCTTGAGAAACCTTCAACTTTTTCAAAATTTGAATTTTCACTTTTTCAAGTGAGAAGTCAGGCCTTTGCTAACAGAGCAGACAAAGTTATTTCCACAAGCACTTGATTTATATTTCAAGGCCATTTCAAAGTAAAGAAGGAGAGATGCTTATTTCACAGGCTTAAGATGGAAAGTGGAATGACCTTAACATTAATAATAAAGTAAAGATTGAATTAATTATTTTAGCAATGCAGCACAGAACTGGTATCAGCTCAAGTTCTGTTCAACTCTTTTAATGCTGTACTGACTTTTAAGTTTAGTGAAAAGCCAAAATGATATTCAAGCCTTGAGAAGCATCCTTAGGCAAACTGAAAAAAAAATCCAAATGCTGACTTGCCTCCTGGTTTAAATCTGCCTTTTTACCCACGGATAAACAGTGTTTTCTAGACAGTAATTATTTACATGTGGTAATGTGAACTTGAAGAAGGCTTCACACTGATGCATTCAATTGAATTCAGTAATTTCTTGTTCTCAATATGTCTTGTTTCTTGTAGATGTCACCACATACTCTGAACTGTGTCACTTCTTCCAAGTGGGATCGTCCCTACTCCAGAGAAGTGGCAGCATTCCCACTGGTGAGTACGAAATGAGAACTTCATGATGTGGTAATACATAAATATGCTTCGTACTCTGTAGTTTCTAAGATAGTTGGAGATGAAGTAATATGGTTAGAATGAAAATTTCAGAGCCATTTTATTGTTGCTCAGTATTTATGTGTGTGAGTTCTACCACAGTTTCATTAGTTTAGTTTTTAAATACAAGGAAAGAAGATCTCAAAATAAAAAACCAGAAAGTCTCTACACAT
This sequence comes from Illadopsis cleaveri, assembly GCA_013399915.1. NCBI lineage: Eukaryota > Metazoa > Chordata > Aves > Passeriformes > Timaliidae > Illadopsis > Illadopsis cleaveri. Next base: position 71,688 of record VXBB01013320.1, read on the forward strand.
AGGTGCAGACTTAGATTTCTGAATCCTGGCACTTCAACACTGAATATTCATTCATATTGGAAACAGCCTATTCAGTTCTGATATTCTGCAGCAAGGGCACCCAAAAGAGTCTCACGTGTTGACATTCAAAGCTTTGCTCAAAAGAACTTGCATAAGGTGTGACCAGATGCCCCAAGGTCAGCATGCGGAAAGCAACACTTGCTACAAATAAAAGTCAGATTGGAGCTGGACTCTGATATGAGACTTCTTAATTGCTTTCATAGTCATAGCAGCTAATGTACATGTAACCAACTTTTCTGCTCTGAAACTTAATTGCAAGTATTTTAGTGATATGTACTGTTTCAAATAGTAAGAATTCAACTACACCACCATTCCACTTTCCTTTAAGTATTATATTGTAACTATATTGAACAGCACAGCAGTGTCCTCTGCTTTTCCTTCATTCCTATCTGAAAGCCAGCTCTTCAAAGAATAATAGTTTTCTTTCATCTCATGAAAACTGCTTCTTTGCAAGCATGTGTTATAGAACATGACTATACTTTTTTGAAAACCTAAGCATTCTTTTAACTGTCACTTCTATCATACATGCTTGTTAACTTGCAGAGATTGCAAATAGATTTGAAGGATGACTTCACCTAAAAATTCCACTTTTACAGCACTTGTAATTCTTCAAGCTCCTAATGTCTATTATAATTTTGTAGCTTTATTTGGTGGAAAAATTAAGATGGTTGGGTTCTTTTATCTCTCTTAGCCATTTGTGAAGCCTGAAAGCAAGTTTTGGCCCACAATTGCTCGCATTGATGACATATATGGAGATCAGCATCTGGTTTGTACCTGCCCACCAATGGAAGCCTATGAATCTCCATTTTCTGAACAGAAGAGAGCATCTTCCTAAGACTTTTTCCAGCTGCCTGCATTTTTGACTCCATCAGAATGGCCCTTTCCTGATCTCTTGGGGATATTTATACTGTGTATATTTTGAATAATCACCATATTTGTTCATTGAACCACTGCTCAGTTAAAATGTAAATACAATCAGTATGTTAGATGTAAACAAAATGTGATTGTTCCACAGTAGTTGATGTTGGAAGTTGCCTTGATTCAACATTTTGTCTGTTTTGTGCTAAAGCTGTAGCAATTAACACCCAATTTGCAAAGTGGCATGGAAGTTACAGTTTAAAAAATAGAAAAGATGCAGATACGTAAGGCAATACTAATAAATATTAACTGCAGGAGTAATTGTTTATATTTTGTAAAAAATTACGAAGTAGATTTTTTAATTTACTTCACATATTACCACTAACTAGCATTGCTAGTGTTAATATTTCATACTGATTTTTTTACCTATCAGTGTTAGTAGTCTAATAAAATTGGGCAGAATTTTAAATGTTGTCATATTTTGGATTTAAAGTTTTCAGCTGAATTTGTCCAACAGAGCAGTATGAAATTATGGAGCTTAAGTTCTGATTTGTGACAATTGTCACAGCAGCAGTAAACTCACATAAAGGGAAATACTGTCAGAGATTAATGTTTAAATAAATCTCTGATTTTTTTAAAGAGCCAGAATGATCCATTTTACCAAGCTGTAACAAACTTAATCTTGTTCTATATCACATAATTTTTTCTTAGTAGTTCCATCTAATCCTCTCTTATTCTGGAGAAGGCATAAAAGACCACTGTGAACTGCTTAGTATTACTTAAATCTTGGGTAAAAAAAGGTTCTCTTTCCACAGTTTTTCAATTCTCCCTCTCTGGCACTCTTTTACACAGAGCACTCAGTTTGCCCTACTTTATCTACAGCTTGTGTAAAAACTGATTCACAGCTTAAGCTGTGGCCCTCTAAGAGCACCAACGGCACTTACACCAGAGCCCTCCTGCAACACACAGTGCCACATGAAATCACTCAGTAGCCAGAGCTCAGACCTTAAACTGGAGCCTTTTCCAGCATGTTCCAAACCAGGTTTACATAAAACCAATCTTCCCACTAGTTACAGAGTCAGACCTCTGTGCTACAAGCACATTTGGAAGGAACCTGCCCAGGTCTGTGCAGAGCTGTCTGTTTGATGTACATGGGCACCCCTGAAGGGACCAACTCATTCAGCCACACAAGGCACAGTTTTGGTGGATTAGGAAACTCAGCAACACCGACACCACAGAAAAGGACCACACAGTTTTGAACCTTATAACCAGCCACTACTCAACCTCTTCCTGAAGATCTAGATGCACACTCAGCCTGGGAACTCTGAAGTGACACGGATGAGTCTGGTGTTCACAGCAATGTTTTAAGTACTGTAAATTTTATGTCTTTTACTGTGAAAGTTTTGGGACTGGAACTTTTTCATTATCTACCTTATGACTTCAGTGGGGGTGCTTTACACAAGGAGACTGCAGATGATAGGAGACAGGAATGGCTTTCATTAAAGAAAAGTCAGGCCAGATACCAGTTTTTATCTGAAAAGCTGTACCTACATCCTAAATCACATAGTGATGAAAATCAGAATTTTTTTACTCTAGAATTCACTACTGAAAAGGGTGTCTTTCATGTAGTAGCTAGCTATTGATTAAAGTACTAAGGATGTAAAAAATCATGAAAAGCCACTGCAGACTTATAATGTAAGGAAAGGACAGTTTCTCTGTTGCCAGTCTAATTCCCCAGTCTTGAAAAGGTACTTTAAAGTTTGTTAAAAGCAGTTTCATGTTGCTTGATTATGTCACTGAAATATATTAAAAATTGGTTTACATATTTTTGTATAAAGCAGATAACTTCCCACTGTGGACCTCAAACTGACAAAATTTATCTTGTGAATTAATTGGTAAAATGTATCCAATGGAAAAAAAGCATTAAAATACTTTACCGTACTCATCTAAAAGGTTGAAAGCCACAAGTCTTACGAGCTTANNNTTTGAGGGAGGGGGGAGATATATTGTATATAAAATTTCAGATCACAATATGAAGCGATTTGAACCCTCTCCAAGCTGGCACTGCCTTTAATGCTGTGTAGATGTATTGCCACTGATACAAGACCTACTAAAAGCATACAGTATAACTAATACAGAAGTGGCTNGGATTAGGAAACTCAGCAACACCGACACCACAGAAAAGGACCACACAGTTTTGAACCTTATAACCAGCCACTACTCAACCTCTTCCTGAAGATCTAGATGCACACTCAGCCTGGGAACTCTGAAGTGACACGGATGAGTCTGGTGTTCACAGCAATGTTTTAAGTACTGTAAATTTTATGTCTTTTACTGTGAAAGTTTTGGGACTGGAACTTTTTCATTATCTACCTTATGACTTCAGTGGGGGTGCTTTACACAAGGAGACTGCAGATGATAGGAGACAGGAATGGCTTTCATTAAAGAAAAGTCAGGCCAGATACCAGTTTTTATCTGAAAAGCTGTACCTACATCCTAAATCACATAGTGATGAAAATCAGAATTTTTTTACTCTAGAATTCACTACTGAAAAGGGTGTCTTTCATGTAGTAGCTAGCTATTGATTAAAGTACTAAGGATGTAAAAAATCATGAAAAGCCACTGCAGACTTATAATGTAAGGAAAGGACAGTTTCTCTGTTGCCAGTCTAATTCCCCAGTCTTGAAAAGGTACTTTAAAGTTTGTTAAAAGCAGTTTCATGTTGCTTGATTATGTCACTGAAATATATTAAAAATTGGTTTACATATTTTTGTATAAAGCAGATAACTTCCCACTGTGGACCTCAAACTGACAAAATTTATCTTGTGAATTAATTGGTAAAATGTATCCAATGGAAAAAAAGCATTAAAATACTTTACCGTACTCATCTAAAAGGTTGAAAGCCACAAGTCTTACGAGCTTACTGCACAGATGCAATGGCTGTTACAATGGTGAAACCACACTATTCTCTCCAGAAAACACTGAGCTACCTGTAGCACTGTAGGCTACAGGCTGTGGCCAAGTCTATGGGTATCAGTGTCACCACTGGATCTTGGTTTGGAGTTGTTCAGCCTTTTTTAACATTAGGTGTTCTTTTCACTGAGAAATGAGTTAAGAAATATAAAGCCTCACACTTGAAAAATTAAGGCTACCTAAGGAAAGCAATTAATAACCTGAAAAATAAATTCTGTAAAAATCTTATTATTTAATTAAGTGGATAATAGTAAAAACAAAACTAGCAAATTTTCGGAAACATAAAATATTTAATAAGGTATATTTGAGGGAGGGGGGNATATGAACTATTTTTTACACAACTAGAGTGTCTTGAATACCCTCTTTAAGTGCAAAAAACACAGATCACTTTACACTAATGCAGCAACAATGCATTCATATTGTTCTCATTAGTCATTAGTAGTCAACTTGCATAAGATACAAGAAAAGCACAATGAAGCTCACAAAAATAGACTAAAAATCAGCCCGTTCTTGCAAAAAAATACAGCATAAGAGAAGAAAAAGACAAAAAAGGGATTATGCACACCACAGAATCTGCTGTTTAATCCAAATGGCTTAAGTGCTGAATCTGTTTCTTTTTCCTGGTTTTTCATAGGTTTTTCTTTTGGTTTGAGTTTTTTTATTGAGTTTTTTGT